>CM056049.1:659162915-659478872 GCA_029574335.1 Rana kukunoris
AAGGAAATTGGTTTAGAGATCAGCGTCAGCGAATGGGGGGGGGGGGTGTGTATCTTCTCGGAGAGTGCAGGAGTGGAGCAGTGAGACGCAAAAAGAGAAGGGGAAGGCTGCCAGATCTGGGGGCGGGAAGTCCCCAGTGAAGGGGGGGTTCCCCCAGGGGCACGAAGTGGGGTGTCCCTGGGAACCCGTTTGGTATCGTTCTCCTCCTCCTCGGGCTCAGAGGAGGAGGAAGTGTAGATAGTAAATATGTTTTTGTGTTTGTAGTATAAGGAGAACATGACCACTTTCAATCATTCTGATGGGCGGTACCCTCTCCAATACGCTTGCGACCATTAATGTCGCAAGTATTCGTTCTGCGGGAGCTCGTTTTTTATGGCCTTTCGATTTTCTCACCGTGTTGAAGCTGACATTTTGTTTTTGCAGGAGACCTCTTGGCATCTGTGGCAGAGATGCAGCTAGCAAAGAGGGAGTGGAGATGTGGGCCCTCCCTCTGGTCTCTTTGCGGCCGAGCCCTGCAGTGGGGTTGCGTCCTTTTTAAGACTGGTCCGGTGGCTTGCCGCGAGTGATTGAAGTGGAGATCGTAGATGTCTGGTGGTGGACGCTGTCGTGAGGGGCAATTCCTCCGGCTCATAAATTTTTATGGGCCTCAAACTAGAGGGAGAGAGGAGCCTCCTTACGGCGTTTAAGCCTTATCTTTTTACGTCCCAGCAGGTGATTTTTTGGTGGCGATTTCAATATGATCACTAGGCCCAAAGACCGGGCAGGTGCCGCCAACCCTCTGGGATATGATAGTAATTTTTTGAATAACGTAGTGAGGGAGCCAGGTTTGGTGGATGTGCACGTTCGTCACCATCCCCACCTCACTGGTTTCACATTTCCCGAGTAGTAGTAAAGAGTAGATAGATAGTTTTTTTTTAAAGAGGACTCTGTCTGCTCGGCTCTGAGCTGCAATCGGTAGAGTTCTCCGATCACTGTATGGTATCTGTTGCCCTGAAGTCGCTGACACTCCTCAGAAAGGGAGGGGTTTTGTGCTCCTGAATGGGTCGCTACTAGGATCCTGAGGTTAGGGAAGCCTAGAGTTTTTCTTCCTGGGCCAGACCTCGCTCCTTGAGGCTAACTGCTCCCGCCTTGAGTGTGGGAAGTAGTTAAAAAGAGGTCTGGCGACTTTTTTCCGGGAAATCTCTGGTACAGGGCAGCTTTCCAAGTACCCAGGCTTACCAGAGACTACGCAGGCAGCTTGACCGCTGGTGTCCTCTGGGGGCTCTCAGGAACAGATATCCGGTCTGAAGGCGCAGATGAAGGAGTGTCATACGACCGTCTCGCCTCCCTGGTTTTTGAGAGGGATTATGGGAAGTTTATCTCTCCTGATCCCTACAGGAGCTGTGGTGAGGTGGCGAGGTCGAAGGTCGTACATGGCCTGAAGGATGCCTCAGGATCTCTGGTCCGGTCCAGATCGGGGATCCTGGGTGTCGTCAAGAGACCACTTTTCGGACCTCCTGAAGAAGCGCCTCTAGACATGGAGAAAGTCAGGGAATTCCTTGATGAGACCCCGCTGGAAGTGGGGTCTGACCTTCCTGACTCTCTGACAGAAGAGATCTCGGTAGCTGAAGTTGAGCAGGAGCTATTAGCTCTTTAGCTTCTAAAAAGTCCACCTGGCCCGATGGCTCACGGCCGAGTTCTACAAAACCTTTAAGAGCCTCTTGGCTCCTCATCTGAGGGACGTGTTTTAGTGAATGTTTGGCCTATGGCCTGCTGCCATCCCTCAATGAGAAGGTCACTCTGCCTATTCCTACTACCAAAGGGGAAAAGATCCGTCTGTGAGAAAGAATTGGCGTCCGATCGCCCTTCTTAACCACAGATAGGAAGATACTGGCAAAGATCTTGTTTACACGTCTGTCTGCTTTGGCGGGCAGGATGCTGTCTCCCTCTCAGCACGCACAATTCCTGGCCGGGGCACTTTTAGTGCCGTCCTGAGCGTCCGGGAGGCTGTGGAAAGGTGCAGGGCTGATGCAGCGAGCGGTATCTGCTTGCATTGGATCAGGCTAAGGCGTTTGATCGGGTGAACCACGATACCTTTGGCTGCTTCTGAGGAGATACGGTCTGCCTGATCAATTCGTTGATTGGCTGCAGTATTGTATAGGGGAGCTGAGAGCTTCCCTCTTGTCAACGGTTGGGTGGGCCGGGCCTTTGCCGTGGACTCTGGCGTCCGGCAGGGGTCCCGCTGAGCCCCCTCCTGTACATCTTTGCGGTCGACCCCATTCGTAAGGAGGCTAGACTGCGGGCGTCTGGGGGGGGTTCCGGTGGGACCTGTCGGGGGTCCGGGTTTCGGCGGTGAGGGTTGTGGCCTATGCGGACGACGTCTCGGTGGTGGTATCTGGTCGTGAGGAGGCCCATTATGTGGAGTCCCAGATCGGGTGCTACTCTGAGGCGTCAGGCTCGCTGGTCAATTGGGACAAGAGTGAAGTTTCTCTGGTTGGGAAGGAGGGGAGCAGTTCCCCCTTCCGGACGTGTTCCCCACGGCCCGTACCAAGATTCGAGTTCTTGGCATTCATTTCGGCCCGGGTGATTATCCCAAGCTAAACTGGAGCGCAGGCTGGTAGTGCCACTCTCGGAAGGTGAAGGCCTGGAAAGGTTGGAAACTTTCCCTGAGGGAAAGGTAAGCTTGGTCAAGACGTACTTATTGCCTGAGTTTCTCTTTGTAAGCTATGTGTGTCTTTTGCCAGCATCTCTCTATGCTTCGGGTCTATGGTCTGTTCTTCCTGCTGTTGTGGGGAAGCAGACTGAACCTGATCAAGAGGGAGGTCACATACCCGCCAGCGACGGCAAGGTGGGTTGGACATGGTCAACCCGGTGGTGTTCTTTGTCACCATCTTTGTTAAATACAATTTGCAGTCCATATTTGTGGACGAGCCTTCCTGGTGGGAGTGTTCATAAGCAAAACTGGCTCTTGCTGTTCTTGAGGCAGTGGGGGGAGGGGGGAGCCCGGCGATCTGAGGAGATCGCATGGGTATCTCCCTTCCTATGTCCCCCCTGGCATTAAAGGTACTGAGGCAGTGGCGGATAACTGCCCTGGAGGTGGGCTCTTTGGGTCGGCGGGAGCTGTACCTGAGGTCATGCCTCGGACATTTTGAAGCCCCTGTCTTTGAGGGACTGCCCTGAGAGGGTCCTCACGGAGGGGCTAGCCCTCTTGAATTCTTCTAGAATTCCAAGTAAGTTTTGGATCTCGCATGGAGGTCGTTTTCCATGGACGACTCTTTGTCCGTGCGAATCTCAAATACAGGAACCTGGGGACAGGGACTGCCCCCGTCAGGAATGTGTGGGACATTGGAGACCATGGACCATTTTCCTGGTCCAATTCCCTTCCAACATGGAGTTCTTACAAAGGTAGGGGTGCCATTGGCTACCCCCAGCCTTCCGGCCCTGACCTATGCTGAGCGAGTGTATGGTGATTTTGGGTCCGCAGGGGATTTGAGTTATCGTCACTTTATTTAGTCGCCTAGTTGTGCTTTATTACACTTGGCACGCTCGGTGTTTGGTGTCCCACTAGGGACAAATCCTCCTGTGCATGAGGTGGTGGGCGGTATCTTTCGGGATTGGTTGAAGGTGCGGGATCTGGAAAGGAGCAGGGTCGGCCTGAGAGGTGTGCCCATTTATGGAGGGGTTTCCTCTTCCAGCCCCCTTAGGTCACGGCTCTGCCCCTCTCCATGGGTAGGGGCATCTATCCTTTTTCACCCCCTTAGATTTTTGTTTATGGTATTTTTTTTGAATAAGGCTACAGACATGTCTGACTATCATGTTCATGCTCATACGTGGGTTGTAGGTATTTGTTGTTGTGATGGTGGTGTGTTGTGGTTGGCGATGATCTGGACAGTAGTGGTTTCTATGGACTTGTAATATCTCCCTACTGTACCAGTGAGCCGTTTTAAGTGATTTTTTTTTTTTTTTTTTTTTTTTGGCAATGATCTGGGCAAGCTTTTCTGATGGACTATAAAGACTTTCTCTTGTACCAGTGAGCCTGTTGTAAATACCTGTTCTGGTGCTATTTTTTTTTTTTTTTTTCTTTATAGTTATTTCTTGGTGGGTGGAGGTCGGTGATTTGATGGTTTTGTGTTTTTTGTTGTTTGTGTTATTTGGTTTATTAGTTATTTTGTTTATTTTATATATTTGTTAACCTTTTGGTCCGAAGTTTTATAAATAAAAAATTTACCCCTCCTCGGTCTCAGTGCAGCTCCTCCCACTGGCAGTAGTTCCCGCTCCTCCCACATGCTCATTCTGCATCCTGCTGGAGAGGAGAAAGACCTGTCTTCCAGAGCTCCTGTGTTCCAGCCTACCAGACCAGCCTCCAGCCCCCAGCCCCCTGCCCGGAAGAGGGGTGGGATGGCCTCCCTCAGCCCGGAGGTGGACCGGCTTCCGGCTCCTCCGGAGGAGTCAACAGCACCTGCCCTCCAGCCAGACCACCGCCACCACCATCAGCAGGGAGGACCGTCTCTTCCTGGAGACCCAGAGGGTCTCTCAGACTGGACAGCCCCTCAGCCAGGTGAGAATGAGGCAAGAACCAGAGGAGGCGGGATAAAATCAAATCCCTGCTGGTGAGGATATCTCAGGCCTGCGTGGAAAAGATGACTACTCTCGCAGGCCTGAGGGAAAAGAGGGACAGGTGCTCCAGTAATAAGAGATCTGAATTCAAGGGGGCCATCACCACCCTAGGACTAGAAGTAAAAGAAATATGGGAATACCTGGGGGCTTTTGCCAACGTGGGGCTGGAGAGATGAACTTCCTAGAGGAGCTCCGGAGGACCCTCCAGCAGGCAACCGGGAAGGGAGCCAGGCAGCGAGGAGGAGCGGGCGGTCTAAGAAGGGGTCCCAACCCCCCAAACAGCCAGGAGAGTCAGGGGAGCCTGGGTGCAGTGGGGGGGGGCGAGTGCCGGTGGTGCAGGGCCCAGTATGGCCATAAAACCTGGGGAGGGTTCCCGGGAGCCGATCCCTCGGTCCGTGGAAGGGACTGGGGGGTTGGCGAAGTCCGGGGAGTCCAGTGATCCAGAGGTCGCCGGGCCCAGGTGCCCCGGCGGTACCCCCCCCGCCATCTTCAGGTCAGCATACCCAGGCTCCCCAGGTGGTCGCACTGCCACAGCTGAAGCCCGCCATGTGTCGGCTTCCATGACCCCTCAGCTTGCAGTGGAGCGGGAGGATCTGGCCATGGAAAGGCCAGGGACTGCTCCTGCGGCTTGCTATGTCATCGGGAGAGAGGCAGACACATGGTGGAGGCATTGTGCTGCGGTCATCTGGAGGTAAACAGCTTGTGTGCAGTGTGGCCAAGATGGCGCCGGCTGTTGGGGGTGAGAGTAGACCGGGACCCGGAAGTGACCGCCCAAGAACCGGAAGTGAACCGAATGCCCCAGCCGGAACCGGAAGTGACCAGACCGAAACCGGAAGTGCCCCCGTCCCGCGACCGGAAGTGCCCCCCGCGAGTTTGCGGTGGTCGTGGGGCTCAGCTCAGGGACCTGGGGATGAGAGGCCGGGGGTACAGGGGTGCCCAGCCCCGGACGCTGCAGCAGGCACCTCCAGGCACCCCCGGCAGGAGTTGGACAGAGACTTTGAGGACGGTAAATTGGACGGTAAGCTTGCCACCCCCCCAGGTCCCCATGGACACTGCCACGCAGGCCCCGAGGGGCTCCCTGCAGCACAGGCGGGGTGGGGGGAAAGTCAGGTGGGACCCCTCCCAGTGGACTGTATAGCATACGATTATATCCGGCAGTTGGAGGGGTCCCAGGGGGGCTCCCCCCCAGTACAGGTGGAGTCCCAAGGGGCTGGTGTGGTCGCGGAGGGGTCTGGGTGGGGGAGTTTGGTGGGGGTGGTACCCCCCTCTGCTGTGGTCCCGGGGGGGGGGGCAGCCCCTGTAGTCAGGCCAAAGGTGGTGGGTCAGGGGTGGTCAGGGTATATCAGCGGGGGTGGGTGCAACACCACCGGCAGGGATGGGGGCCCCCCCCCGTCCCCCCCCACTTCTGGGGGTGCTGAGGGGGGTGCCCCACTTCCGGAGAACATCTTTCGGGGGTCTCCGGAGGCCAACTTATTGTCTGCCCTAAAGGGGGGTCGCTCTTTCGCCCAGGTGTTGGGCTCTCGTGCCCCTCTGGACCACCTGTACAGCCGGTTTGGCGCCCAGAATTTCCGCGCCCCCCCTGCTGACCAGGAGAGGACGCAGGGGTCGGCCGTGGACGAGGGGTACAGGTGGTCCAGAGAGGAGGCGTAGGAATGTTGTCCAGCTTCGGTACGAGGGTCCGGACCCCTGCCCCGCTCGAGGGTGAGGTGGTGGGCCTGGTACTCTCCTTGGGTTTTGGGGTGGATGACCTTTTTGCTGTCATCCATCCCACCAACACACGGGAGTTTGATATAAGTTTTGTCACTCCCGTGTGTATGGAACGCTTTATCACCGGCTTTGGGTTGGTGAGGGGCGTTGACCCTTGGAAGAGTTACAGGCTCATTCCCATCTCCAGGCAGGAGGAGGTTAAGAACATCACCATCCTGGTGAGGAATGAGTCGCTCCCTCCGGAGGACATTGCCACCTGGCTCGGGAGGTACGGGCAGTTGCAGACCCCCCTGAGGAAGAACCTTGATGAGCGCGGGGGTCTGGACCGGGGCTTGGCCTGACCAGGATCCGGCTCAAGAGGGAGGGCAACAGTGTTGCCCACCTCCCTGGCAGCGCCTTTCTTCTAGGCAGAGACCGGATCCTGGCGTTCTACCCGGGACAGCCCCGTCGTTGCTTCAAGTGCGGCAGCCCGACCCACATGAGCTCGGACTGCACGGTGGTCAGATGTGGCCGGTGCCACGAGTTTGGCCACCAGTCCGAGTCATGTGGGAAGATATGCTGCAACTTGTGTGGTGAGATGGGGCACCCATTTAGCAGGTGTCCCAAAGCATATCGGGGTTCTTCCTCAGGGGGGGGACCTCCGGGCCGGGAGCGGCCGAAAAGCCCCCCCGGCGAGTGATGGCCGGGGGGTGGGGATCCTGGAGCCCCTAGTACTACTCCGGAGGGACCAACAGGCCCATTGCCTCAAAGAAGGCGGAGCAGGCGTGGGCGTGGGGCTCCCCCCCCGGGGGACACGGGCTCGGTTGGCCAGGAGGCTCCCGATCCTCCGGAGGGCGGAGCCGGTGGGGAGGAGTCGGGGAGGCCTGGGGGTCCCGGGCCTGAGGGTCCGGGGCCAGGGCCTTCCTCTCCTAATGTTGCAGGGCCGATCCCCATCCCCCTTCCCTTTCCCCTCCTCACCATTGCCCCTCCCCTCCACCTGGCCCTCCATCTGTTTCCCCATGCCCTCCTCCCTCATCTTCCCCTCCTCGTACCCCCCCCCCTCGTCCCCCCCCCTCCCCGAAGTCCCGTCCCCCCCCTTCCCCTTCTTCTTCCCCTCCAACCCGTCCAGCTAAGTCTGGTCCCCCCCCTGTCCTCTCCCCTGTCTCTGGCCCCCCTCCTGCCTCTTCCATTCCCCCCCCTTCTGGACCCAGAGTCTCCTCTGGCCCTGTGGCCATGGAGATGGAAGCTGCTCGAGCCTCATCCAAGAGGGAAATCTCGAGCAGCGGGTCCGAGGAGGGGGGTGGTGTAGTCATCTCGGAGAGGGTGGCAGGAGTGGGAGCAGGTGAGACGCAAAAAGAAGAAGGGGAAGGCTGCCAGATCTGGGGGCGGGAAGTCCCCAGTGAAGGGTGGGGTTCCCCCAGGGGCACGAAGTGGGGTGTCCCTGGGGAACCCGTTTGGTATCTTCTCCTCCTCCTCGGGCTCAGAGGAGGAGGAAGTGTAGATATGTAAATATGTTTTTGTGTTTGTAGTATGAAGGAGAACATGACCACTTTCAATCATTCTGATGGCGGGGTACCCTCTCCAATACGGCTTGCGACCATTAATGTCGCAAGTATTCGTTCTGCGGGAGCTCGTTTTATGGCCTTCGATTTTCTCAGCCGTGTTGAAGCTGACATTTTGTTTTTGCAGGAGACCTGGCTGGCATCTGTGGCAGAGATGCATCTAGCAAAGAGGGAGTGGAGATGTGGGCCCTCCCTCTGGTCTCTTGCGGCCGAGCCCTGCAGTGGGGTTGCGGTCCTTTTTAAGACTGGTCCGGTGGCTTGCCGGCGAGTGATTGAAGTGGAGATCGGTAGATGTCTGGTGGTGGACGCTGTCGTGAGGGGGCAATTCCTCCGGCTCATAAATTTTTATGGGCCTCAAACTAGGAGGGAGAGGAGGAGCCTCCTTACGGCGGTTAAGCCTTATCTTTTTACGTCCCAGCAGGTGATTTTTGGTGGCGATTTCAATATGATCACTAGGCCCAAAGACCGGCAGGTGCCGCCAACCCTCTGGGATATGATAGTATTTTTTTGAATAACGTAGTGAGGGAGGCCAGGTTGGTGGATGTGCACGTTCGTCACCTCCCCAACCTCACTGGTTTCACATTTTCCCGAGGTAGTAGTAAGAGTAGATTAGATAGGTTTTTTTTAAAGGAGGACTCTGTCTGCTCGGCTCCTGAGCTGCAGTCGGTAGAGTTCTCCGATCACTGTATGGTATCTGTGGCCCTGAATGTCGCTGACACTCCTCAGAAAGGGAGGGGTTTGTGGCGCCTGAATGGGTCGCTACTGGAGGATCCTGAGGTTAGGGAAGCCTATGAGGTTTTCTTCCTGGGCCAGACCTCGCTCCTTGAGGGCAACTGCTCCCGCCTTGAGTGGTGGGAAGTAGTTAAAAAGAGGTCTGGCGACTTTTTCCGGGAAATCTCTGGGTACAGGGCAGCTTCCAAGTACCAGGCTTACCAGAGACTACGCAGGCAGCTTGACCGCCTGGTGTCCTCTGGGGGCTCTCAGGAACAGATATCCGGTCTGAAGGCGCAGATGAAGGAGTGTCAGTACGACCGTCTCGCCTCCCTGGTTTTTGAGAGGGATTATGGGAAGTTTATCTCTCCTGATCCCTACAGGAGCTGTGGTGAGGTGGCGAGGTCGAAGGTCGTACATGGCCTGAAGGATGCCTCAGGATCTCTGGTCCGGTCCAGATCGGGGATCCTGGGTGTCGTCAGAGACCACTTTTCGGACCTCCTGAAGAAGCGGCCTCTAGACATGGAGAAAGTCAGGGAATTCCTTGATGAGACCCCGCTGGAAGTGGGGTCTGACCTTCCTGACTCTCTGACAGAAGAGATCTCGGTAGCTGAAGTTGAGCAGGCTATTAGCTCTTTAGCTTCTAAAAAGTCACCTGGGCCCGATGGGCTCACGGCCGAGTTCTACAAAACCTTTAAGAGCCTCTTGGCTCCTCATCTGAGGGACGTGTTTAGTGAATGTTTGGCCTATGGCCTGCTGCCTCCCTCAATGAGAAGGTCAGCTCTGATCCTACTGTCAAAGGGGAAAGATCCGTCTGTGGTGGAGAATTGGCGTCCGATCGCCCTTCTTACCACAGATAGGAAGATACTGGCAAAGATCTTGTTTACACGTCTGTCTGCTTTGGCGGGCAGGATGCTGTCTCCCTCTCAGCACTGCACAATTCCTGGCCGGGGCACTTTTAGTGCCGTCCTGAGCGTCCGGGGAGGCTGTGGAAAGGTGCAGGGCTGATGGCAGCGAGCGGTATCTGCTTGCATTGGATCAGGCTAAGGCGTTTGATCGGGTGAACCACGAGTACCTTTGGCTGCTTCTGAGGAGATACGGTCTGCCTGATCAATTCGTTGATTGGCTGCAGGTATTGTATAGGGGAGCTGAGAGCTTCCCTCTTGTCAACGGTTGGGTGGGCCGGGCCTTTGCCGTGGACTCTGGCGTCCGGCAGGGGTGCCCGCTGAGCCCCCTCCTGTACATCTTTGCGGTCGACCCCTTCGTAAGGAGGCTAGACTGCGGGCGTCTGGGGGGGGTTCCGGTGGGACCTGTCGGGGGTCCGGTTTCGGCGGTGAGGGTTGTGGCCTATGCGGACGACGTCTCGGTGGTGGTATCTGGTCGTGAGGAGGCCCATTATGTGGAGTCCCAGATCGGGTGCTACTCTGAGGCGTCAGGCTCGCTGGTCAATTGGGACAAGAGTGAAGTTTTCTGGTTGGGGAAGGAGGGGGAGCAGTTCCCCCTTCCGGACGTGTTCCCCACGCCCGTACCAGAGATTCGAGTTCTTGGCATTCATTTCGGCCCGGGTGATTATCCCAAGCTAAACTGGGAGCGCAGGCTGGTGAGTGCCACTCGGAAGGTGAAGGCCTGGAAAGGTTGGAAACTTTCCCTGAGGGAAAGGGTAAGCTTGGTCAAGACGTACTTATTGCCTGAGTTTCTCTTTGTAAGCTATGTGTGTCTTTTGCCAGCATCTCTCTATGCTCGGGTCTATGGTCTGTTCTTCCTGCTGTTGTGGGGAAGCAGACTGAACCTGATCAAGAGGGAGGTCACATACCGCCAGCGACGGCAAGGTGGGTTGGACATGGTCAACCCGGTGGTGTTCTTTGTCACCATCTTTGTTAAATACAATTTGCAGTCCATATTTGTGGACGAGCCTTCCTGGTGGGAGTGTTCATGCAAGGACTGGCTCTTGCTGTTCTTGAGGCAGTGGGGGGAGGGGGGGAGGCCCGGCGATCTGAGGAGATCGCATGGGTATCTCCCTTCCTATGTCCCCCTGGCATTAAAGGTACTGAGGCAGTGGCGGATAACTGCCCTGGAGGTGGGCTCTTTGGGTCGGCGGGAGCTGTACCTGAGGGTCATGGCCTCGGACATTTTGAAGCCCCTGTCTTTGAGGGACTGCCCTGAGAGGGTCCTCACGGAGGGGCTAGCCCTCTTGAATTCTTCTAGAATTCCAAGTAAGTTTTGGGATCTCGCATGGAGGTCGTTCCATGGACGACTCTATGTCCGTGCGAATCTCAAATACAGGAACCTGGGGGACAGGGACTGCCCCCGTCAGGAATGTGGTGGGACATTGGAGACCATGGACCATTTTCTGGTCCAATGTCCCTTCAACATGGAGGTTCTTACGAAGGTAGGGGGTGCCATTGGCTACCCCCGCCTTCCGGCCCTGACCTATGCTGAGCGAGTGTATGGTGATTTTGGGGTCCGCAGGGGATTTGAGTTATCGTCACTTTATTTAGTCAGCCTAGTTGTGCTTTATTACACTTGGCACGCTCGGTGTTTGGTGTCCACTAGGGACAAAATCCTGCCTGTGCATGAGGTGGTGGGCGGTATCTTTCGGGAGTTGGTGAAGGTGCGGGATCTGGAAAGGAGCAGGGTCGGGCCTGAGAGGTGTGCCCATTTATGGAGGGGGTTCCTCTTCCAGCCCCCTTAGGTCACGGCTCTGCCCCTCTCCATGGGTAGGGGCATCTATCCTTTTTCACCCCCTTAGATTTTGTTTATGGTATTTTTTTTGAAATAAGGCTACAGACATGTCTGACTATCATGTTCTTGCTCATACGTGGGTTGTAGGTATTTGTTGTTGTGATGGTGGGGTGTGTTGTGGGTTGGCGATGATCTGGACAGTAGTGGTTTCTATGGACTTTAATATCTCCCTACTGTACCAGTGAGCCGTTTTAAGTGTTTTTTTTTTTTTTTTTTTTTTTGGCAATGATCTGGGCAAGCTTTTCTGATGGACTATAAAGACTTTCTCTTGTACCAGTGAGCCTGTTGTAAATACCTGTTCTGGTGCTATTTTTTTTTTTTTTTTTTTTTTTTCTTTATAGTTATTTCTTGGTGGGTGGAGGTCGGTGATTTGATGGTTTGTGTTTTGTTGTTTGTTTTTGTGTTATTTGGTTTATTTAGTTATTTTGTTTATTTTATATATTTGTTAACCTTTTGGTCGTAGTTTTATAAATAAAAAATTACCCCTCCTCGGTCTCAGTGCAGCTCCTCCCACTGGCAGTAGTTCCAGCTCCTCCCACAGTGCTCATTCTGCATCCTGCTGGAGAGGAGAGAAGACCTGTCTTCCAGAGCTCCTGTGTTCCAGCCTACCAGGACCAGCCTCCAGCCCCCAGCCCCCTGCCCCGGAAGAGGGGTGGGATGGCCTCCCTCAGCCCCGGAGGTGGACCGGCTTCCGGCCTCCGGAGGAGTCAACAGCACCTGCCCTCCAGCCAGACCACCGCCACCACCATCAGCAGGGAGGACCGTCTCTTCCTGGAGACCCAGGAGGGTCTCTCAGACTGGACAGCCCCTCAGCCAGGTGAGAATGAAGCAAGAACCAGGAAGAGGCGGGATAAAATCAAATCCCTGCTGGTGAGGATATCTCAGGCCTGCGTGGAAAAGATGACTACTCTCGCAGGCCTGAGGGAAAAGAGGGACAGGTGCTCCAGTAATAAGAGATCTGAATTCAAGGGGGCCATCACCACCCTAGGACTAGAAGTAAAAGAAATATGGGAATACCTGGGGGGCTTTTGCCAACGTGGGGCTGGAGAGATGAACTTCCTAGAGGAGCTCCGGAGGACCCTCCAGCAGGCCAACCGGGAAGGGAGCCAGGCAGCGAGGAGGAGCGGGCGGTCTAAGAAGGGGTCCCAACCCCCCAAACAGCCAGGAGAGTCAGGGGAGCCTGGGTGCAGTGGGGGGGGGGCGAGTGCCGGTGGTGCAGGGCCCAGTATGGCCATAAAACCTGGGGAGGGTTCCCGGGAGCCGATCCCTCGGTCCGTGGAAGGGACTGGGGGGTTGGCGAAGTCCGGGGAGTCCAGTGATCCAGGAGGTCGCCGGGCCCAGGTGCCGCCGGCGGTACCCCCCCGCCATCTTCAGGTCAGCATACCCAGGCTCCCCCAGGATGGTCGCACTGCCACAGCTGAAGCCCGCCATGTGTCGGCTTCCATGACCCCTCAGCTTGCAGTGGAGCGGGAGGATCTGGCCATGGAAAGGCCAGGGACTGCTCCTGCGGCTGCTATGTCATCGGGAGAGAGGCAGACACATGGTGGAGGCATTGTGCTGCGGTCATCTGGAGGTAAACAGCTTGTGTGCAGTGTGGCCAAGATGGCGCCGGCTGTTGGGGGTGGAGTAGACCGGGACCCTGAAGTGACCGCCCAAGAACCGGAAGTGACCAGACCGGAACCGGAAGTGACCAGACCGAAACCGGAAGTGCCCGTCCCGCGACCGGAAGTGCCCCCCCGCGAGTTTGCGGTGGTCGGTGGGGGCTCAGGGGACCTGGGGGATGAGAGGCCGGGGGTGCAGGGGTGCCCAGCCCCGGACGCTGCAGCAGGCACCTCCAGGCACCCCCGGCAGGAGATGGACAGAGACGGTGAGGACGGTAAATTGGACGGTAAGCTGCCACCCCCCCAGGTCCCCATGGACACTGCCACAGGCCCCGAGGGGCTCCCTGCAGCACAGGCGGGGTGGGGGGAAAGTCAGGTGGGACCCCTCCCAGTGGACTGTATAGCATATGATTATATCCGGCAGTTGGAGGGGTCCCAGGGGGGCTCCCCCCCAGTACAGGTGGAGTCCCAAGGGGCTGGTGTGGTCGCGGAGGGGTCTGGGTGGGGGAGTTTGGTGGGGGTGGTACCCCCCTCTGCTGTGGTCCCGGGGGGGGGGGAGCCTGTAGTCAGGCCAAAGGTGGTGGGTCAGGGTGGTCAGGGTATATCAGCGGGGGGTGGGTGCAACACCACCGGCAGGGATGGGGGCCCCCCCGTCCCCCCCCACTTCTGGGGGTGCTGAGGGGGGTGCCCCACTTCCGGAGAACATCTTTCGGGGGTCTCCGGAGGCCAACTTATTGTCTGCCCTAAAGGGGGGTCGCTCTTTCGCCCAGGTGTTGGGCTCTCGTGCCCCTCTGGACCACCTGTACAGCCGGTTTGGCGCCCAGAATTTCCGCGCCCCCCCTGCTGACCAGGAGAGGACGCAGGGGTCGGCGTGGACGAGGGGTACAGGTGGTCCAGAGAGGAGGCGTAGGAATGTTGTCCAGCTTCGGTACGAGGGTCCGGACCCCTGCCCCGCTCGAGGTGAGGTGGTGGGCCTGGTACTCTCCTTGGGTTTTGGGGTGGATGACCTTTTTGCTGTCATCCATCCCACCAACACACGGGAGTTTGATATAAGTTTTGTCACTCCCGTGTGTATGGAACGCTTTATCACCGGCTTTGGGTTGGTGAGGGGCGTTGACCCTTGGAAGAGGTACAGGCTCATTCCCATCTCCAGGCAGGAGGAGGTTAAGAACATCACCATCCTGGTGAGGAATGAGTCGCTCCCTCCGGAGGACATTGCCACCTGGCTCGGGAGGTACGGGCAGTTGCAGACCCCCCTGAGGAAGAACCTTGATGAGCGCGGGGTCTGGACCGGGGCTTGGTTGACCAGGATCCGGCTCAAGAGGGAGGGCAACAGTGTTGCCCACCTCCCTGGCAGCGCCTTTCTAGGCAGAGACCGGATCCTGGCGTTCTACCCGGGACAGCCCCGTCGTTGCTTCAAGTGCGGCAGCCCGACCCACATGAGCTCGGACTGCACGGTGGTCAGATGTGGCCGGTGCCACGAGTTTGGCCACCAGTCCGAGTCATGTGGGAAGATATGCTGCAACTTGTGTGGTGAGATGGGGCACCCATTTAGCAGGTGTCCCAAAGCATATCGGGGTTCTTCCTCAGGGGGGGGACCTCCCGGGCCGGGAGCGGCCGAAGCCCCCCCGGCGAGTGATGGCCGGGGGGGTGGGGATCCTGGAGCCCCTAGTACTACTCCGGAGGGACCAACAGGCCCATTGCCTCAAAGAAGGCGGAGCAGGCGTGGGCGTGGGGCTCCCCCCCCGGGGGACACGGGCTCGGTTGGCCAGGAGGCTCCCGATCCTCCGGAGGGCGGAGCCGGTGGGGAGGAGTCGGGGAGGCCTGGGGGTCCCGGGCCTGAGGGTCCGGGGCCAGGGCCTTCCTCTCCTAATGTTGCAGGGCCGATCCCCATCCCCCTTCCCTCTCCCCCCTCCTCACCATTGCCCCACCCATCCACCTGGCCCTCCATCTGTTTCCCCATGCCCTCCTCCCTCATCTTCCCCTCCTCGTACCCCCCCCCCTCGTCCCCCCCCTCCCAAGTCCCGTCCCCCCCCTTCCCCTTCTTCTTCCCGTCCAGCTAAGTCTGGTCCCCCCCCTGTCCTCTCCCCTGTCTCTGGCCCCCCTCCTGCCTCTTCCATTCCCCCCCCTTCTGGACCCAGAGTCTCCTCTGGCCCTGTGGCCATGGAGATGGAAGCTGCTCGAGCCTCATCCAAGAGGGAAATCTCGAGCAGCGGGTCCGAGGAGGGGGGTGGTGTAGTCATCTCGGAGAGGTGGCAGGAGTGGGAGCAGGTGAGACGCAAAAAGAAGAAGGGGAAGGCTGCCAGATCTGGGGGCGGGAAGTCCCCAGTGAAGGGTGGGGTTCCCCCAGGGGCACGAAGTGGGGTGTCCCTGGGGAACCCGTTTGGTATCTTCTCCTCCTCCTCGGGCTCAGAGGAGGAGGAAGTGTAGATATGTAAATATGTTTTTGTGTTTGTAGTATGAAGGAGAACATGACCACTTTCAATCATTCTGATGGCGGGTACCCTCTCCAATACGGCTTGCGACCATTAATGTCGCAAGTATTCGTTCTGCGGGAGCTCGTTTTATGGCCTTCGATTTTCTCAGCCGTGTTGAAGCTGACATTTTGTTTTTGCAGGAGACCTGGCTGGCATCTGTGGCAGAGATGCATCTAGCAAAGAGGGAGTGGAGATGTGGGCCCTCCCTCTGGTCTCTTGCGGCCGAGCCCTGCAGTGGGGTTGCGGTCCTTTTTAAGACTGGTCCGGTGGCTTGCCGGCGAGTGATTGAAGTGGAGATCGGTAGATGTCTGGTGGTGGACGCTGTCGTGAGGGGGCAATTCCTCCGGCTCATAAATTTTTATGGGCCTCAAACTAGGAGGGAGAGGAGGAGCCTCCTTACGGCGGTTAAGCCTTATCTTTTTACGTCCCAGCAGGTGATTTTTGGTGGCGATTTCAATATGATCACTAGGCCCAAAGACCGGGCAGGTGCCGCCAACCCTCTGGGATATGATAGTATTTTTTTGAATAACGTAGTGAGGGAGGCCAGGTTGGTGGATGTGCACGTTCGTCACCTCCCCAACCTCACTGGTTTCACATTTTCCCGAGGTAGTAGTAAGAGTAGATTAGATAGGTTTTTTTTAAAGGAGGACTCTGTCTGCTCGGCTCCTGAGCTGCAGTCGGTAGAGTTCTCCGATCACTGTATGGTATCTGTGGCCCTGAATGTCGCTGACACTCCTCAGAAAGGGAGGGGTTTGTGGCGCCTGAATGGGTCGCTACTGGAGGATCCTGAGGTTAGGGAAGCCTATGAGGTTTTCTTCCTGGGCCAGACCTCGCTCCTTGAGGGCAACTGCTCCCGCCTTGAGTGGTGGGAAGTAGTTAAAAAGAGGTCTGGCGACTTTTTCCGGGAAATCTCTGGGTACAGGGCAGCTTCCAAGTACCAGGCTTACCAGAGACTACGCAGGCAGCTTGACCGCCTGGTGTCCTCTGGGGGCTCTCAGGAACAGATATCCGGTCTGAAGGCGCAGATGAAGGAGTGTCAGTACGACCGTCTCGCCTCCCTGGTTTTTGAGAGGGATTATGGGAAGTTTATCTCTCCTGATCCCTACAGGAGCTGTGGTGAGGTGGCGAGGTCGAAGGTCGTACATGGCCTGAAGGATGCCTCAGGATCTCTGGTCCGGTCCAGATCGGGGATCCTGGGTGTCGTCAGAGACCACTTTTCGGACCTCCTGAAGAAGCGGCCTCTAGACATGGAGAAAGTCAGGGAATTCCTTGATGAGACCCCGCTGGAAGTGGGGTCTGACCTTCCTGACTCTCTGACAGAAGAGATCTCGGTAGCTGAAGTTGAGCAGGCTATTAGCTCTTTAGCTTCTAAAAAGTCACCTGGGCCCGATGGGCTCACGGCCGAGTTCTACAAAACCTTTAAGAGCCTCTTGGCTCCTCATCTGAGGGACGTGTTTAGTGAATGTTTGGCCTATGGCCTGCTGCCTCCCTCAATGAGAAGGTCAGCTCTGATCCTACTGTCAAAGGGGAAAGATCCGTCTGTGGTGGAGAATTGGCGTCCGATCGCCCTTCTTACCACAGATAGGAAGATACTGGCAAAGATCTTGTTTACACGTCTGTCTGCTTTGGCGGGCAGGATGCTGTCTCCCTCTCAGCACTGCACAATTCCTGGCCGGGGCACTTTTAGTGCCGTCCTGAGCGTCCGGGAGGCTGTGGAAAGGTGCAGGGCTGATGGCAGCGAGCGGTATCTGCTTGCATTGGATCAGGCTAAGGCGTTTGATCGGGTGAACCACGAGTACCTTTGGCTGCTTCTGAGGAGATACGGTCTGCCTGATCAATTCGTTGATTGGCTGCAGGTATTGTATAGGGGAGCTGAGAGCTTCCCTCTTGTCAACGGTTGGGTGGGCCGGGCCTTTGCCGTGGACTCTGGCGTCCGGCAGGGGTGCCCGCTGAGCCCCCTCCTGTACATCTTTGCGGTCGACCCCTTCGTAAGGAGGCTAGACTGCGGGCGTCTGGGGGGGGTTCCGGTGGGACCTGTCGGGGGTCCGGTTTCGGCGGTGAGGGTTGTGGCCTATGCGGACGACGTCTCGGTGGTGGTATCTGGTCGTGAGGAGGCCCATTATGTGGAGTCCCAGATCGGGTGCTACTCTGAGGCGTCAGGCTCGCTGGTCAATTGGGACAAGAGTGAAGTTTTCTGGTTGGGGAAGGAGGGGGAGCAGTTCCCCCTTCCGGACGTGTTCCCCACGCCCGTACCAGAGATTCGAGTTCTTGGCATTCATTTCGGCCCGGGTGATTATCCCAAGCTAAACTGGGAGCGCAGGCTGGTGAGTGCCACTCGGAAGGTGAAGGCCTGGAAAGGTTGGAAACTTTCCCTGAGGGAAAGGGTAAGCTTGGTCAAGACGTACTTATTGCCTGAGTTTCTCTTTGTAAGCTATGTGTGTCTTTTGCCAGCATCTCTCTATGCTCGGGTCTATGGTCTGTTCTTCCTGCTGTTGTGGGGAAGCAGACTGAACCTGATCAAGAGGGAGGTCACATACCGCCAGCGACGGCAAGGTGGGTTGGACATGGTCAACCCGGTGGTGTTCTTTGTCACCATCTTTGTTAAATACAATTTGCAGTCCATATTTGTGGACGAGCCTTCCTGGTGGGAGTGTTCATGCAAGGACTGGCTCTTGCTGTTCTTGAGGCAGTGGGGGGAGGGGGGGAGGCCCGGCGATCTGAGGAGATCGCATGGGTATCTCCCTTCCTATGTCCCCTGGCATTAAAGGTACTGAGGCAGTGGCGGATAACTGCCCTGGAGGTGGGCTCTTTGGGTCGGCGGGAGCTGTACCTGAGGGTCATGGCCTCGGACATTTTGAAGCCCCTGTCTTTGAGGGACTGCCCTGAGAGGGTCCTCACGGAGGGGCTAGCCCTCTTGAATTCTTCTAGAATTCCAAGTAAGTTTTGGGATCTCGCATGGAGGTCGTTCCATGGACGACTCTATGTCCGTGCGAATCTCAAATACAGGAACCTGGGGGACAGGGACTGCCCCCGTCAGGAATGTGGTGGGACATTGGAGACCATGGACCATTTTCTGGTCCAATGTCCCTTCAACATGGAGGTTCTTACGAAGGTAGGGGGTGCCATTGGCTACCCCCGCCTTCCGGCCCTGACCTATGCTGAGCGAGTGTATGGTGATTTTGGGGTCCGCAGGGGATTTGAGTTATCGTCACTTTATTTAGTCAGCCTAGTTGTGCTTTATTACACTTGGCACGCTCGGTGTTTGGTGTCCACTAGGGACAAAATCCTGCCTGTGCATGAGGTGGTGGGCGGTATCTTTCGGGAGTTGGTGAAGGTGCGGGATCTGGAAAGGAGCAGGGTCGGGCCTGAGAGGTGTGCCCATTTATGGAGGGGGTTCCTCTTCCAGCCCCCTTAGGTCACGGCTCTGCCCCTCTCCATGGGTAGGGGCATCTATCCTTTTTCACCCCCTTAGATTTTGTTTATGGTATTTTTTTTGAAATAAGGCTACAGACATGTCTGACTATCATGTTCTTGCTCATACGTGGGTTGTAGGTATTTGTTGTTGTGATGGTGGGGTGTGTTGTGGGTTGGCGATGATCTGGACAGTAGTGGTTTCTATGGACTTTAATATCTCCCTACTGTACCAGTGAGCCGTTTTAAGTGTTTTTTTTTTTTTTTTTTTTTTTTTTTGGCAATGATCTGGGCAAGCTTTTCTGATGGACTATAAAGACTTTCTCTTGTACCAGTGAGCCTGTTGTAAATACCTGTTCTGGTGCTATTTTTTTTTTTTTTTCTTTATAGTTATTTCTTGGTGGGTGGAGGTCGGTGATTTGATGGTTTGTGTTTTGTTGTTTGTTTTTGTGTTATTTGGTTTATTTAGTTATTTTGTTTATTTTATATATTTGTTAACCTTTTGGTCGTAGTTTTTATAAATAAAAAATTACCCCTCCTCGGTCTCAGTGCAGCTCCTCCCACTGGCAGTAGTTCCGGCTCCTCCCACAGAGCTCATTCTGCTTCCTGCTGGAGAGGAGAGAAGACCTGTCTTCCAGAGCTCCTGTGTTCCAGCCTACCAGGACCAGCCTCCAGCCCCCAGCCCCGGAAGAGGGGTGGGATGGCCTCCCTCAGCCCCGGAGGTGGACCGGCTTCCGGCCTCCGGAGGAGTCAACAGCACCTGCCCTCCAGCCAGACCACCGCCACCACCATCAGCAGGGAGGACCGTCTCTTCCTGGAGACCCAGGAGGGTCTCTCAGACTGGACAGCCCCTCAGCCAGGTGAGAATGAGGCAAGAACCAGGAGGAGGCGGGATAAAATCAAATCCCTGCTGGTGAGGATATCTCAGGCCTGCGTGGAAAAGATGACTACTCTCGCAGGCCTGAGGGAAAAGAGGGACAGGTGCTCCAGTAATAAGAGATCTGAATTCAAGGGGGCCATCACCACCCTAGGACTAGAAGTAAAAGAAATATGGGAATACCTGGGGGGCTTTTGCCAACGTGGGGCTGGAGAGATGAACTTCCTAGAGGAGCTCCGGAGGACCCTCCAGCAGGCCAACCGGGAAGGGAGCCAGGCAGCGAGGAGGAGCGGGCGGTCTAAGAAGGGGTCCCAACCCCCCAAACAGCCAGGAGAGTCAGGGGAGCCTGGGTGCAGTGGGGGGGGGGCGAGTGCCGGTGGTGCAGGGCCCAGTATGGCCATAAAACCTGGGGAGGGTTCCCGGGAGCCGATCCCTCGGTCCGTGGAAGGGACTGGGGGGTTGGCGAAGTCCGGGGAGTCCAGTGATCCAGGAGGTCGCCGGGCCCAGGTGCCGCCGGCGGTACCCCCCCGCCATCTTCAGGTCAGCATACCCAGGCTCCCCCAGGATGGTCGCACTGCCACAGCTGAAGCCCGCCATGTGTCGGCTTCCATGACCCCTCAGCTTGCAGTGGAGCGGGAGGATCTGGCCATGGAAAGGCCAGGGACTGCTCCTGCGGCTGCTATGTCATCGGGAGAGAGGCAGACACATGGTGGAGGCATTGTGCTGCGGTCATCTGGAGGTAAACAGCTTGTGTGCAGTGTGGCCAAGATGGCGCCGGCTGTTGGGGGTGGAGTAGACCGGGACCCGGAAGTGACCGCCCAAGAACCGGAAGTGCCCCAGCCGAAACCGGAAGTGCCCCAGCCGGAACCGGAAGTGACCAGACCGGAACCGGAAGTGACCGGACCGAAACCGGAAGTGAGTTTGCGGTGGTCGGTGGGGGCTCAGGGGACCTGGGGGATGAGAGGCCGGGGGTGCAGGGGTGCCCAGCCCCGGACGCTGCAGCAGGCACCTCCAGGCACCCCCGGCAGGAGATGGACAGAGACGGTGAGGACGGTAAATTGGACGGTAAGCTGCCACCCCCCCAGGTCCCCATGGACACTGCCACAGGCCCCGAGGGGCTCCCTGCAGCACAGGCGGGGTGGGGGGAAAGTCAGGTGGGACCCCTCCCAGTGGACTGTATAGCATATGATTATATCCGGCAGTTGGAGGGGTGCCAGGGGGGCTCCCCCCAGTACAGGTGGAGTCCCAAGGGGCTGGTGTGGTCGCGGAGGGGTCTGGGTGGGGGAGTTTGGTGGGGGTGGTACCCCCCTCTGCTGTGGTCCCGGGGGGGGGGGAGCCTGTAGTCAGGCCAAAGGTGGTGGGTCAGGGTGGTCAGGGTATATCAGCGGGGGTGGGTGCAACACCACCGGCAGGGATGGGGGCCCCCCCGTCCCCCCCCACTTCTGGGGGTGCTGAGGGGGGTGCCCCACTTCCGGAGAACATCTTTCGGGGGTCTCCGGAGGCCAACTTATTGTCTGCCCTAAAGGGGGGTCGCTCTTTCGCCCAGGTGTTGGGCTCTCGTGCCCCTCTGGACCACCTGTACAGCCGGTTTGGCGCCCAGAATTTCCGCGCCCCCCCTGCTGACCAGGAGAGGACGCAGGGGTCGGCGTGGACGAGGGGTACAGGTGGTCCAGAGAGGAGGCGTAGGAATGTTGTCCAGCTTCGGTACGAGGGTCCGGACCCCTGCCCCGCTCGAGGTGAGGTGGTGGGCCTGGTACTCTCCTTGGGTTTTGGGGTGGATGACCTTTTTGCTGTCATCCATCCCACCAACACACGGGAGTTTGATATAAGTTTTGTCACTCCCGTGTGTATGGAACGCTTTATCACCGGCTTTGGGTTGGTGAGGGGCGTTGACCCTTGGAAGAGGTACAGGCTCATTCCCATCTCCAGGCAGGAGGAGGTTAAGAACATCACCATCCTGGTGAGGAATGAGTCGCTCCCTCCGGAGGACATTGCCACCTGGCTCGGGAGGTACGGGCAGTTGCAGACCCCCCTGAGGAAGAACCTTGATGAGCGCGGGGTCTGGACCGGGGCTTGGTTGACCAGGATCCGGCTCAAGAGGGAGGGCAACAGTGTTGCCCACCTCCCTGGCAGCGCCTTTCTAGGCAGAGACCGGATCCTGGCGTTCTACCCGGGACAGCCCCGTCGTTGCTTCAAGTGCGGCAGCCCGACCCACATGAGCTCGGACTGCACGGTGGTCAGATGTGGCCGGTGCCACGAGTTTGGCCACCAGTCGGAGTCATGTGGGAAGATATGCTGCAACTTGTGTGGTGAGATGGGGCACCCATTTAGCAGGTGTCCCAAAGCATATCGGGGTTCTTCCTCAGGGGGGGGACCTCCCGGGCCGGGAGCGGCCGAAGCCCCCCCGGCGAGTGATGGCCGGGGGGGTGGGGATCCTGGAGCCCCTAGTACTACTCCGGAGGGACCAACAGGCCCATTGCCTCAAAGAAGGCGGAGCAGGCGTGGGCGTGGGGCTCCCCCCCCGGGGGACACGGGCTCGGTTGGCCAGGAGGCTCCCGATCCTCCGGAGGGCGGAGCCGGTGGGGAGGAGTCGGGGAGGCCTGGGGGTCCCGGGCCTGAGGGTCCGGGGCCAGGGCCTTCCTCTCCTAATGTTGCAGGGCCGATCCCCATCCCCCTTCCCTCTCCCCCTCCTCACCATTGCCCCACCCATCCACCTGGCCCTCCATCTGTTTCCCCATGCCCTCCTCCCTCATCTTCCCCTCCTCGTACCCCCCCCCCCTCGTCCCCCCCCTCCCAAGTCCCGTCCCCCCCCTTCCCCTTCTTCTTCCCGTCCAGCGAAGTCTGGTCCCCCCCCTGTCCTCTCCCCTGTCTCTGGCCCCCCTCCTGCCTCTTCCATTCCCCCCCCTTCTGGACCCAGAGTCTCCTCTGGCCCTGTGGCCATGGAGATGGAAGCTGCTCGAGCCTCATCCAAGAGGGAAATCTCGAGCAGCGGGTCCGAGGAGGGGGGTGGTGTAGTCATCTCGGAGAGGTGGCAGGAGTGGGAGCAGGTGAGACGCAAAAAGAAGAAGGGGAAGGCTGCCAGATCTGGGGGCGGGAAGTCCCCAGTGAAGGGTGGGGTTCCCCCAGGGGCACGAAGTGGGGTGTCCCTGGGGAACCCGTTTGGTATCTTCTCCTCCTCCTCGGGCTCAGAGGAGGAGGAAGTGTAGATATGTAAATATGTTTTTGTGTTTGTAGTATGAAGGAGAACATGACCACTTTCAATCATTCTGATGGCGGTACCCTCTCCAATACGGCTTGCGACCATTAATGTCGCAAGTATTCGTTCTGCGGGAGCTCGTTTTATGGCCTTCGATTTTCTCAGCCGTGTTGAAGCTGACATTTTGTTTTTGCAGGAGACCTGGCTGGCATCTGTGGCAGAGATGCATCTAGCAAAGAGGGAGTGGAGATGTGGGCCCTCCCTCTGGTCTCTTGCGGCCGAGCCCTGCAGTGGGGTTGCGGTCCTTTTTAAGACTGGTCCGGTGGCTTGCCGGCGAGTGATTGAAGTGGAGATCGGTAGATGTCTGGTGGTGGACGCTGTCGTGAGGGGGCAATTCCTCCGGCTCATAAATTTTTATGGGCCTCAAACTAGGAGGGAGAGGAGGAGCCTCCTTACGGCGGTTAAGCCTTATCTTTTTACGTCCCAGCAGGTGATTTTTGGTGGCGATTTCAATATGATCACTAGGCCCAAAGACCGGGCAGGTGCCGCCAACCCTCTGGGATATGATAGTATTTTTTTGAATAACGTAGTGAGGGAGGCCAGGTTGGTGGATGTGCACGTTCGTCACCTCCCCAACCTCACTGGTTTCACATTTTCCCGAGGTAGTAGTAAGAGTAGATTAGATAGGTTTTTTTTAAAGGAGGACTCTGTCTGCTCGGCTCCAGAGCTGCAGTCGGTAGAGTTCTCCGATCACTGTATGGTATCTGTGGCCCTGAATGTCGCTGACACTCCTCAGAAAGGGAGGGGTTTGTGGCGCCTGAATGGGTCGCTACTGGAGGATCCTGAGGTTAGGGAAGCCTATGAGGTTTTCTTCCTGGGCCAGACCTCGCTCCTTGAGGGCAACTGCTCCCGCCTTGAGTGGTGGGAAGTAGTTAAAAAGAGGTCTGGCGACTTTTTCCGGGAAATCTCTGGGTACAGGGCAGCTTCCAAGTACCAGGCTTACCAGAGACTACGCAGGCAGCTTGACCGCCTGGTGTCCTCTGGGGGCTCTCAGGAACAGATATCCGGTCTGAAGGCGCAGATGAAGGAGTGTCAGTACGACCGTCTCGCCTCCCTGGTTTTTGAGAGGGATTATGGGAAGTTTATCTCTCCTGATCCCTACAGGAGCTGTGGTGAGGTGGCAAAGTCGAAGGTCGTACATGGCCTGAAGGATGCCTCAGGATCTCTGGTCCGGTCCAGATCGGGGATCCTGGGTGTCGTCAGAGACCACTTTTCGGACCTCCTGAAGAAGCGGCCTCTAGACATGGAGAAAGTCAGGGAATTCCTTGATGAGACCCCGCTGGAAGTGGGGTCTGACCTTCCTGACTCTCTGACAGAAGAGATCTCGGTAGCTGAAGTTGAGCAGGCTATTAGCTCTTTAGCTTCTAAAAAGTCACCTGGGCCCGATGGGCTCACGGCCGAGTTCTACAAAACCTTTAAGAGCCTCTTGGCTCCTCATCTGAGGGACGTGTTTAGTGAATGTTTGGCCTATGGCCTGCTGCCTCCCTCAATGAGAAGGTCAGCTCTGATCCTACTGTCAAAGGGGAAAGATCCGTCTGTGGTGGAGAATTGGCGTCCGATCGCCCTTCTTACCACAGATAGGAAGATACTGGCAAAGATCTTGTTTACACGTCTGTCTGCTTTGGCGGGCAGGATGCTGTCTCCCTCTCAGCACTGCACAATTCCTGGCCGGGGCACTTTTAGTGCCGTCCTGAGCATCCGGGAGGCTGTGGAAAGGTGCAGGGCTGATGGCAGCGAGCGGTATCTGCTTGCATTGGATCAGGCTAAGGCGTTTGATCGGGTGAACCACGAGTACCTTTGGCTGCTTCTGAGGAGATACGGTCTGCCTGATCAATTCGTTGATTGGCTGCAGGTATTGTATAGGGGAGCTGAGAGCTTCCCTCTTGTCAACGGTTGGGTGGGCCGGGCCTTTGCCGTGGACTCTGGCGTCCGGCAGGGGTGCCCGCTGAGCCCCCTCCTGTACATCTTTGCGGTCGACCCCTTCGTAAGGAGGCTAGACTGCGGGCGTCTGGGGGGGGTTCCGGTGGGACCTGTCGGGGGTCCGGTTTCGGCGGTGAGGGTTGTGGCCTATGCGGACGACGTCTCGGTGGTGGTATCTGGTCGTGAGGAGGCCCATTATGTGGAGTCCCAGATCGGGTGCTACTCTGAGGCGTCAGGCTCGCTGGTCAATTGGGACAAGAGTGAAGTTTTCTGGTTGGGGAAGGAGGGGGAGCAGTTCCCCCTTCCGGACGTGTTCCCCACGCCCGTACCAGAGATTCGAGTTCTTGGCATTCATTTCGGCCCGGGTGATTATCCCAAGCTAAACTGGGAGCGCAGGCTGGTGAGTGCCACTCGGAAGGTGAAGGCCTGGAAAGGTTGGAAACTTTCCCTGAGGGAAAGGGTAAGCTTGGTCAAGACGTACTTATTGCCTGAGTTTCTCTTTGTAAGCTATGTGTGTCTTTTGCCAGCATCTCTCTATGCTCGGGTCTATGGTCTGTTCTTCCTGCTGTTGTGGGGAAGCAGACTAAACCTGATCAAGAGGGAGGTCACATACCGCCAGCGACGGCAAGGTGGGTTGGACATGGTCAACCCGGTGGTGTTCTTTGTCACCATCTTTGTTAAATACAATTTGCAGTCCATATTTGTGGACGAGCCTTCCTGGTGGGAGTGTTCATGCAAGGACTGGCTCTTGCTGTTCTTGGGGCAGTGGGGGGAGGGGGGGAGGCCCGGCGATCTGAGGAGATCGCATGGGTATCTCCCTTCCTATGTCCCCTTGGCATTAAAGGTACTGAGGCAGTGGCGGATAACTGCCCTGGAGGTGGGCTCTTTGGGTCGGCGGGAGCTGTACCTGAGGGTCATGGCCTCGGACATTTTGAAGCCCCTGTCTTTGAGGGACTGCCCTGAGAGGGTCCTCACGGAGGGGCTAGCCCTCTTGAATTCTTCTAGAATTCCAAGTAAGTTTTGGGATCTCGCATGGAGGTCGTTCCATGGACGACTCTATGTCCGTGCGAATCTCAAATACAGGAACCTGGGGGACAGGGACTGCCCCCGTCAGGAATGTGGTGGGACATTGGAGACCATGGACCATTTTCTGGTCCAATGTCCCTTCAACATGGAGGTTCTTACGAAGGTAGGGGGTGCCATTGGCTACCCCCGCCTTCCGGCCCTGACCTATGCTGAGCGAGTGTATGGTGATTTTGGGGTCCGCAGGGGATTTGAGTTATCGTCACTTTATTTAGTCAGCCTAGTTGTGCTTTATTACACTTGGCACGCTCGGTGTTTGGTGTCCACTAGGGACAAAATCCTGCCTGTGCATGAGGTGGTGGGCGGTATCTTTCGGGAGTTGGTGAAGGTGCGGGATCTGGAAAGGAGCAGGGTCGGGCCTGAGAGGTGTGCCCATTTATGGAGGGGGTTCCTCTTCCAGCCCCCTTAGGTCACGGCTCTGCCCCTCTCCATGGGTAGGGGCATTTATCCTTTTTCACCCCCTTAGATTTTGTTTATGGTATTTTTTTGAAATAAGGCTACAGACATGTCTGACTATCATGTTCTTGCTCATACGTGGGTTGTAGGTATTTGTTGTTGTGATGGTGGGGTGTGTTGTGGGTGGGTTGGCGATGATCTGGACAGTAGTGGTTTCTATGGACTTTAATATCTCCCTACTGTACCAGTGAGCCGTTTTAAGTGGTTTTTTTTTTTTTGGCAATGATCTGGGCAAGCTTTTCTGATGGACTATAAAGATTTTCTCTTGTACCAGTGAGCCTGTTGTAAATACCTGTTCTGGTGCTATTTTTCTTTTTTGTATAGTTATTTCTTGGTGGGTGGAGGTCAGTGATTTGATGGTTTGTGTTTTGTTGTTTGTTTTTGTGTTATTTGGTTTATTTAGTTATTTTGTTTATTTTATATATTTGTTAACCTTTTGGTCGCAGTTTTATAAATAAAAAAATTACCCCTCCTCGGTCTCAGTGCAGCTCCACCCACTGGCAGTAGTTCCGGCTCCTCCCACAGAGCTCATTCTGCTTCCTGCTGGAGAGGAGAGAAGACCTGTCTTCCAGAGCTCCTGTGTTCCAGCCTACCAGGACCAGCCTCCAGCCCCCAGCCCCCTGCCCCGGAAGAGGGGTGGGATGGCCTCCCTCAGCCCCGGAGGTGGACCGGCTTCCGGCCTCCGGAGGAGTCAACAGCACCTGCCCTCCAGCCAGACCACCGCCACCACCATCAGCAGGGAGGACCGTCTCTTCCTGGAGACCCAGGAGGGTCTCTCAGACTGGACAGCCCCTCAGCCAGGTGAGAATGAAGCAAGAACCAGGAAGAGGCGGGATAAAATCAAATCCCTGCTGGTGAGGATATCTCAGGCCTGCGTGGAAAAGATGACTACTCTCGCAGGCCTGAGGGAAAAGAGGGACAGGTGCTCCAGTAATAAGAGATCTGAATTCAAGGGGGCCATCACCACCCTAGGACTAGAAGTAAAAGAAATATGGGAATACCTGGGGGGCTTTTGCCAACGTGGGGCTGGAGAGATGAACTTCCTAGAGGAGCTCCGGAGGACCCTCCAGCAGGCCAACCGGGAAGGGAGCCAGGCAGCGAGGAGGAGCGGGCGGTCTAAGAAGGGGTCCCAACCCCCCAAACAGCCAGGAGAGTCAGGGGAGCCTGGGTGCAGTGGGGGGGGGCGAGTGCCGGTGGTGCAGGGCCCAGTATGGCCATAAAACCTGGGGAGGGTTCCCGGGAGCCGATCCCTCGGTCCGTGGAAGGGACTGGGGGGTTGGCGAAGTCCGGGGAGTCCAGTGATCCAGGAGGTCGCCGGGCCCAGGTGCCGCCGGCGGTACCCCCCCGCCATCTTCAGGTCAGCATACCCAGGCTCCCCCAGGATGGTCGCACTGCCACAGCTGAAGCCCGCCATGTGTCGGCTTCCATGACCCCTCAGCTTGCAGTGGAGCGGGAGGATCTGGCCATGGAAAGGCCAGGGACTGCTCCTGCGGCTGCTATGTCATCGGGAGAGAGGCAGACACATGGTGGAGGCATTGTGCTGCGGTCATCTGGAGGGAAACAGCTTGTGTGCAGTGTGGCCAAGATGGCGCCGGCTGTTGGGGGTGGAGTAGACCGGGACCCGGAAGTGACCGCCCAAGAACCGGAAGTGCCCCAGCCGGAACCGGAAGTGACCAGACCGGAACCGGAAGTGACCAGACCGGAACCGGAAGTGACCGTCCCGCGACCGGAAGTGCCCCCCCGCGAGTTTGCGGTGGTCGGTGGGGGCTCAGGGGACCTGGGGGATGAGAGGCCGGGGGTGCAGGGGTGCCCAGCCCCGGACGCTGTAGCAGGCACCTCCAGGCACCCCTGGCAGGAGATGGACAGAGACGGTGAGGACGGTAAATTGGACGGTAAGCTGCCACCCCCCCAGGTCCCCATGGACACTGCCACAGGCCCCGAGGGGCTCCCTGCAGCACAGGCGGGGTGGGGGGAAAGTCAGGTGGGACCCCTCCCAGTGGACTGTATAGCATATGATTATATCCGGCAGTTGGAGGGGTCCCAGGGGGGCTCCCCCCCAGTACAGGTGGAGTCCCAAGGGGCTGGTGTGGTCGCGGAGGGGTCTGGGTGGGGGAGTTTGGTGGGGGTGGTACCCCCCTCTGCTGTGGTCCCGGGGGGGGGGGAGCCTGTAGTCAGGCCAAAGGTGGTGGGTCAGGGTGGTCAGGGTATATCAGCGGGGGTGGGTGCAACACCACCGGCAGGGATGGGGGCCCCCCCGTCCGTCCCCACTTCTGGGGGTGCTGGGGGGGGTGCCCCACTTCCGGAGAACATCTTTCGGGGGTCTCCGGAGGCCAACTTATTGTCTGCCCTAAAGGGGGGTCGCTCTTTCGCCCAGGTGTTGGGCTCTCGTGCCCCTCTGGACCACCTGTACAGCCGGTTTGGCGCCCAGAATTTCCGCGCCCCCCCTGCTGACCAGGAGAGGACGCAGGGGTCGGCGTGGACGAGGGGTACAGGTGGTCCAGAGAGGAGGCGTAGGAATGTTGTCCAGCTTCGGTACGAGGGTCCGGACCCCTGCCCCGCTCGAGGTGAGGTGGTGGGCCTGGTACTCTCCTTGGGTTTTGGGGTGGATGACCTTTTTGCTGTCATCCATCCCACCAACACACGGGAGTTTGATATAAGTTTTGTCACTCCCGTGTGTATGGAACGCTTCATCACCAGCTTTGGGTTGGTGAGGGGCGTTGACCCTTGGAAGATGTACAGGCTCATTCCCATCTCCAGGCAGGAGGAGGTTAAGAACATCACCATCCTGGTGAGGAATGAGTCGCTCCCTCCGGAGGACATTGCCACCTGGCTCGGGAGGTACGGGCAGTTGCAGACCCCCCTGAGGAAGAACCTTGATGAGCGCGGGGTCTGGACCGGGGCTTGGTTGACCAGGATCCGGCTCAAGAGGGAGGGCAACAGTGTTGCCCACCTCCCTGGCAGCGCCTTTCTAGGCAGAGACCGGATCCTGGCGTTCTACCCGGGACAGCCCCGTCGTTGCTTCAAGTGCGGCAGCCCGACCCACATGAGCTCGGACTGCACGGTGGTCAGATGTGGCCGGTGCCACGAGTTTGGCCACCAGTCCGAGTCATGTGGGAAGATATGCTGCAACTTGTGTGGTGAGATGGGGCACCCATTTAGCAGGTGTCCCAAAGCATATCGGGGTTCTTCCTCAGGGGGGGGACCTCCCGGGCCGGGAGCGGCCGAAGCCCCCCCGGCGAGTGATGGCCAGGGGGGGTGGGGATCCTGGAGCCCCTAGTACTACTCCGGAGGGACCAACAGGCCCATTGCCTCAAAGAAGGCGGAGCAGGCGTGGGCGTGGGGCTCCCCCCCCGGGGGACACGGGCTCGGTTGGCCAGGAGGCTCCCGATCCTCCGGAGGGCGGAGCCGGTGGGGAGGAGTCGGGGAGGCCTGGGGGTCCCGGGCCTGAGGGTCCGGGGCCAGGGCCTTCCCCTCCTAATGTTGCAGGGCCGATCCCCATCCCCCTTCCCTCTCCCCCTCCTCACCATTGCCCCTCCCCTCCACCTGGCCCTCCATCTGTTTCCCCATGCCCTCCTCCCTCATCTTCCCCTCCTCGTACCCCCCCCCCTCGTCCCCCCCTCCCAAGTCCCGTCCCCCCCCTCCCCCTTCTTCTTCCCGTCCAGCTAAGTCTGGTCCCCCCCCTGTCCTCTCCCCTGTCTCTGGCCCCCCTCCTGCCTCTTCCATTCCCCCCCCTTCTGGACCCAGAGTCTCCTCTGGCCCTGTGGCCATGGAGATGGAAGCTGCTCGAGCCTCATCCAAGAGGGAAATCTCGAGCGGCGGGTCCGAGGAGGGGGGTGGTGTAGTCATCTCGGAGAGGTGGCAGGAGTGGGAGCAGGTGAGACGCAAAAAGAAGAAGGGGAAGGCTGCCAGATCTGGGGGCGGGAAGTCCCCAGTGAAGGGTGGGGTTCCCCCAGGGGCACGAAGTGGGGTGTCCCTGGGGAACCCGTTTGGTATCTTCTCCTCCTCCTCGGGCTCAGAGGAGGAGGAAGTGTAGATATGTAAATATGTTTTTGTGTTTGTAGTATGAAGGAGAACATGACCACTTTCAATCATTCTGATGGCGGTACCCTCTCCAATACGGCTTGCGACCATTAATGTCGCAAGTATTCGTTCTGCGGGAGCTCGTTTTATGGCCTTCGATTTTCTCAGCCGTGTTGAAGCTGACATTTTGTTTTTGCAGGAGACCTGGCTGGCATCTGTTGCAGAGATGCATCTAGCAAAGAGGGAGTGGAGATGTGGGCCCTCCCTCTGGTCTCTTGCGGCCGAGCCCTGCAGTGGGGTTGCGGTCCTTTTTAAGACTGGTCCGGTGGCTTGCCGGCGAGTGATTGAAGTGGAGATCGGTAGATGTCTGGTGGTGGACGCTGTCGTGAGGGGGCAATTCCTCCGGCTCATAAATTTTTATGGGCCTCAAACTAGGAGGGAGAGGAGGAGCCTCCTTACGGCGGTTAAGCCTTATCTTTTTACGTCCCAGCAGGTGATTTTTGGTGGCGATTTCAATATGATCACTAGGCCCAAAGACCGGGCAGGTGCCGCCAACCCTCTGGGATATGATAGTATTTTTTTGAATAACGTAGTGAGGGAGGCCAGGTTGGTGGATGTGCACGTTCGTCACCTCCCCAACCTCACTGGTTTCACATTTTCCCGAGGTAGTAGTAAGAGTAGATTAGATAGGTTTTTTTTAAAGGAGGACTCTGTCTGCTCGGCTCCTGAGCTGCAGTCGGTAGAGTTCTCCGATCACTGTATGGTATCTGTGGCCCTGAATGTCGCTGACACTCCTCAGAAAGGGAGGGGTTTGTGGCGCCTGAATGGGTCGCTACTGGAGGATCCTGAGGTTAGGGAAGCCTATGAGGTTTTCTTCCTGGGCCAGACCTCGCTCCTTGAGGGCAACTGCTCCCGCCTTGAGTGGTGGGAAGTAGTTAAAAAGAGGTCTGGCGACTTTTTCCGGGAAATCTCTGGGTACAGGGCAGCTTCCAAGTACCAGGCTTACCAGAGACTACGCAGGCAGCTTGACCGCCTGGTGTCCTCTGGGGGCTCTCAGGAACAGATATCCGGTCTGAAGGCGCAGATGAAGGAGTGTCAGTACGACCGTCTCGCCTCCCTGGTTTTTGAGAGGGATTATGGGAAGTTTATCTCTCCTGATCCCTACAGGAGCTGTGGTGAGGTGGCAAAGTCGAAGGTCGTACATGGCCTGAAGGATGCCTCAGGATCTCTGGTCCGGTCCAGATCGGGGATCCTGGGTGTCGTCAGAGACCACTTTTCGGACCTCCTGAAGAAGCGGCCTCTAGACATGGAGAAAGTCAGGGAATTCCTTGATGAGACCCCGCTGGAAGTGGGGTCTGACCTTCCTGACTCTCTGACAGAAGAGATCTCGGTAGCTGAAGTTGAGCAGGCTATTAGCTCTTTAGCTTCTAAAAAGTCACCTGGGCCCGATGGGCTCACGGCCGAGTTCTACAAAACCTTTAAGAGCCTCTTGGCTCCTCATCTGAGGGACGTGTTTAGTGAATGTTTGGCCTATGGCCTGCTGCCTCCCTCAATGAGAAGGTCAGCTCTGATCCTACTGTCAAAGGGGAAAGATCCGTCTGTGGTGGAGAATTGGCGTCCGATCGCCCTTCTTACCACAGATAGGAAGATACTGGCAAAGATCTTGTTTACACGTCTGTCTGCTTTGGCGGGCAGGATGCTGTCTCCCTCTCAGCACTGCACAATTCCTGGCCGGGGCACTTTTAGTGCCGTCCTGAGCGTCCGGGAGGCTGTGGAAAGGTGCAGGGCTGATGGCAGCGAGCGGTATCTGCTTGCATTGGATCAGGCTAAGGCGTTTGATCGGGTGAACCACGAGTACCTTTGGCTGCTTCTGAGGAGATACGGTCTGCCTGATCAATTCGTTGATTGGCTGCAGGTATTGTATAGGGGAGCTGAGAGCTTCCCTCTTGTCAACGGTTGGGTGGGCCGGGCCTTTGCCGTGGACTCTGGCGTCCGGCAGGGGTGCCCGCTGAGCCCCCTCCTGTACATCTTTGCGGTCGACCCCTTCGTAAGGAGGCTAGACTGCGGGCGTCTGGGGGTGGTTCCGGTGGGACCTGTCGGGGGTCCGGTTTCGGCGGTGAGGGTTGTGGCCTATGCGGACGATGTCTCGGTGGTGGTATCTGGTCGTGAGGAGGCCCATTATGTGGAGTCCCAGATCGGGTGCTACTCTGAGGCGTCAGGCTCGCTGGTCAATTGGGACAAGAGTGAAGTTTTCTGGTTGGGGAAGGAGGGGGAGCAGTTCCCCCTTCCGGACGTGTTCCCCACGCCCGTACCAGAGATTCGAGTTCTTGGCATTCATTTCGGCCCGGGTGATTATCCCAAGCTAAACTGGGAGCGCAGGCTGGTGAGTGCCACTCGGAAGGTGAAGGCCTGGAAAGGTTGGAAACTTTCCCTGAGGGAAAGGGTAAGCTTGGTCAAGACGTACTTATTGCCTGAGTTTCTCTTTGTAAGCTATGTGTGTCTTTTGCCAGCATCTCTCTATGCTCGGGTCTATGGTCTGTTCTTCCTGCTGTTGTGGGGAAGCAGACTGAACCTGATCAAGAGGGAGGTCACATACCGCCAGCGACAGCAAGGTGGGTTGGACATGGTCAACCCGGTGGTGTTCTTTGTCACCATCTTTGTTAAATACAATTTGCAGTCCATATTTGTGGACGAGCCTTCCTGGTGGGAGTGTTCATGCAAGGACTGGCTCTTGCTGTTCTTGAGGCAGTGGGGGGAGGGGGGGAGGCCCGGCGATCTGAGGAGATCGCATGGGTATCTCCCTTCCTATGTCCCCCTGGCATTAAAGGTACTGAGGCAGTGGCGGATAACTGCCCTGGAGGTGGGCTCTTTGGGTCGGCGGGAGCTGTACCTGAGGGTCATGGCCTCGGACATTTTGAAGCCCCTGTCTTTGAGGGACTGCCCTGAGAGGGTCCTCACGGAGGGGCTAGCCCTCTTGAATTCTTCTAGAATTCCAAGTAAGTTTTGGGATCTCGCATGGAGGTCGTTCCATGGACGACTCTATGTCCGTGCGAATCTCAAATACAGGAACCTGGGGGACAGGGACTGCCCCCGTCAGGAATGTGGTGGGACATTGGAGACCATGGACCATTTTCTGGTCCAATGTCCCTTCAACATGGAGGTTCTTACGAAGGTAGGGGGTGCCATTGGCTACCCCCGCCTTCCGGCCCTGACCTATGCTGAGCGAGTGTATGGTGATTTTGGGGTCCGCAGGGGATTTGAGTTATCGTCACTTTATTTAGTCAGCCTAGTTGTGCTTTATTACACTTGGCACGCTCGGTGTTTGGTGTCCACTAGGGACAAAATCCTGCCTGTGCATGAGGTGGTGGGCGGTATCTTTCGGGAGTTGGTGAAGGTGCGGGATCTGGAAAGGAGCAGGGTCGGGCCTGAGAGGTGTGCCCATTTATGGAGGGGGTTCCTCTTCCAGCCCCCTTAGGTCACGGCTCTGCCCCTCTCCATGGGTAGGGGCATCTATCCTTTTTCACCCCCTTAGATTTTGTTTATGGTATTTTTTTGAAATAAGGCTACAGACATGTCTGACTATCATGTTCTTGCTCATACGTGGGTTGTAGGTATTTGTTGTTGTGATGGTGGGGTGTGTTGTGGGTTGGCGATGATCTGGACAGTAGTGGTTTCTATGGACTTTAATATCTCCCTACTGTACCAGTGAGCCGTTTTAAGTGTTTTTTTTTTTTTTTTGGCAATGATCTGCGCAAGCTTTTCTGATGGACTATAAAGACTTTCTCTTGTACCAGTGAGCCTGTTGTAAATACCTGTTCTGGTGCTATTTTTTTTTTTTTTTCTTTATAGTTATTTCTTGGTGGGTGGAGGTCGGTGATTTGATGGTTTGTGTTTTGTTGTTTGTTTTTGTGTTATTTGGTTTATTTAGTTATTTTGTTTATTTTATATATTTGTTAACCTTTTGGTCGTAGTTTTATAAATAAAAAATTACCCCTCCTCGGTCTTCGCCTTCCGCCGGGGGGGTACACCTACCCCCCCCCCGGTCTTCGCCGCCGCCTTCCGCCGGGGAGAGAGACACCCACCGATGCTCTCCGCCATGTTCGGCCAGGTCCCCTACCCCAAATCAAGCTCTTTTACATCCTGGGGGGGCCGGCGGAAATGGCGGAGAACAACGGGGGCGTCGCCACTCCTCGGTCTTCTAGCCGTCTTCTGCCGGGGGGGGGAAACACCCACCCATGCTCTCCGCCATGCTCGACTGTGCCCCCACCCCAAAATGAAGCTCTTTTACATCCGGGGGGGGCCGGCCGAAAACAGCGGAGAACAACGGGGGTGTCGCCCCACCTCGGGCTCCTCCGCTTCTGCCTGGCTCCTCCCAGGGCTTCTTTCGCCGTCTTCCGCCGGAGGGCGCCACTCTCCGGGCTTCTCGACGTTGTCTTCCGCCGCGGGGGCCAGGCCTTCTTCTTTGCCGCCCCCTTCGAATTTTTCGGCCTGGACGGGGGTCGCACATCCCATCCAGGACTTGGACGTGGCGGGCTTCTCGTCGCCGTCTTCTGCCGCTGCCCCCTTCACCACGAAGCTCCGTGCTTGTTTGATGAGGGCAGCGGGCTTCCGTCGTCTTCTCCGGGGCGAGGGTCGTACATCCCACCCCGGATTTCGTCGCCGTCTTCTGCCGCTGCCCCCTTCACCACGAAGCTCCGTGCTTGTTTGATGAGGGCAGCGGGCTTCCGTCGCAGTCTTCCGCCGCGGGGTGACACTCGCGGGCTTCTTCTTCCATTCGATGTTGACACGGCGAGGTCCGGCGCTGAAATGCCTTCTGAGCGGCGGGCAAGGACTTATATTGGCATTGGGCGTGGGCGTGGTTATGCCAACATGTGACCTTAACCCATGTGACAGTGATGTGACGTGACATCACTGTCACATGGGTTAAGGTCACATGTTGGCATAACCACGCCCACGCCCAATGCCAATATAAGTCCTTGCCCGCCGCTCAGAAGGCATTTCAGCGCCGGACCTCGCCGTGTCAACATCGAATGGAAGAAGAAGCCCGCGAGTGTCACCCCGCGGCGGAAGACTGCGACGGAAGCCCGCTGCCCTCATCAAACAAGCACGGAGCTTCGTGGTGAAGGGGGCAGCGGCAGAAGACGGCGACGAAATCCGGGGTGGGATGTACGACCCTCGCCCCGGAGAAGACGACGGAAGCCCGCTGCCCTCATCAAACAAGCACGGAGCTTCGTGGTGAAGGGGGCAGCGGCAGAAGACGGCGACGAGAAGCCCGCCACGTCCAAGTCCTGGATGGGATGTGCGACCCCCGTCCAGGCCGAAAAAATCGAGGGGGGCGGCAAAGAAGAAGGCCTGGCCCCCGCGGCGGAAGACAATGTCGAGAAGCCCGGAGAGTGGCGCCCTCCGGCGGAAGACGGCAAAAGAAGGCCTGGCCCCTAGTAGGAGCCAGGCAGAAGCCGGCGACGAAATCCGGGGTGGGATGTACGACCCTCGCCCCGGAGAAGACGACGGAAGCCCGCTGCCCTCATCAAACAAGCACGGAGCTTCGTGGTGAAGGGGGCAGCGGCAGAAGACAGCGACGAGAAGCCCGCCACGTCCAAGTCCTGGATGGGATGTACGACCCCCGTCCAGGCAGAAGAATTTGAAGGGGGCGGCGGAAGACCCTCAAAAGTGAAAACGTTCACCAGGTGAATGGGTAGGGGTACGATGTACCCCATACTCATTCACATAGGGTGGGGGCCCGAAATCTGGGGGCCACCTTATTAAACGGGGCTCCCAGATTCTGATTGGCTCCCGCCCGCATACCCCGACAACCAATGGCTAGGGTTGTCGGGAAGAGGCTCTTGTCCCGATCGACATGGGGACAAGAGTGCTTTGGGGTGGGGGGGCAGCGCCCCCCTCCCCCAAAGCACACACTCCCCCATGTCGAGGGCATGTGGTCTGGTACGGCTCAGGAGGGGGGGGGGCGCTCGCTCGTCCCCACCCCCATTCCTGTCCGGCCAGACTGCATGCCTGGGATGAGGGCTTGGTACGGATCTGGGGGGGAACCCCACGCCGATTTTGGCGTGGGTTAACCCCTCACGTTCCGGACCAAGCCGGAGAGCCTATTGTACCCCTGGGGGGGAAGCCGCGCCGGTTTCACATTTGAAATTTGGCGCGGAGTTCCCCTTCAGTGTCAGCGCAGCCCGAGAACAGCTCGGAGCTTGCCGTGCGCCGCTCCAGGCAGTGCAAACACTGCTACGCCGCCTGGTATTTACCAAGGATTTCCCGGCGTACTGAAGAGGCGCGCGGTGAGCTCCGATTTTTCCCTCTGCGCATGCCCAGTATGCAAGTGAACCTTCCGAGGTTCTAGCGTACTTTGCAAGGGCACGGGGATCGGGTCCCAAAAGTCACTTTCCCTTTCAAATCGGCCCGCCACACAAGTTTAAACACATGTCACTACACTTCCCCTGCATCACCCCCCTCCCTCCCCTCATAAACTCCCGCCCGAATCCCCGATATTTACATTACTAAATGCCGCACGCCAGCTCTGTACTGGCGTGCTGTGCGCCCTCTTCTGGGCGCATTAGGCACTTTAGTAAATGAGGAAACACGCTGCACTGGCAGCGTGTTTCTTTGGTAAATGTCAAAAACAGGTTTACTCCTGCTTGTGCACCATGAGTCTTGGCGCACAGGCTTGGTAAATCAGCCCAATTTTCTCTGTACGACTACATCCTTTACAACATATAGGGGGGTTATTTACTAAAGGCAAATCCACTTTGCACTACAAGTGCAAACTACGAGTGCAAAGTGCACTTGAAATTGCACTGAAAGTGCACTTGGAAGTGCAGTCACTGTAGATCTCAGGGGAACATGCAAGGAAAATAAAAAACAGCATTTTAGCTTGCACATGATTGGGTGATAAAATCAGGAGAGCTTCCCCTCATTTCAGATCTTCCCCCTCAGATTTACAGCGACTGCATTTCCAAGTGCACTTTCAGTGCATTTCCAAGTACACTTTGCACTTGTAGTGCAAAGTGGATTTGCCTTTTGTAAATAACCCCCATAGTGCCTGAAAAGTCCAATAAATTGCCCCTAGTTAATTTTTCTCTCGTAGTGCCACATGTGTGCAATCAATGTCCCCCACGGTGCGTGGGAATCCTGCAATTCTGAAGAAATCCCGCATTGCCTTCACCCGCAGGTCCTCAGTGGTGGGTCTGATGATTTGGTTGGCCATGCGTCTGAGGATTGCGGGGATAACCTGGTGCACACATCTGCTAATGGAGGATTGTGCCATCCCAGCCACCACTCCAGTTGTTTTTTGAAAAGAGCCACTGGCAAGGAAATGGAGTGTTGCCAGTACTTTGACCAGTGGCTGCACTGCTTGTGAGCGGTGTGTTGGGCTGGTGATGTCATCTTTCAGGGTTGTGGTTAATTCCAGGATGGCAGTAGGGGTGAATCTGAAGATGCGATACACCTCCGAATCACACATGCCAAAGAAGTTTATGCGCGGTCGGTAGATCCTCTCCCGTGCCCTCCTCCTCCTCCGTGCCCTCCTCCTTTTACGCGCATCTAAAGCCAGTAGTATAGCTATGACCATGGATGCCCCTGGCATGTTGGCATATATATTGTTGTCCTGCAAGTGTGGCTGCTCAGCTCGTCCCTAACGGTGTTGCTTTAGCTGACCTGCACACGTCTGGTGCAAAGTTACAGCTGCTTTTATAAGGGGTAACTTTAGACCGGACATACAGCTGATGCACACAGCGCGTAGCCTGCGCCGGACAAACGTACTTTTGTGGATCGCCGTATCTCCCTCATTTGCATATTTGCATAGCAAAACAATGGTGTGTCTAGCATATTTTTGCGCCCACAATGCGCCAGTGTAGAAAAATTACGTAGGTCGGAAAAATCAAGTTTTCAGGCGTATCTCGTTTTGGGGATACGGCGCATAGATACGTCGGCACATATTTACACTTACGCCGCGCATCTCGAGATATGGCGGCGTAAGTGCTTGGTGGATCTGGCCCAGAGTCTTCCTTCTTTTTATATATACAACATGGCCCAATACTAAGAATAGCTGGATTGAGGCACAACGAAATCTGGTGTGGAGATTAAGGCGTCTATGGTTGAACATATGATCCACTTCCACACAGTGCCAATGTACAGCTGAATCTGGGAGGTTGAAGGAAGCTGTGCCATTCATGCTGTTAATGATCTCTTATAATATGGAGATCATGAAGATTTGGTAAGAGGCCATTTTTTTTCAGAACTGGCGGAACACAAAAGCACTTTATTGGATGTCACTAGGATCCACGGTTCATTGTATATTACCAGGATGTGTTATGTGGGGGAGGGGTGGATTTTTCACTTTTTATACTGTGGATCACCTCATATTATGATAAACATAACATAACATATGATAAACATGTCCAAGCTAGATATGTAAATAACCTGTCATTTAAAGCAAGGAAGGAGGAAAGGACTTTTTATTTAGACAGGTTTTTATCTGTAAGTCTGTTAATTTTCACTGAACAAAAAAAGAGGATTGCTCAGAGCTGGATTAACTATGTGTGGCAAGACTGGGTACAAATGATAGGAAATCTTATACTCTACATTGTGACATCAAAAAATGTTTTTGGGGGTTTACATCCACTTTAAGGAAAACTGGAAACAGTGCACCTTTACTTATCTGCTTGTCTTTTTTTGAAAAATCGTTTGGACACTTTTTTTTATTTGCTTTCAGACATTTATGTTTAGATCTCACATTGTTGTCTTAGGCCTCGTACACACGAGCGGATATGTCCGCTGAAAACGGTCCGATGGACCGTTTCAGCAGACATCTCCGATCGTGTGTATGGGCTAGCGGACAGATTTGTCCATCGGACAAATTTCAAAGCATGCTTTGAAATTTGTCCGCTACAAACCTGTCCGTCGGATATGTCCGCTGGTTAGTACGGGAAACCAGCGGACATATCCTCCCGCACATGCGTCGTATCCTGTGAATGGATCCGACGCATGCGCGCGGAAGTGTTTACTTCCTGGTGCGTGACGTAGCAGTGACGTGGCGGCGTCAACGTCACCGCCGCGTCACCGCCACGTCAGCGCGCCGTCCGCCGGCGGGGAATTTGATCCGATGGTGTGTACACGCCATCGGACCAAACTCCAGATCGGACATATCCGATGGAAACGGTCCGCGGACCATTTTCATCGGATATGTCCGATCGTGTGTACAAGGCCTAAGAGATATATTAGACATGTGCAGACTGGAATATTTTGTTTTGTTTTTTAGTTTTCGTTTGGAAAATAAATTAATTTAGTTACCGTATTTATCGCGGTATAACGCGCTCCCGCGTATACCGCGCACCCCTAAAGTGACCCCCAATCCTGTGGAAAAAAAGTAATTTTTGTACTTACAGTTTTGGTGTCTTGCGCGGCGTCCATCGGCGGCCTCGTCGGGTCTGGCGTCCTTCTGCGGCTTCGGGTGTCCTTTTCGGCGGGTCCGGCGTCCTTCTGCGGCATCGGGTGTCCTTCTGCGGCTTCGGGTGTCCTTCTGCGGCGGGTCCGGTGTCCTCTTCGGCGGGTCCGGTGTCCTCTTCGGCGGGTCCGGCGTCCTCGCAGCGTCCTCGCGTCCTCCCCGCTCGTTTCCCGCGCCGAGTTTTGAATACTGCGCCAGCATATACCCAGCGCAGTACACTTGGGCAGGCTCGGCAAGCCGAGACTGGCCGAATATACCCGAGTGTACTGCGCTGGGTATATGTCGGCGCAGTATTCAAAACTTTATCGGCGTATATCGCGCACCCACGATTTTGCCCTGATTTTCAGGGTAAAAAAGTGCGCGTTATACGCCGATAAATACGGTATTCCTGAAAATTGTTTTGATTTATTTTGTTTTTCATTGGGGAATAGCTTTCGTCCGAAAATCCAATAATACTTGGTTTCTGTCGAATGGTCAAAAGAATATTCGACGGAACGTTGAATCTTTACGTTGAATCGTACATTTCCGTTCGAATATTCCACCTACAAGAATTCTAATGTTGTATGACTAGTAATAATGTCAAATCTATTTTCTCATAAATCAAAATCTAATCTCTGTAATGTCGAATCTATTATTTGTATAGTGTCGAATCTTTTCTCTATAATGTCAAATCTTTTCCCTATAATGTCGAATCTTTTTCCTATAATGTCCAATCTCTCTATATCGAATTTTTACCGCAACGAAAACGAAAAAAAAAGATTTTTTTATGTCGGATCTTTCGGTTTTTGTTTCTTGCGCTTTTGTTATCGTTTGTTAAAACGATAACGAAAAAACAGATTTTCGAACGAAAAAGCATTCTAACGAAAACGAATGCACATGTCTAAGATATATTGCACAGTAGATTTTGAGTAATGAACAATATGGACAAGTGACACATTTAATGTGGATGACACATGTTTGTTTTATTTTTATTTTTTATTCACTGTTACCAATTTGCTAGTTTGCGCAAGATAATTCACCATTTTGATTTGACTATCACTGTGGTCACTATTGATAGTCTGATATCTTTTAACTGACAACGCACTTTTATTTTATTTTTATTTTTGTCAGTGACATATGCCATCTGTGGTGACTCTTTAGCTTACAGTGAATAATGTTCAAGGGGTTGACACTTGAGAGGAGGCACCAATTACCGTATTTATCGGGGTATTGCACGCTCCGGCATATAGCGCACACCCCTAATGTGGACCTGTAAAAAAACATTTTAGTACTTTTAGTACTTACAGTTTTGGTGTCTTGTGCGGTGTCCATCAGCGTCCATCATCCGGTCCAGTGTCCGTCTTCGGCTCCAGTGGTGTCCTCCCGGCTTCTCCAGCGCTGTCTCGAGTCGAATCCCCGCTTCCCGCACTTAGTTTGAATGCCTCCGCCGACATATAGCGAGTGCAGTACACTCGGGTACATTTGGCCAGGCTCGGCTTCGCTCGTACTCATGCTCTGTGACGTTTATGCGTGAGCACGAGCGAAGCCGAGCCTGGCCGAATGTACCTGAGTGTACTGCACTCGGTATATGTCGGCGGCTCAGTTCAAACTGAGTGCGGGAAGCGGGTATCGGCGTATATCACCCACTTACGATTTTCCCCTTATTTTAGGGGGAAAAAATTATGCGGTATACGCCGATAAATACGGTAAGTTCCATGCACACTGGGCTTAAAAAAAAGTATTTTCTCTTGGGAGTAAAAACGCTCATATAGAGCATTTATTGTACAAAGTTTAGGAGAGTTTTACATTTTTTATGCCTCCGAGCTCCAAACAGAAATGTGATCCAGAAGGTTTATTTTTCTGCCTCAAAACTTTAAGCTCAAAATATGCCTCTTAACGTCCTAATGTGCATGGACATACAGGATAATATCGAGCTGCTTCTATAGGCAGAACACCAAACTCCTGTAAAAGCAACTTTTTTGAAGCCAGTGTGTATGGAGCCTCACCATGAAGCGGTTGAGTTAAAATTTTATTGTTTCCTTAGAGAAATCGCAGTAGTGGAGGTTACCATAGATAGACTCTCCCCAGAAAAGAGAGGTCCGAGCCATGTTCCATTAGAAATTGTGTCATAGCTCTCAAGCAAAGCATATTTTTCAGAACCAGTAAGGGTGGAGAGATTTTGTAGATACCCTGGCTAAAGGGAATTATATACTTGGGTTCTTTAAAAGTGTTATGACTAGGCAGGTCACAAACCTTGAAATGCCAAGAGAGTTTGAGATTGACCTACCTATTGTTTTTTTGTCAGCACTTCTTTCGAGCTGGACAGGTTCCCAGCACTGTATTTTCTGTGGCCTTTACTGTTTCTCCTAATCAGGCCATACATGCTTGGATTTATGCACCAAGTGTTCCCCAGAAATGGGGTTCTAGATTTTCATTCACGCTATGCCCTGTAAACACGATCATAAATTCCGACAACAAAGTCCGATGTGAGCTTTTGAATGGAAATTCCGACCGTTAGTATGCTCCATCAGACTTTTGCTATTGGAATTTCTGCTAACAAAAGATTGAGAGCTGGTTCTCAAATTTTCTGACGGGAAAGATTCCTATCGGAAAATCCGATCGTCTGTAGCAATTCCAACGTGCAAAATTCTGATGCATGCTTGGAAACAATTTGACGCATGTTCGGAAGCATTGAACTTCATTTTCTCTGCTCGTCGTAGTGTTGTACGTCACCGCGTTCTTGACCGACGAAAGTTCAGAGAACTTTTGTGTGACTGTGTGTATGCAAACCAAGCTTAAGCAGAATTCCGTCGGAAAAATCATCCAAGGTTTTTCCGATGGAAAATCCGATTGTGTGTATGCGGCATTAGAAGATATTACAAAGCAGCTAATACCAATGTATATAGTTGTTTCTACGATACAAACATCAGCTTTGGATGAAGCTGTATGTAATTACATTCAGTAAAGTTGTTCACTGTTGCTTAATGTGTCCAGTACTAGTGTCTCAGTCATAGCATTCATGATTGCAACTACAGCAAACTGAAATTTGATGATGCTTTGGATTACCGCACTTGAAACTTCAAGATTGTATAACCACAGAATTCATTCATAGGATAGTGAAAATAATTATTTGGTAGTATAGCAACTGGGCCATGCAGGTTTGAAACACTATTACTTATTGCAACTTTTGCAGGGCAGCGTTCTGTTTTTGCACAATTATTAGTGCTCAGCCAGGAACACATATTTTCCATTTCATGAAAGTATGTTATCTTTTCACCTATTCACTGTAAAAAGAAGAATCATTTCCTTTATTTTATATTGCGTGGACACGAGGAAATCTCCAGATTCCTCCATTTAATATGAACTGCCAGTCTTAATAAAGATCAACATAAAGGTTTCTGACAGTGTAACATATTTTTCATTTGTAATCTTCATTTGTTTTGACAAATTTAAGACAGCTGTTCATGTTACAGGGTTTTTGAGAAATCCATTGGGCATTATACGAGTTTTGGCCTTGTATGTGTCGGGCTTGCTTGTGAAGCTTGTGTACAAACGTACATATTTCTTTACTTTTCAAAGTTATTCTAATCCTTTAAAAATTGACCAAAATGTATAAAAAAAAAAAACACACTTTACAAAAAGCATACACAAAACACAAATCCCTGGCTTCTGATGCCTTAATGCATTTATTTGCCCCCACCCCAAAATTTTGAAATGTCCCCATCACTCCCACCCATTCACATAAAAAAAAATTTCCTTCAGTCCATGCTTGCTGTTATCCAGAAGCCACTCCTTATTGTGATTTAACCACATAGTTGTAGGAGTCTTGGGGATCCTTTTGAGGACTCTGCTGATGAACCCTATAAAAAGTACTTTACTGTTAGTTAAGAATATGTAAATACTTGACAGTCATAACCTGGCCACAGGTACAATTTGAAGTTCTTCCTAAAGGATCCAGTGATCATCCCTGGCCAACTGGAAGATATGATTCTTGCAGCATATTGTGCATCTTCAACGCCTCACTAGATGTGTTTCCAGTCTGAAGGAGCAGTGACTCTACTCTGAGATATGCCTGGTTCCCAGTGGCGGTGCGTCCATAAAAGGCCACCCCCCTCTCCTGCTTGCCCCCCTTCTCCTGCTCTCTCACATAGATAGATTCATGTATTGCATGAATGTATCTATGGTCGCCCCTGCCGCCCCCTATTCATTTGCCCGGCCCCGTGCCAGATGTGTTTTGGAAGCACCTGATTAGAGCCATAGTCTAATAGACTTTCAAAAGGTTAAACAGCAGTGGCACTGCTGGGTATTTTCTGATTACTCAGTCTTGTGTTAGGAAACCGAATACATTGCTTCCCTAACACTGACCCGCCTCTCAGCCAATCAGGATGCTGAGGTCTGGTTACCTGGCACCTGATTGGCTGAAACAACAGGTGCCACTATTGGACGCCTGACAAGACATGAGGACGGGGAAGTGCAGGACTCAGGAGACATGAAGGACTCCCCTTGTCGCCATCACCCGCTGCCCCACAAGACAGGGTAAGTGTCGGGAGACAGCGAACGGGCGGGGGGAACACTCACATTGGCAGCATTTAGCACCGTGGCAGTGTTTGATGGGCACAGTAGCAGCATTTGATGGCACAGTCGCAGCATGTGATGGCACAGTGGCTGCAATTTGATGACACAGTGACAGCATTTGATGGGCACAGTTGCAGCATTTGATGGCGCAGTCGCAGCGTTTGATGGCACATTGGCTGCAATTTATGGCACAGTGGCAGTGTTTGATGGCACAGTGGCTGAATTTGATGCCATAGTGGCAGCATTTGATGGCACATTGGCAGAATTTGATGTCACAGTTGCTGCAAATGATGGGTTTTGTTTTTTCAATTTTTTTTTGGTTTGTTTGCGGATTTTTTTTTAGCACCAGCCGCCACTGCTGGTTTCCCAAGTTCCTCAACCTGTCCAGAAACCCTAATGTTATCTATCTACCAGAAAAATACAAAATAGAAAATGAAAATACTATATCAACAGAGGTCTCATCCTCTTTTGTATTTGGGCCCTTTAATCACCCTTAAATGTTCTTAAATCCCACAGAAAGTTGTTCTCAATAATCAGAGTTGTCCTACAGCAACTAGTCTGGCTGTTTTGGGGAAACACAGTTCTTATTTTGGACCCTGTGAAAAATGGACACTATGAATATTTTCTTGTTTCCATTAGTAGCACAGCAAGACGCTTTCACCAACGAGTCGGAGGTCTTGACGTCCTGACACTAGGCATAGTGTTAATTTCCATATAAAAACAATACAGAGAAGTATGAGAGCCTTACATCAAAAGCATGTGGACAGGGATTCCAATAAAAACAGTCGCCATATACTGACATGCTGAGTGGTGTCTGCATAGAATCACAGTGTGCAAGAGTCTTGTCATCTGTTTTAAACTCCTCATAATAAATACATATAGAGTTAATAACCCTATTACACAGACACAGAAACAAATTACTGAGTACTGAAGAGTTTAATTTGTTGTGTATTTATTTCTAAAATGATCTGATCCTGACCTACGTCAGTGTAATTGCCAAAGAAAACTTAGTTGATGTGGATGTAAAAAAGCCAAAACATTTGATGTAATTTGTATCATTACAAAGTTCTTCCATAATGCAATCAGTGTGAAGATATTAAAGGAAGTATGTACACCAGCTTTTGGGGGACAAAATATCTGCTAAAGTCTTTTAAAGTGATATTAAACCCCAAACCAAAAACGTAATTTATATCAGCTTACCAAACATTAGACACTTTTCTTTTCTAATGCTGCGTACACACGACCGTTTCGCCATGACGAGAAAAATGCAATTTTTTTAATTAGTCGTGAAAAACGGTCGTGTGTAGGCTCCAGAGCATTTTTCTCTATGAGAAAAATGGGCGTTAAAAAATTAGAACCTGCTCTATATTTTCTTGTTGTTTTTCACTTTGTCGTTTTTCTTGTTGTGAAAACAGAAAATTGTACCATACTTACCGTAATTTTCTTTTCCTGGTGCCTATCCATGGCAACATACCTGTGACAAGCTCCGCCTTGGCTCCTCCCTCAGGACTAGTGAATATTATAAAAGAGTTGGTTAGCACAGCCCCCACATTCTCCGTAATATAGAATACCGAGGGTGGGATTGTATGTTGCCATGGATAGGCACCAGGAAAAGAAAATTACGGTAAGTATGGTACAATTTTCTGTTTTCCTGGTGCCTCCATGGCAACATACCTGTGACAAATAACTAGCTGAGATGGGTGGGATGATGCTTAGAGGTTTATTAAAGAGTTTATCATCATCATTTAAAGAAGAAGCACAGTCCTATTAACCGCCTGTCTGCCGGACTCCACCGATGAAAAGAGCTCCACTCGGTGCATTTTCTCGAAACGTATGTTGGGACGCCCCCGTCATTGCCCTGCAAATAGCTTCAATTGACACACTCGCTCTTGCTGCCCAAGAGGCAGAGACGGTTCTGGTGGAGTGCGCCCAGGCTACCAAAGTGGATCGCAGTCTTTTTGCCCCGTACACCTTGTGGACGAGCCACAAAGCAATTGTTCTTGCTGACGCCTCCCTGCCTTTGTTTTTCGACCTAGGGGATTACAAACAACCTGGTAGAGTCCCTGAAGGATGCCGTAGCCTGCGGATGGTAGACAAAGAAAATAAGGATGCGCCCAATCTAAGTGCAGTAACGTTTTAATGGGAAGTAGTCTGCGGATGGTATCTGAAAGTGGAGGCAATGTTCAGCTCGTGAAGAGAACCTGAGTCCTGTCTTGAAAATGTTGGAGGCGTCCAAGTTTTTGACATGTTTGAGGATGCTATGACCTTGGGGCTAGATCCCCGTACAGTTCCGAGTTCCACTCTGTCAGGATAGAATATGATATAATTATAATCCGCTCCTAAAGCTAGGAGTTCTGGAAACATGTCTGCCAGAGATTATGGCTATGAAGAAGGATAGCTGCATGGTTAGATTCCAAAGCGATGCTGACTCCGAAGAGGCAAGAGGTGGATTGGCTAAGGACTCTATGATGATAGCAAGGTCCCGAGTGGAAAAGATTGTTTAGTTGCTGGTCCGAACTTTGACGGCTTTGAAAAATTGGATTGTTAATGAATCCTCTGTTCATTTTAACTGGTTGCTGCTGAAATTGTCGCTACCTGCACCCTTAGTGTATTCAAGCAAGACCTAGGTCTAAGCCTGCCTGCAAGCATTCAGAATTTGAGAGGATGATGGAGAATCTGTAACGCAGCTTCTGCAGATCATGAAGGCCCAGAACTTGTTCCGCACCTTGTTTGTGGTTGCACCGGATGGACTCGAGTCCCTTCCCAACCCTATCACCAACGCAACCATGCAAGTCTATCATATAAACTGTTTGTGGATGGCTTTCTTGCCCTGAGCAGGGTTGCGATAACTTTGTTGGGACACCATAGGGATTGGAACCTTTCCCTTTCATCTGTCAGATGTGAAGGTCCAACCTGTGGGGAATTGGATGGGTGCGACGTACCTATGATGGGAGAAAGGTATTATTGGAACCCTGACTGAAGGCTGGGTATTTAGGTACATTGTTGTAGGAAACCAAGGATGTCTTGGCCAGTGCGGTAGGACTGCTATCACCGTCATGGTTTCTACCATGAGGCTTCACAGGCGCTTTGTAATGAGAGGCCCTTGGAGAGAAGGCATAGACTCGATTGCAGAGATCGCATCTACTGCTTCCGCTTGGGGATGAGGAGGCCTCGTGACGAACTTTGAAATCTTGGAATTGAATGCTGTTGCAAATAGGTCCGGCACGAGGGGACCCACTGGTCCACTATGTAGTTGAAATCTTTGGTGCAGAAACCATTCTTTGGAATCAACGAACCCTTGAGATAGGTGGATGGCTCTTGAGTTGAGATGACTGGGCAGATAGGCTGCTTTTAGGTCTTTAGATTCCTTTCCGCCCAAAGGATTATTGTTTCCACTTCCCTCAGCAGGTCCTGCTGTTCGTTCCTTTTTGTCGGTGTCTATAAGACACTGCAGCCCTGGGTTGCCTGTACCTCGAATTTCGATATTCGATACCAGGCATGTTGTATGGAAGGACCATCTTCCCTGACCTGAGGTCTGGATTTAGTGTGAGCCCCCACTGGCTGCACTGGTATCGGTAGTGGTTGTGATCCAGTTGACATGTCCTGATGTGATGTGATTTCCTAAGTGTGCATTTCTCCATCCACCAATGTAGACTCCTGGGCATCAGGGTCGTCAGGTGTATGGGTTGAGATAGATACGGTCTGTTCTGCCGCCTCAAAAACTCTGGCTGGAAATGTTTTGAATGCCAATACCATAGTGATGCATGACGACATCTGACCTATTAGGCTCAGACAGTTCAATGCCCACAGGTAGGATGCCATACTGACTCCCTTCATCTGTCAAATAGTGGACTTTACCTTTGGGGCGGGAAGTATACTGTACTGTTCTGTTCCACTAATTGGGCTGGATTCTTCACCAGGGGACGAAGGTCACCCCTGTAGTGGTATACTTCAGAGTCCTAATTCTCTTAGAGGGGCTATGATAGCAATTAGGATCTTCGTAAAGACTTTTGGTGATGTGCAAAGGCCGAATGGGAAGGCTCAAAATTGAAGATGTACATGCCCCACTGCAAACCTTGGATATTTCTGGAGAGGAGGTAGTACAGGTACATGCAGGTAAGCATCCTGCAAGTCTATTGATAACATCCGATGCCTCGGTTGGAATAAACGAACAATCGTTTGTAGCGAAACCATTTAGAATTTCCTAGGAAGATTTTAGGGAGTTAGACTCTTCAGGTCTATCAAGGGTCTCGAACCTTCGTTTCTCTTGGGAACTAGAAACAGGGTGGAGTAAAATCTTTCTGATAGAGGTACTGGAACCACTGCTTTCTGTTCCTGCACAGGAGGGAAGAAATCGCTGTAGTGCTTCTGATTTTCTGGGGAACCTCGACACCCTTGTCGGAAAAAAAAGTTGTATTTATTTATTTATTTTGGAGGGGGAGTCTAGAAGTCACCATTTTTAACTGTGAAGACTACCCACGGATCCCTGCACCTTGTACCCAGATCCTCACGAAGTACTTGAGTCTGGCCCCCCCTTGGGATGAAAAAAGGATTTAGCAGAATCCTGTGGGGGGGTAGGCATGAGCTTCCGTATACGGGTCTTGAGAAAGGTGGATTGCTTGCTTCTCTAGCTTTGCCTACAGCCTTTCTTCTGTCTGGACTGTCTGTGGTCCTTGGAGTATAAAAGACTTGGTGCGAATGACCTGGAGCACCTGGGTCGTCTGTTTTGGGGTAACAGGCCTAATTTCCCGCCATTGATGCGAGAGATGGCCTTATCCAATTTCTCCCCAAACAAGGCTTTCCCGTCAGAAGATATCTTGCACCGTCTCTGTTTTGAGGCAATATCTGTTAACTATGGTTCCAGTCACAAGGCCCGTCTGGCCATAACTATGTGGAGCATTGACCCAGGGGAGCATAGAAATGAATCGATCGCGGCTTCACCAATAAGATCTGCTGAGAGCTCTAGCTCATCTAAGGCCCTGGTGATTTTCCCCTTGGGATATCCAGTTGGATTGCACACTCTATAACATCTGTCCAGGCGTATAGGGAGTTGAACATTGATGTCAGAGCCATCGCAGGCTTACAAGCGTTGCCCACCATCTGGTGGGAGATCAAGATCCAACCTTCTGCCGAAGTGAAGCCGAGTTTTCCATAAGCAATGTGACGTTCTTTGCCAACTTTACCACCGTTACACCGACTACTGGATGGCTTTAGAGCATTGCGGAAACGGCCTTTGAGGAGATATAGCTCTCCTATTCGAACAATGGAGAATTCTCTCCCCGTCCTCTTCCACTCTTTCTCAATGACATTCCTGATTTTGCCCATGAGGGAAAAGGAAATTTGGAGGAGAAAGGGGAAGCACGATTTAGACTTCTGTGTCAGTCTCTTCCCAGCCGATCGCTTGTTTTACCGCCTGCACATAAGGCTGGACCGTAGTGAAAACAAAACAAAGGACTCCAGGTCATCAGAGAGGTGCCCTGAGATAGCATTCTCTTCCTGATGCTTAAAGGAAGAGGCAGGTGTCGGGCGAGATTTCACTTGAAGATGGCCCGGAAATGGATGCCTCAGCCGATTACTCCAGAGTAGGAAATGCCGGTTGTTGCAGGGGCATTGTGGGGCCCAATTCCACAAGGGAATTCTCTACTGTGTATTTAAGTAGGTCCACCATTTGCAGGCCTTGGCCCTGTGCCTAGTGGGCAACTCCGCCAGATCAGCTTATCTGGAAATGGGGTAGCTCCACGGGCCTGACATCTCGGAGATCTCGTCTTCAAAGAGCGTGAGTGACGGCGTTTATTTTCTGCCACTCCTATGATCTCCATGCCTGGACGACCCGTCTCTACTGGGACTAGAGTCGCCATAGTCCTCATGTCGCCTTGAGGTCCTCTTAGACGTCTTCTGGCGTACAGGGCTGAAAAAGGTAACAGCCTCAGTGCACTCTTTTTTTTTTTTTTTTTTTAGATCTGTAAGCTTACCTGGACGTAGGTCCTTACCTCAACTGTAGAGTAGGATCTTTGTACAGGCGGCGAAGTGCTCATGCTGGGTGGTTTAGCAGAAGTAGCAGCCAAGAAAAAAATAGAGAAGTGATCAGATCCTAAATTGGCTAAGGGGAGTTTATCTTTGAATAAATGGTGCGATTTTATTTATTATTATTATTATTATTTTTTATTTTTTTTATAAGTTCCCGAAAAACACAAATATATATTTTAATTTTATTTGTGTATTCATCCTTTTAATATTGTTAAAATTTCTATTTAACCTATATTTCTTTTTCTTTTATATTTAAGTACACATATCCACCTGAAAAAAAGAAATATATATATTTTTACCTTTACTTACCTGAAGAAAAGTGACCATTTCCCTGGAGCTTTCTGAATGTGTAGTTCCTCCTGCAGCCTCTGGGCGTCTCACTGAGGTCACTGGATGGATCAAGGGAAGCGAAGAGTGCCTCAGTCTTGTGCCTGACGTTCTGTGGGCGAAGGGCGTCACTCTGCCCTTATCCAAAATGGCCACTGCGACCTCCGGATCCACCGCGCATGCGCCGACCGACGGGACGAGAACCCGGAAGACGCGCACCGCAGGCGCATGCGCAGAATGCGACGAAAGACGCCGAAAGTAAATAAAACGCCGCCGCCGAGCGAGCGCGGCTCCTAAGGAGCTGGAAAGCTACAGGGGACTAGAAAGGTAAAGGGGGGGAAGACCAGAGTAAAGGAAAGTTTGGGGGAACCTGGAACAACAAACAAACAACAAAAAAAAAGAAACACAGGAATGGCTGCTACCTCTGTTGCCAAAACTGAGCAAATGCCTAAACAATCGTGCAGATAGAGCTCTTGGTTAAGAGACAAACTGCTTGTCCCAAAAGATCCTACAGAAGGGACTCCCTACCTTATAAGCGCGTTTAGCTGCCCAAGAGAAGGGACCGCGTCCGGGAGAGGCTTGAACCCGGACGGAAGCTGCCGAATGCAGGAGGTAAGGACAAACGACCATAATTCACTGCCATGAGGTATGAGGAAAGAAAGGAGAATGTGGGGGCTGTGCTAACCAACTCTTTTATAATATTCACTAGTCCTGAGGGAGGAGCCAAGGCGGAGCTTGTCACAGGTATGTTGCCATGGAGGCACCAGGAAAAGCAGTTGTGTGTATGGTTTAACGAGGGGGAAAAAAACGAGCATGCTCAGAAGCAAGTTATGAGATGGAAAATTAGCATAAGCATACCAAAGTGTGGCGCCATTAGAGTGGAACTTCCCCTTTATAGTGACGTTTTACGTGTTGTACATCACCACGCTTTGCTCAAGCATTTTTTTTTTCATTTTCACGATCGTGTGTATGCAAGGCAGGCTTGAGAGGAATCACGTCAAATTTTTTATTTTTTTTCCATGACATGAATAGCGGTCATGTGTACGCAGCATTAGGCTTTTGTCCCCTCTGTTTTCACCTGGTGATCTGACCAGTAATGCACCTCCTGTATTATACTGTCTGAAGGAGCACGGGGGACACCTTTGGACAGCAGCATTTTCAGTCTGGAGAGACGGTAGTATTACATTTATTAGCAGATTTAAATACATTGATGAATCCAGGCTGCTTTGCAGCTTATCAAACAAGTCTGGACTTTCTCAGGATTACAGTATAATTGGACTAAGTCCCAAATGCTTCGTTTCAATATGGGCACCCCTACGGCAGTTTAAGTCGCACTCCCTCTGGTCAGAGCCAGCAAGATTAGATATCTGGGCATTTAAGTTTCCCAAACTTTACAATATAGGCCTTAATCTTGATGACCTCCTAAGGGCCCTTTAATATCCGCTTGCTCAGCAGGGATCGCTCGGTTGATCCCCGCTGAGCCAGCAGATGACAGGGCGGTCCCTGCACACTGTGCAGGGACCGCCCTGTCAGATCTCCGCTCTCCTCTATGGGGGGATCGGATGAACACGGACCATCTCTTCGTGTTCACCCGATCTGATCCGCAGACGGATGGAAAAGGGCCCGATATGGGGTTAAGCTCTACAAGCTATGTGACCGGGTCACAGGGTCTGATGGACCGGTTTTATCGGTCCAAACCATCGGTTAAAAAAAAAGCCAACTTGATTTAAATGTAACCGATGGATACAGTACCTAACCGATAGCAAAAAAAAAACGATCGTTTGTAGGCACGACCATCGGTTAGAAATCCACGCATGCTCAGAATCAAGTAGACGCATTCTTGGAAGCACTGAACTTAATTTTTTTCAGCACATAAATGCGTTTTACATCACCGCGTTCTGACACGATCATTTTTTTACTGATACCCGATCTCATCGGTCCCCACTATGGTCCATTTCTGCAGACGGAGGAAAATCCTATTTTTGTTTGGTATATACTGCTTGATGCCAAGCCTGCCTGTGAAGTGGACCAATGACTCATCCACGGAAATATTTTGGTCGGGACAAATAACTGGGGACATTTCTCAGAGAAAATTTTTAGAAGTGGCCGAATTCTAAATAATTTGTCATGTAATGGGTCATTTCGGGGAGGGCACTGGGTGTTGTCATTGTAATGGAGGAAACGCATTATCATGTGGTATCTGGTTCTTGATATGGTGGATGAAAAGATTGGCATGTGGTGGATGGGTTTTTTGGACCAATATGAGTATGATTCATTTTTATATTGTGAGCCCCATGTTAAATGTTAGGCCTAAAAATAATTTAAATTCCTCCACTGTCAATGCTCTCCATTCATAGGGATGGGCGTAACTGGAATCAGGGTGGTCTTTTATAAATTGTTGTGCATAGAGGTTGCACTGGGCCACGATGGAGGATAATGGGTCTTGGGTAAAAACTAAATGAAAAAAATCAATAGGGGCAAAGTTCTCTGTGTTCACCTGAACACCGGGCTGGGCGGTGAAAGGTGGGATGTTTGCTGGTCCTGAATTGGGGGGAAGCCACATAGGGTTTTCAAGGGCATAGGGAAGGCTGGCATGGGTCCTAACCCTTTAGGGCTGAGATGACACTCTGCTGGTTCTTGGCCTTTGCTGCAGTGGTACTTCATTTCTTCTGGATCGCACTGAGCTGCTGGTTGATGCCACTGCATCTCTGGTGGATCGCACTGAGCAGCTGGTTGATGCCACTGCATTTCTGGTAGATCGCACTGAGCTGCTGGTTGACGCCACATCGCTACTTGTGGTAGCCTGCTGCTCCATGTCAATACGTCTTTGTTTCATGGGCACCCTTTGCTCTTCCTCTGAATCTGTAGAAGACCCACTGCTTACAACCGGTTCATATTCTGAATCAGAATCAGAGAGCCCCCCTCTGCTCTCGTCGGTCAAGCACATATGCTCGTATGCCTCTTCAACGTTAAACTTTTTTGCCATATTGGTGACTGTGGGCTGTGGTGACAAACTATGGTAGGGAAACAAACAGATATGGCTGCACTGATGGGTGCTGATGAGGCTGGTCTTATGAGGGTGCACTGATGGGTACTGATGAGGGTGAACTGACTATCTGCAACTGATATGCACTGATAAGGCAGCGGTGATGAGGATCCACTGATGAGCACTCACTTATGGGCACTATTAGGCACTCTAGTGGCATTGATGAGCGCTGTAGTGGTGCAGATGAGCACTATAGTGGCGCTGATGTGGTACTGATGGTACTAATGTGGCACTGGGCACTGACGGCACCGATGGGCACTGGTGGCACCGATGAGCACTGTAGTGACAATGGGCACTGTAGTGGCACTGATGGAGCACTGGTGGCACCAATGGAGCACTGATGGACACTGGTGGCACAAATGGGCACTGCTGTGGCACTGATGGACACCGATGGGCACTGGTGTAGCACTGATGAGCACTGTAGTGACAATGGGCACTGTAGTGGCACTGATGGAGCACTGGTGGCACCAATGGAGCACTGATGGACACTGGTGGCACAAATGGGCACTGCTGTGGCACTGATGGACACCGATGGGCACTGGTGTAGCACTGATGGAGCACTGATGGAGCACTGATGGAGCACTGACGGGCACCGCTGGGCACTGATGAGCACTGTAGTGGCACTGATGAGTACTGATGGACACTGGCAGCACCGGTGAGCACTGTATTGTCACTGGGCACAGTAGTGGCACTGACGGACACAGGCGGCACTGATGAGCACTGTAGTGGCACTGGTGGCACCAATGGGCACTGATGAGCACTGTAGTGGCACTGATAAGCATTGATGGACACTGGCAGCACCGATGAGCACTGTAGTGGCACTGGGCAGAGTAGTGGCACTGATGGAGCACTGGCGACACTGATGAGCACTGTAGTGGCACTGGTGCGGCACTTACAGACACTAGCAGCACCAATGGGCACTGAAGTGGCAGAGGTGGCACTGGTGGGGACTGTAGTGGCACTGGTGGGGACTTTAGTGGCACTGGTGGGGACTGTAGTGGCACTGGTGGGGACTGTAGTGGCACTGGTGGCACAGATGGGGACTGTAGGGGCACTGATGGGTAGTGTAGTGACACTGTGTGGCACTGCTAGGCACTGCTGGGCACAATATAGATGCGCTCACTTGTAAAAAATCACTTCTCTCCTCACACGCTGTATCGGTGTGAGGAGAGAAGAGAGGACCTCAGGATGACCTTTTTTTTGTTCTGGAGGGAGCGATCAGGTGGCTCTTCACCGTGATCCATGTTGCGTCGGGTCCCGTGTACCCGGCGAGCACAAAAACTTTGGCGAGCGCATCGCAGGGGGCGCGCAATCACGGTACTTAACGACGACGTCCCAGGGACGTCATCCCAAAATACCACGACTGCGCTGTAGCAGTATTTCTGCTATAGCGCGGTCGGCAAGAGGTTAATATTAATGCCAAACTTTCACAATTTCTGCCAGGGTATACAAACTTTTAAGCAAGACTGTGTGTAACTATGTAACTATGTAATATGTAAGAAGAAAACTCCTGTTTCTTGTTTGCACTTAATGTCTGTGCCCTGCAATATTTTCTCAATTAAAATTTCCTAGGCTCTGGCAATTAAGTGAAACTAATTTAATAGGGGCATAATAAAGATACGAGTTTGTATTTTGTGGTATCTGCTTTTAAGTTTAAATGGCTAGCACATTCACTTTAAAATGAAATAGATCATTCTACAGTAAGATATAGAATATATCTCAATAAAATGTATAGACAGATGAGAAATAGTCATATTTATTTGGTTATCTGGGGGGGGGGGGAGATGGTGTTTGCCTTTAAGTGGATATATAACGTTCTTAGGAATGATAACAATTATAAATATCATAGTCTTTCCATCCAAAGTCTGCAAAAGACAGAGTATGCGGTTTGTGCAATTTCTAATATAAATTTATTTTCCTTTTACAAGACAGTGAACACAGCCGCTACACTGCCAAACCAAACACATTCCTCTTGTACTGACTTGTACATCCTGCTAAACTAAATAAATTGGCCAATCCGGAATGACATGGGTAATTTGAAAGGGGAATGCTTTGCATGAGGAGGCAATTGACAGCATGATTGACAAAGGATGAACTTCAATTACTACAGAATTCTGTTGATGGAAATATGAATTCGTTTCTCCATACAGTCATCTGATGGGTCATTACTCCACTAATGACTTTTCTGAATGCATATGTAAATATGTATATGATGATGTTTACACCGATGAGACCTTTAATAGTGAATTTGCTATGTAGCTGTAGCAAGCAGCTGCAAATCTTAAAAGATGAAAGAAAAAGTCTTCTAAGAAATAAAGGGCCAGATTCAGGTACGATTGCCCTGGCGCAGAGTATCAGAGATACACTACGCCGCCGTATTTTACCTGGCTCTAAGACGAATTCAGGTAGATTTCGGCCCGTAAGGTACGGCGGCGTAGTGTATTTCTCGCGGCGGAATCGAAATATGCGATTAGGGGGCGTGAAGCATTTAAATTGGGCGCGTCCCCGCGGCAATCGAACTGCGCATGCTCCGTTCAGAAATTTCACGCCGTGCATTGCGCGAAATTACGTCGTTACGTCAGGGTTTTTTTGAGTAGCGTCGTTTACGTACATTCCTATTCCCGGACGACTTACACAAAAAAAATTAAAAATGTAAATTCGACGCGGGAACGACGGCCATACTTAACATGAGCTGTCTAACTATAGACCAGATTTTTGCTTCCCTAACTTTACGCAGCAAAAAGATGACTACAGATGCCGTAAGAGAATGCGACGGACGATCGTAACTTTGTGGATCGCCGGAAAAAGCTAATTTGCATACCCCGACGTGGAAAATTATGCGAACTCCACCCAGCGGGCGGAAAAAGATTGCAGCGTAGATCCGACGGCGTACGGAGACGTAAGCCTGTCGGATCGAAGCCCGAAGCCGTCGTATCATGAGGATTCAAACTAATGATACGACGCGGGTAATTTGAAATTACTCCGGTCTATCAGGAGATACACCGGAGTAATGGCTCTGTGAATCTGGCCCAAAGTATACTAACAGTGTGATTTATCAATGTAGTGTAATACATTCTAAATTAATGTTTTATTATACAATCTGCATCTATCATTATTACTGATGCCAATATATGAATGTTGGAGGGAAAAAATGGGAGTAAAATTAGGGAAATTGGGTTACTTTACCAAATGTCGTTCACTTTGTAAAATAATTTTTTACTTAGTTTAGAGAATAGGGCTAAACAATTATAATTTCAGTCATCTAATTATATTCAAGAATTTTTAAAATTGTCCTTGCACACGATTAGATATTTATTGGAAAGTGAATTTTTAATTAACTTCACTTTACTCTGTAAACTAAATCAAACTACTCTTTTAGAGTGAAACTTCACTTTGCATTGTGACTATGCCTGTTAGGCCTCGTACACACGATCGGACATATCCGATGAAAACGGTCCGCGGACCATTTCCATCGGATATGTCCGATCAGGAGTTTGATCCGATGGCGTGTACACACCATCGGATCAAATTCCCCGCCGCCGGACGGCGCGGTGACGTGGCGGTGACGCGGCGGTGACGTTGACGCCGCCACGTCACCGCCACGTCACCGCACCAGGAAGTTAAACACTTCCGCGCATGCGCCGGATCCATTCGGCGGCGGCGCGGCGGCGGTGGGGGACGACATGTCTGCTGGTAAGTGTACTAACCAGCAGACATGTCGGGCGGACAGATTCCCACCGGATAGATTTCAAAGCATGCTTTGAAATCTGTCGGGTGGAGAAATCTGTCCGCTAGCCCATACACACGAGCGGAGATGTCTGCTGAAACGGTCCATCGGACCGTTTTCAGCGGACATATCCCCTCGTGTGTACGAGGCCTTAAAGGTCAACTTAAAGGCAATGCATAACTTCCTACCTGCACCTTGTGTTTTTCAGCTGCATAAGATAGACATCGATCATGTAGTTTTGTGGTGTCATTTGTTGCTCTGTACACACAGCCTTTAGTAGAGTAAATCGTCACAGTTAGGTGTCAGAAGTTTCAGTTTGTGTTCGAACATGAAGCATTACATGGCACTGTACAGGTTAATGTATATCCTCTGTCCATGGTCTAAGAGCTGAAACTTCCTGTGAAGGAGCTTAATATGCCACAACCCCTGGGTTTCTGTGTCTATGTCATATCTAATTAATTGGCTCTCACTTGAAGAACAGTAGACTCAAACAGGCAGAAAAAAAGTAAAAGAAAGATCACCTGCAGTCTTTCATCATATTAACACTTCCACATTTGTAATGCAACACAGAGGAAATTGATTGTGACCCTAAACAAAAAGTTACCTGTCGCTTTAGTAAATAGGGACAAGTGAGCTGAACTAATACATGGATATAGGGGAATGACACAGGAAATATACAGTAACTACACTAATATCTAAGTTAAAACAGCAAAAACTTTCTACGGATACTCTGATATTACTGTTCAGCTATGAGTCCCAAGATACAACACGCAATACAAATCTGCAAGCAATTAAGTCACAATAGGTTCCCATATGCCTACTATTGGCCAATAGAGTGATCTTGAGTCACTGGACCACCAGGAATTCCCTAGGGGTTGTAAACCTTGTAAACCTATGTGTTTTTTCACCTAAATGCATCCTATGCATTTAGGTGAAAAAACACCTTGCAATGTCCGGCCCCACAGCCCCCTCACCTCCGTTTTACTTACCTGAGCCCCGAATTTCTGTCCCCACCGTCCTTCTGTCCCCACCGTCAATCTGTCCCCACCGTCCTTCTCTCCACAAAGTCCTGGCTTTGATTGGATATATTGATAGCAGCGCAGCCAATGTCTTCCGCTGCTGTCAATCAAATCCAATGATGCGGGCGGCGGGGCCGAGTTATACACTCGGAGTCTATGGACGCCGAGTGTATGACTCAGGAGCGTGCCCGCAAGGTAACCCCCTCAGGAGAAATCTTCCCAGAGGGGGTTATCTAATGCGGGGAGGAACCGCGAGACCCGCTGTGGGACCCCAGAACAGATCTGGTCCACTCTGTGCAAAATGAGCTGTACAGTGGAGGTATGTATGACATGTTTGCTATTTAAAAAACAGGGCCCGGATTCATGAACGTTTTACGCCGGCTTATCTATAGATACGCCGTTGTAAGTACAAATGTGTGCCGTCGTATTGTTACGCCGATTCGTGAAGCTAGATACGCCGTAAAACAAGGCTTCAGCTGCCCGACGTAACTTGCCTACGCCGGAGTATCGTGGGCGCATAGTTACGCTGGACGCATTCGGCGTTCCCATTTTAAATATGCAAATGAGTAAAATACGCTGATTCACGAATGTAGATGCGCCCGTCCGCTTCATATACGCGATTTGCGTAAGGCTTACGTCCGGTGTAAAGTTACCCCTCATATAGCAGGCGCAGGTAATGCAAAGGTATGGGCCAGGGAACTACGACGTCAAATTTTACGTCGCGTACGCTGTTTACATTGTACTACGTGAATAGGGCTGTGCGTAGGTTACGTTCACGTCGTAGGCAGTGTTCGACGTATCTTAGGCAGCTATTTCTACGTAACTGTGAGCATGCGCACTGTGATGCGTCGAAGAGGCGACGCATACGCAGTTCGTTTTCTGAAGCTGTGGCCATCATTTGCATGGGGTCACGCTTCATTATAATATATCACGTCCACTTCCAGCCCACTTCCACGTACTTTGACTTACGTCGGCTTACGCCGACAACTATACGCTACGCCAGCGCAACGTTGGGCGCATTTTCTTTGTGAATGTCATACTTGCCTCTCAACGTTGCGCCGGCGTAGCGTAAAGAAAATACGATACGGCGGCATAAATATGCGCCGATCTGCGTGAATCTACCCCCAGAACTTGTAGGCCTCGTACACACGAGGCAATAGATTTGTTCAAATCTGTCTGTCCGACAGATTTGAACAAATCTGTCTGCTGGGATTTTGGTTTGCTCGCGTGTACACACGAGCAAACCAAAATCCCCACCAGCAGACAGCGCGCTGACGTGTCGGTGACGTGGCGGTGACGTTGACGCCGCCACGTCACCGCACCAGGAAGTAAAACACTTCCACGCATGCGCCGAATCCATTCGGCGGCGGTGCGGGACGACATGTCTGCTGGTAAGTGTACTAACCAGCAGACATGTCGGGCGGACGGATTCCCACCCGATAGATTTCAAAGCATGCTTTGAAATCTGTCGGGTGGCCAAATCCGTCGGCTCGGCCGTACACACAATCGAATCTGTCTGCTGGGACAGTCTAGCAGACCGTTTCCAGCAGACAGATTTGATCGTGTGTACGAGGCCTTAGTGTTACTTAACTATTTCCAAACTACAAACTTCTTCAGGAGCTGGAAATAATTCGTGGAGCATGCAATGGACCCAACAAGAATACCTATGTGCACTTTTAGGCCTCATTCACACGGGTACGGTAAGTTTATCCACGTTAAAAACGCATCAGTTCTTATCCGTTGCTTCATCCATCTTCATCTGTCATAAGTTCCATTAATCTCCATTTTCATCCATCTTCCATTCTGTTAACATCCGTTTACATCTGTTAATTTACCCGTTTACATCCGTTTTTGCATCCGTTAGCAGTTTCTGTGGCTTTGATGACACAGAAAGCATTGCTCATTCCATGCTGCATTGCAGTGACTTGTCCTTGCTCTGTCCTTGTCCTTGTGTGTGCCATCTGTGTAGTGTGATAAATTCCAACATTTTTCCACTTTGCCACTGTGGTCCCAACATGTTGAGTCCCACAAGCCTGGCCTTTCATGCACCAGGATTATTAGTTGCTCCTTGAAGACATCTCTGGCCATGTTTTTCCCTTCAGATGTACTTCCTTTATACTTCCTATTGTCCAACTACTGTCTGGGTCATAGGTTGAGTTCACATATAAACAAAAACAAAAACATTTCTTAAAAACGGATCTCAATGTAGCCTTGTTCGTAAAAAAAAAACTGACAAGATCGGAAGTGGAGGTTAACGGATGGTCATCCATTTGCCCATAGGAATGCATTGTCATCCGTTAACGGGTAGATGAAAAACGAATAGATGGTCCGATTGTGTGAAAGGGACCTTAGATATATGGCATGGTACGCTAAGTCTGACATCACTAATAGCCTGGGTAGACTCAAAACTTAATTAATGTCTAATGCTGACATGATTTGAGGGTTGATTTACTAAAACTGGAGTGCAAAATCTGGTGCAGCTCTGCATAGAAACCAATCAGCTTTCAGATTTTTTTTTTTTTGTCAAATCTTATATTGAACAAGCTGAAGTTAGAAGCTGATGATTGGCTACCATGCACAGCTGCACAAGATTTAGCATTCTCCAGTTTCCAATTAACGACCTCAAAAAGTATAAAACGTTATTCTCACTACACCTACATTTATTGATTGTTACCTTGTTAGATAACTTGTACCTGTTACTTTTTTTTGGTATACAGTATATCAGCACACACGCGCACGCATATATATATATATATATATATATATATATATATATATATATATTTTTTTTTTATTGTTTTACATACAGACAAATCATCAAAACTATAAGAAGCAACCACCTCTCCAATTCCAGCAAGGGGTGGTATTTTCTTGTCTATGTCTACCTTTTAATTTGTATGATTAACACTCTAAAAATTAGGGTTAACTGTCTGATTACAATTCAAGGAATTATTTTGCTGACATTTTTTAACATTGTAACATTTGAAAAAAGATCAGTAATAAAAACACAAAAACAAAAACAAAAAACATTTTATTAATGCCTTTAACCTCCCTGGTGGTATGAATATTTCAGATTTTAGGTGCTGAAAGCGGTAACATTATTTTGCATGGAAATTTGGGCCCAGATTCACAGAGCGATTACGCCTGCGCAACAGGAGATGCGCGTGCGTAAGTCGAAATGTGCGCGTGCGTTTCGATGCACGGCATCCCCAGAACGAGATACGCAAAAAATCTACTTTTTTTTGTCCCGTGTAATTTCGTTAGACTGGCGCATCCGTCCGCGCAAAAGTGCGCTAGACAGACCATTGATTTGCTAGTCAAATATGCTAATGAGGGACTTACGGGGATCCACAAAAGAACGTTGGGGCAGCGCAGGCGACGCAGTGTGCGCAACAGCAAAATGTCCTGTCTAAAATTAGAGCATATAAAAGCTGGTCTAAAAAGAGAAAAAAAGTCTACTTGTTAGATAAAGCAACACTGTTAGTGAGGAGCTCAGCAGTCACACGTGTTGCACAACAATCTGTATGCCAACATGCCAGGGGCATCGTCTCACATAGCTATACTACTGACTTTAGATGAACAAAGAAGGATGAGGGCACGGAGGATGGCACGGAGGATGGCACGGGAGAGGATATACCGCACCCGCATAGACCTGTTTGGCATGAGTGATTCTGAGGTGTATCGCATCTTCAGATTCACCCCTCATGTCATCCTGGAATTAACCACAACCTTGCAGGAGGACATCACCAGCCCAACACACCGCTCACATGCAGTGCAGCCACTGGTTAAGGTCATGGCAACACTCCATTTCCTTGCCAGTGGCTCTTTTCAGCGTACAAGTGGAGTGGTGGCTGGGATGTCACAATCCTCCATGAGCAGATGTGTGCACCAGGTTGTCCCTGCAATCCGCAGATGCATGGCCAACCAAATCATCAAACCCACCACTGAGGACCTGCGGCTGAAGGCAATGACAGATTTCTACAGAATTGCCAGATTCCCACGCACCGTGGGGGCCATTGATTGCACACATGTGGCACTCCAGCCCCCCCATGAGACAGAGCACATGTACCGCAATCGGAAGCATTGGCATTCCATCAACGTACAGGTGATAGTCGATGCCCAAGGCCTCATATGGCACGTCCGTGCCAAACACCCAGGGTCCAGCCATGACAGCTACATCTACAATCAAAGCCACATCCGAATGGAATTCGATCAGAACGTGTATGGGGACACCTGGCTGGTTGGTGAGTGACATGGGAGTCAGGCATGACTATCCCCTCCCATGATGCACACATCACAAGGGGCACATGCATGACTAACATCCTCCTGCCTTTTCCCTTCCAGGTGACTCTGCATATCCACTGGGACCCCATCTCATGACTCCTATCCGGAACCCCCAAACTCCAGGAGAGGAAAGATACAATCAAGCACATGCTCAAACACGAGCAGTGGTGGAGCGCACCTTTGGCCTCCTAAAGTCACGTTTCCGATGCCTGGATAAGTCTGGGGGTACCCTCTTGTATTCCCCAAACTTTGTGTGCCAGATCATCGGTGCATGTTGCATGCTGCACAACTTCGCAGAAAGAAAGGGCCTGCAGATTGACCTACGTGATGACCTGACCCCTGAACCAGACAATCCCCCCCCTAACCGAGGGTCCCCCGTCTTCTGAGGGAAGAGCAGCCAGGAGACAGCTCACATTGGGCATCTTTGCACGTTAAACACACACATTAATCATGGCACAATGAGAATGCATACATGCACACCACTGTGGTCCCTAGCACACACACCCCACATCCACATCAAATTGGATTGGCACCAGTCCACCATGCTGGACTTGTGAGCAGCAACGCCACGCCAAGGCTCCAATTATGTCACTGTACATTCATACACCATTCACACGGACCTGGGGATCACTTCTCCCTGGTCCTGGGGAACCCTTCTCCACCAAAATTGAGGGTGACACCCCTTTTCCGGCAGGAATGTCACCCCCACATTCAAACAGCATTCACAACCCAAAAAAAAATAAAAAAATTACCAGCAAAATCAAAAATTTACCAGCAAAAAAAAAAAAAGAGCCACGGCCCCGGCTCCTCAGGGGAGACTCATGGGGGAGGGGGAAAACCAGGGAAGGAGGAGCAGCCCCTGATCTCTGCCCACCTGGCGGCCTGCCCTCCAAGGCCACGGCTATTCTGTCCAGGGCAGCACCAAGTGTTGCCGTGTTGGCCTGGATAGCCTGGGTAAGGGCCCTCACATCCTGCCCAACGCCTGCTGATGTAGTCTGCAGGTCGTTTGGGCAGGTTGTGAAAGCCCGGGAGTGGGAGTCCAGGTTCCCCAGCGTATCCTTGATTCTCCTCCTCCTCTTGAACCTCCTCCGCGGACTCCGGCCTTGTTGGGGGGGCCTCATTAGGCTGCTGTCCTGGGGATGGTGCGGTCAGGCCAGATGGCCCTGCACCCTCCTGCACATCTGTGGATGACACAAAACATTCACAGGTTGGAGGATCCACACACTTGCCACATATTCCCTTTCACCCCCTCCCCCACACATGCTACACACCTAATATTAAAAAAAATACTTACCTGGCACCACGGGCTCCAGACTTGAGTCAAAGCCGGGCAGGCCCTCAACTTCATGCCGATGAAAGGTCAGGGCCACCGCACGCTCCTCCGCTGTCAGCCTAATAAGGCATGGTGGGTCCCCTCCTGTGCCCCTGGCATGGGCATGCATTCTGGCCAGCTTCTGTTTGACCAGACGCCGGAGGTCATTGATTTTTTTGTCAATCCCAGACCGGGTCCGTGTCTCCCCCTCCCCCGCTGAATTGACCTGCTCAGTGATCATATCCAAAATCTCCCTCTTCCTGGCCGGGTTGGTGTTGGCACTGTCCGGGCCGTGGAGGAAACGCCCATAATCGCTAATGGCCCGGGCAAGAATTCTTTTTTCCCCCACAGTAAAATTGAGCTTTCGCTTTCTCTCTGTCATACTTCCAAAAAAACTCACTCCCAGTCAACAAAAATCACTCACAAAAACAAGCACAACCAATCAAGCAAGAACACACACAAAGAGAAAACTAACACCCAAAAAATCACACTAGCACTCAGCAAGAAACAGTCACAAAAACAAACAGCAAAAAAAACAGCAAGAAAACAAACGAACAGAAATATATCAAACAAACAGTCACTCAAACACTTATCAAAAAACACTTTCAAAGATCTACTAACAAACACTTGATCACACAGAACACTAATCTGACAACTACAAAACACAACGCAACGAACAACAGGACAAAAGCACTTGGTTAAATGGGAAGGGACAAAGGGATGTACTTTTGCAATGCAAGTGCGTTTGTGTCTGTCTATTTATGCTGTTTGCGTAGTTCACAACGTTGCCCTAGTCCATTTCCAATTTCACTGATTGCGCCGCTCCCGAGTTGTGAGCATGCGCACAGCGGAGCTGACCATGGTCTCCTTCAAGCGCGCATGCGCGAGCTGGCCGGCCCTTCATTTGCATGGGGTCACGGCTCATTTCAATGTAACACGCCCACGTCCTTCCCAATTTGTATTACTCCGCCTTACGCCTCTGAAAAAACGTTACGCATGCGCAATTTTCTGCGCAAAAGCTACGAGAATAGGGTGATTACGCGGCAAAATTGCGCAAGTCTAACGTAAAGGCGGTGCGCTACGCCGGTCCAATAATGCGCAGATGTACCTGAATCTGGGCCTTGGTGTTTTATACTGTAGGCCTGTAATTGTTAGTAATAACTCATTTAAATTTGTCCAAACAAGAGTCTAGTAGACATCTGGGGTATAATAAAGTTTGAAAAACAAAATCATAAATTATAATATAATAAATAACTATAAATAATTATAACAAATAATAATATAATTCGAGATTTTCCTAGCTTGTGACGGAAAATATTGGTTATATGAAGACAGGAGGCGAGTATCTTGCATTAATCTTTCTTTATTAATGCCCATAGCAGAAACTTAAACAACTTTTATTTGAAAAGAATAAACATAAGAACATCTGTGTGGGACTACATTTCCCAGCAGCCCTCAGTGTAACGGCCCCTCCTCCCTACGGACCCTATAAGAGGGCTGAGTACTTCCTTGCACTTCCTCTTTCTGACTGCGATGCCAGTGTGAACAAAACCAGACAACAGTCCAACATCAGAAGTCGGTATCCCCGCAGTAGGTCGATGAGTTCCCTCAGTGGATCCGTAGGCACGGGTCGCCATCTCTTGTAGGGGAAACTTATATTTAACAACTAGGCTCCAACCAAAAACAGCATCCCAACGGGGAGTCAACACGAATCTGGGAAGTCCGAATGGTGTACCCTCGGATCGTTTCAGTAACCTAAAACGAGAGCAAGGCGACCATAACAGGGAGGGTAGGGTGGGAAGATACTCGCCTCCTGTCTTCATATAACCAATATTTTCCGTCACAAGCTAGGAAAATCTCGAATTATATTTCAGACAGGAGGCTCATATCTTGCATGTTTAAAGCTAAGCCCCCCCGTATACGTATTCTATACACAAGGGCAAAACATCAGAGTATGTATACACACCCACAGTATATCACCCACCTCAATCGACTGTAAATAAATTACAACAGCTTGTAAAATATTTGTCGATAACTAGATACCCACACTAGGGCGTAAGAACTGACAAGGATACATGGGATTCAGACGCCAAAGCGAGTTCTGAAGTAAAATTCCCGAAAGGTAGATTCCGACGACCAGTCGGCCGCCAATAGGAGGTCCGATAAGGAACCCCCCGTGGAAACCACCTTAGTGGCCATCGCCCCTCTGGTCGAGTGAGCGCCAAACAGGGCTAAATCTATGCCCGCTAATTCCATTACTAGACGAACCCACCTGGCCAGAGTGGCTGAAGTCACCGGGAGGTGAGGTCGCACATAAGAGACCAACAATTGTGATAGGTTAGGAGAGCGAAGAGTCGCCGTACGTGATTCGTAGGTTTGAAGGCAACGTACAACGCAAAGCTGCGGGTGAGAAGGAAAGAACGGGTAAAAGACCGAATGAAGTTGAGTCTTGGTTCTACGCACTACCAACCTACCCGAGAACCTAACCCCTTGCGGCGAAAATTGACGCCGCGAAACGTCTAGGGCTCTGACGTCCGAAACTCTTTTTATAGATACTAGGCAAAGCAACATGGTGAGCTTAAGGGAAAGATCTCGCAGGGAAAGCAGGTGATTGTCTTCCCAGGATGAAAGTAGCTGGAGTACTTTGGTCACATCCCAAGTGGAATGGTAGCGAGGTTTAGGAGGACGGGTAAGCCTAGCCCCGCGGAGGAGACGACACACCAAGGGGTGTCTCCCGACAGGGAGGGACTCTACGGGAAGGTGATATGCCGAAATAGCGGACCTGTACACATTAAGTGAATTGTATGCCTTTCCCGAGTGAAAAGCTTCAGCCAGGTAGTTGACAATCGTGTTCACAGGAGCTCGAGTGGGATCAACTTGTTGTTGATCACACCAACGAACCCATAATCCCCAGGCAGATCGGTATGCCGATCTAGTCCCAGGGGCCCAGGCCAGGGCGAGAAGGTCTCTAGCTGAAGATGAAAGTCCATCACTGAGTCTGACGTCCCGAGACCAACCATGCCAGCAGAGGCAATCTGCCCTCCAGAATTAGCGGGTGAGCCTCCCCGACAGGGTTGGTCAACAGGTGGATCGAGTGAGGGAGGAGTCTGGGATAATCGATCGACATACCCAGAACCATGGGAAACCATGGTTGGGCTGGCCACCACGGAGTGATAAGGGCTACCGTGGCCGCCTGATTGGCTACATGAAGGAGCATTCTGGTTATCATGGTGAAAGGAGGGAACGCATAGTGTAACCCTGAGGGCCATGTCTGAAGAAGTGCGTCCGCCGCAATCGCTTCTGGATCCGGCCTCCAGCTGTAAAAGCGGGGCAGTTGGCGATTGAGCCTCGATGCGAACAGGTCCGTGTGAAAGGGGCCCCACAAGGTGTGGATTGCTAGAAACACCGATCTGTCCAGCATCCAGTCGCTCGTATCGGTCAGGTAACGGGAGTTCCAGTCTGCCACGTCGTTGGAAGTTCCCGGAATATATTCCGCTAGAGGGGTGATGTCGCGTGAAAGGCAGAAATTCCATAATTCTGATGCCAAATTGGCCAGAACTTTGGATCTCGATCCCCCCAGGCGATTGACATACTGGACAGCCGCCACATTGTCCATGCGTATAAGGACGCAACATCTGGATCTCTGTGACAGAAAACTCTTGACGGCGAAAAATGCCGCCAGGAGTTCTAACGCGTTGATATGAAGGGTAGCTTCCTCCGCTGACCATGTCCCTCCAGTGGAGACAGGGCCACAGCGAGCTCCCCAGCCTAGACGGCTCGCGTCTGATTCCAGAATGATGTCTGGTCGGGGCGTGAAAATAGCCTTGCCGTTCCATTCTACCGCGTATCGGAGCCACCAACGTAATTCCGCCTCCGAATCCGGACAAAGGGAGATTTTGTCCGAGTAGCGGAGGCCTTGTCTCAGGTGAAGAGCTTTTAGCCGTTGGAGTGCCCGATAGTGAAGAGGAGCCGGGAATATTGCTTGAATGGAAGCGGACAAAAGGCCGACCATGCGAGCAAGAGTCCTCAGAGAAATGAGGCGTTTCCGGAGAATCGTATTGATTTCTTTCCGGATCAGGGCCAGTTTGGCACTGGGCAAACGCAATACTGCGTGTGTGGTGTCCACCGAGAACCCTAAAAATTCCACCACCTGGGACGGTTGGAGAACCGATTTGTCGAGGTTGATGAGGAAACCCAATTTCTCCAAAAGTGACACTGTCCAGTGTTTGTGTAATTCGGCTTGTGTCTTTGAACGAGCCATGATAAGTATGTCGTCGAGATAGATGATAAGCCGTACGCCCCTGCGGCGGAGGGTGGCTATCACCGGTTTCATCACTTTGGTGAAGCACCAAGGGGCTGAAGACAGTCCGAAGGGCAGGCAAGTAAACTGCCACATGTGGTCTTTCCATTGAAATCTCAGGAGTTGTTGAGATGACCGGTGCATAGGTATCGTCAGATACGCGTCTTTGAGGTCTATTTTTACTAGCCAGTCCCCTTGAATTAGAAGGTCCCTCAACATGTGAATCCCTTCCATTTTGAAGTGACGATACGACACAAATTGGTTCAAATCCCTGAGATTTATCACAGGTCTGTATCCCCCATCCTTTTTTCGTACCAGAAAGAGATTGCTCACGAACCCGGGGGACCAGGGGTCCACCTCTATCACCGCATGTTTTGCGATGAGGTCCTGGAGTTCTCTGTCTATGAGATACACATTGTCTTCTGAAAAATGTATGGGATTTAGGGGCACCAACCTGTTTGGTTGTGATGTTAGTTCTATGCAATAACCGTTGACTACGGCCAGAACCCATGGGTCTGCCGTAATCATGGACCAGGTATGGGTAAAATGCCTCAACCTGCCCCCCACCGGTATGACAGAATGGCATTTTTTCATTAAACTCACCGGATGGACGAGATCGTGGGAATCCTCTGCCACCGCGTCCTCTCCATGGACGTCCTCTGGGAGGGAAGAATGGAGCTGGTTGAACCGTAGAGGCGGAGTACAGTTGCTGCGCGGGAGCGTAAAATTGAGCTGGTGCTCTGGGGGAGGCCCTGTAATAATTTCCTCGGCCGGCAGATCGGCCTCTACCTCTGCCAGCCCTGTTAAAAACTCTAGCCCCAGAATTTGACTTTTTGAGGGAAAATTGAGCCTTGTCTAGGCTGTTGAAAAGTCCAACGAACCGGTTTATATTTTTGACCAAATCGTCTCCGAATAGCAGACCCTCGGCTGAGGGACCCGGTTCTGATTCCGCTAAGTGCGATAACTGGGGGTCAAGCCTCATCAATATAGACCTGCGCCGTTCAATGGCGCAGGTAGTGTTAGCTGATCCTAGCAAGCATATGGCCCGTTGTGCCCAGCCACGTAATTGGACCAAGTCAATTGGTTCCTCTGAGGTGGCTGCCTGTTCAGACAGGTTGAGAATTTTTGTTAATGGACCTAAGAGGTCTAAGACGTGGTCCTGGATCGTTTTGAACGAACGTTCAATCCCCTTTTTTGAAAATTTTCCTGCCTTGGTCAGGTACTTTAATAAGACCGGATCGATCTCGGGTGTGGCCGTCACCTTGTTGGGGATGGACGGCCTGGGACATTCTGCACGCAATTTGTTTCTATTGGATTTATCCAGAATCCGCCTTACCCAGTGCTCCACGTATTGGGATACCTGGGGAAGAGGGGCCCAATCCCCAGAGCGGGGGTGAATAATCAACTCCGGATTAAAGAAGGGCTCTCCTAGAGAGTCTAATATCGCCTCTGTTGGGGCATCCGGATTGGCTTCCATGTCAGTAGCCATTTGCCCAGCCTCCTCTGTGTCTGAATCAGAATCTCTAGCTGAAACATCTAGTGACTCGCCCGAGTCGTCATCCGAATCCTCATTAAATGAGTCGGGTTTTTCCCGGAGGGATGACATTAGCTTCTTAGATGGGTACTCCTTGGTTATCAAGGGTCGCATAACTGTAGGATGGCTGGGTCGGCAGGCCGAGGAAGGTCCTGCCTCACGCATCAATTCTACTTCCCCTGCCGGGGAGTCGATATAAGTCGCAGTATGTTTGCGCTTACAAGAGGCCTTGCCTGATTTTTCCTTTACAGGTAACATGGGCTGGGTATAGGTTCGAGGGGTAGCAGGAGCTAAAGCAGCCTGTATGGATTGTGTTATTAACACTTGAATTTGTGCTGCGGTGAGCATTTGTGGGGTTTCCACATTGGTTTCAGGTTCCATGTCATCCTGCACCTTATTATGTGACATGCTGACAAGATAGATTGTTAGTCAACCCTATGTAATTCTGTAGATTATAGTTAGGGGGTGCCCCAGTACGGTCGAGATGTTGGGGTAACTGTAACTGGGTAGATAGGGGACAGTACAGCACCCTGAAGTGAGGTTCCGCCCTACCGCTCCGCTCCGCTGCAGCCGCCGAATGATTCACAGCGCGGGCTTGCAGGGAGAAGCGGCGCTGCCGTGTGACGTCACGGCGATCCGATTGGTAGAGAGGAAGAGTGAGAGTGAGAGCGAGGGGGAGAGCGAAGGCGGGGACGCGCCATGCATAGGCGCGCCCCTCCATGAACAGCGCGCTGAACTTGTGAGGAGATGACGCTCACAGAAGACGGCGCAGTACAAGAGATAACATGCGGTGTGGCACCAAACAGGGACGCACACCGGAGAAACGTTAGGGAATGAAAAATATAATACTATATATATATATATATATACTATAATATAATATAATAATAATAATAATAACAGTGAAAATTCTAGTACAAAAACGAGACTTAAATTAGTTACTTATCTGACTATGAGCAGAAAGAAAGAGGAAGTGCAAGGAAGTACTCAGCCCTCTTATAGGGTCCGTAGGGAGGAGGGGCCGTTACACTGAGGGCTGCTGGGAAATGTAGTCCCACACAGATGTTCTTATGTTTATTCTTTTCAAATAAAAGTTGTTTAAGTTTCTGCTATGGGCATTAATAAAGAAAGATTAATGCAAGATATGAGCCTCCTGTCTGAAATATAATTATAATAAAAAATATTCAATAATGTAATCAAATTAAAAACACTGAAATTTGCTCAGTTGCAGAATTGTCGTTGTCATTACTTTTATTTTTTTATGACGAATTTCCCCACAAATCGCTATCTCTCATTTCTGCAAGTGATTATAATTCATTATCGCTGTTTTCTAGCTGGTCTAAAACCGTTTTTGACATAAAAGGACACTTGTTGTTTGCTATGGACAATCTCCAGTTTCTAGGCAGAAAGAACAGTTTTTATTATATAAAAGTCAGACAGGGGCAGACCACTAGGGACATAGGGGGTGTATATTTTTTACATACAGTACTGTAATCTGTAAGATTACAGTATACTGTATGTATTGTGTTTATATACTTTTTTGAATTTGGCGTCGTAATGTCGCAGGGAACGGAGTCGGCAGCACACAGGCGTTGTGTGAATCGAGCGAGGACACCATTCGATCACACAGCGGAGAGGCATTGCAGGATCGAGGGACAAGGTAAGTAACTCCCTACCTGTGGATGCTGCGAGGTGATCCCGAGTCAGGCTTGGGGTTACCGCTTTTGGTGCTGAAATTCCACCCCGAGCCAGACTCGAGAATACCGCCGGGGGGGGGGGGGGGCTAAGTTAAAATATGCGAGATGGTAGTTTTTTAGTAGAGGAGACTTTGTGAGTTTTTTCTGTCAAAATCTAATTTCCCTGTTTTTTTTTGTTTTTTTTAGCAATTCTTTTTTAGTATTTACCTGGAGTTCAGCTTTAACAAAGATTGAACATAATGACTTGGTGTCTAAAACCAGTTATTAGAGAACACATGAAATATTTGCAGTGTGCAGTCTGTTTAGTTTGGCACACAGCTTGTGGGTTAGTGTTTAATAGCATCTGATGGTCATCTGATTACAGAGTTTAAAATGAGCTTTTTATTTTAAATCGGCCATTTAGCAAGAGAGTCATTAGTAGTAAAGCAATAAATGCAGCGGTAGTTCAGTTTCAATTGGTTATTCTTGAGCATCATGGTTTATTTTACATTAAAACCCAATTTTTCCTGGTGGCGGTTAATCTGGGACACATGAAAATAGCTTCTAATTATAAAGCCAAAAGATCACAGTGGAATAGTCTGACTGTAGAAACTTTAAATGAACATTAAGCATTGTAAACAGGAATGGAAAAGTCATCAAAGATATGTATTCTTTAGTACAGTGTACATTTTAAAAGGACAACTCCTGGAAAGTTTAAAAAAGTATCCCTGGCAGTAGGGCTGAGCTTGTAAAAATGTGCCTATGTAAACAAGGCAGATTGCCAATCTGTCAGTAGGGAAGGTCTTAAACCTGTGTTCCTGAAAAGCACAAACATGGGTCAATGCCTTCCCCTAAGCACCTCCCACACAGTGAGCAAGCACAGTCTAGGAACACAGTTAACGCATTGATCGCCCCTGATGTTAACCCCTACCCGACCAGTGTCAGTACATATTTTTTTATCTCTAATCACTATATTAGTGTCACTGATCTCCAAAAAGTGTCAAAAGTGTCGGTTAGTGTCCGATTTGTCAGTCACAATATCACAGTCCCGCTATAAGTTGCTGATCACCGCTGTTACTAGTAAAAATAAATAAATAAAAATATCCCATAGTTTTGTAGATGCTATAACTTTTGCGCAAACCAATCAAAATTAAGTTTATTGGGATATTTTTTTTTTACCAAAAATATGTAGCAGAATATATATTGGCCTAAATTGATAAAGAAATATGTTTTTGGTTTTTTTTTTGGTTATGTTTTAGACAGAAAGTAAAAAATATATATATATTTTCAAATTGATGGTCTTTTTTTGATTATAGTGTAAAAAATAAAAACCGCAGAGGTGATCAAATACTACCAAAAGAAAGCTCTATTTGTGGGGCAAAAAGGACATAAATATTATTTGGGTACAGTGTTATGTGACCGCGCAATTTGTCAGTTAAAATAACACAGTGACGTATCACAAAAAAATGGCCTGGTCCTAAAGGGGGGGTAAATCCGGAGGTCAAGTGGTTAACAAGTTACCTGGACCTAAATAAGCAATGAACCTTTGCAGTGTGGGCACAGCCACATTGTAAGGGATAATTGTTATGCTTCTTGGAGCTGTACTTTCATTATTTTTAATTGACAAGCAAGCAACAGCTTTTAAAGCCATAGGCATTAAAATACACAAACTAATGCAGCTCTTTAATCAAAAATAAACCAAAATAAAATGAAACGTGTCGGGGCCTCCCCGTTTGTGTCTGATTTATACAACGGAGTAATGATTGAACCTCTATGTATTGCATGGCTTTATTTACCATTTTCTATGCATCCTGTACACCCTTTTCTCTTTTTTTCTGCACTTTAGAATGTGTCTCATACCTTATGCCTTTACTTATAGAGGAGTTTACCTTTAAAAGTCCCACTAGAGGAATAATTTCCCTGTGTCAAATCATAAATACATCACTATTTTTTTTATTTGTATTTTTATGCAAATATTTTAAGTGCCTGAATTTAACCTGCTATCATCCTCTTACAATCCCTGTACACCAGAACTCAGCCTGGGGAGAAAAGCGAGAAGGAGAATAATTTAGAGAGGGACAATAATTTATACTGCAATGATCATGCGCTAGCAAGCAGCACACTTCTAGGAGGGGAGAACAGAGTGACAGAAAGATGAGTTAAAAAATCCTTTGGCAGGTAAAACAGCTCCCATACTGTATCCATTGTATGTATTTAATCTCTGTATTTAGCCATTTGCTTGAAGCTCAATGGTAATGGAAAGACAAAAACCTTGTTTATGTAAGTACTATATACAGTAGTCTTTGACTTATATTCTAATACTATAATATAGTCAGTAAAATGACTAGTAGATTGCTTTAGCCATACGGGTCCCATAAACTATAGTTTTATATATACCGAGTATAAGCTGACCCAAATATAAGCCGAGGCACCTAATTTTACCACAAAAAATTGGAAAATGTATTGACTTGAGTATAAGCCTAGGGTGTCCATCTGCATGCCTCACTTTGCTTCACTGTGTCCATGTACATGCCTCACTGTGCCCATAACTAGACTGACGTTTAACATGGGAGTCAATGGAAGGGTTGCCCGGCTTTGAAAAATGGGGCTCCCCAGTCGTAGGTCCCCTAGACCACAAACGTTGCACACTTGTAGAGGAGGAGTTGGGCTACTTGTGTGCCAAGTTTGGGGTCCTTGGCATGGGACCTACGACTGGCCGATACTGGGTCCCCAAAGTCCAGGAGATCAGGTGCAAAAAAGTGACTTGAGTATAAGCCGAGGGGGGCATTTTCAGCACAAAAAAAATGTGCTGAAAAACTCGACTTATACTCGAGTATATACGGTATCTAATTCTCAGCAAAAAAATACTGGAACTTGCTATATACAAGCTTGAGTAGCCTTCAGGGCTCATCTAGATCAGTGTTTCCCAACTCCAGTCCTCAAGGCACACCAACAGGTCATGTTTTCAGGATTTCCCTCAATTGAAACAGCTGTGGTAATTACTAAGGCAGTGAAACTGATCGAATCACCTGTGCAAAATAATGGAAATCCTAAAAACATGACCTGTTGGTGTGCCTTGAGGACTGGAGTTGGGAAACTCTGATCTAGATAAAGCCAGCAGACATGTGGACAGAGTTAGTGTGAATTTTTTTTTTCTACATTTCTGGTAACAATAAAAAAAATCAGGAATGGTGTAGTACTTATACCAATTAAATTTAAGGATTATCGTATTGTAGGTTTGACCAATCATTTACACACTTAATATCTTAAGAGGCATACCTTCATTGTTACTTAAAATTGTTGGGATAGAACATCTGCATAGTTTATCTGCTCTCTTATGTTATTCCCATGATCTTCAGCACAACTGGGCAAGGTCAGTTGTAAAGCGATCTATTCATATTATTGCCTATAATATGACCTACTACATCTAAGAATATGCATACCATATGTGTAGACAAAGAAAGCACACTTTGGATGAAAGACAGTTACTATGACTAAAGCAGTACTGTTATATTTTTACAGTATAGTGCAACTCTGTAAGTCTCTTCAAATATTTCAGTTTTATGGATGTTAAATTCATGAAACACAATTGATATGTTCACAATGCAAAACAAAAAAATAATATAAATAGGTAGGGTATATTTACAGCCCATATTTTTTTATAATAGATTCTGCAGAAATCATAAATAATAAACCATTTTGCAAATAAAGTACCATCATATGTAATTTTCATTAATGTCAACTAGTTTATTATTGATTTTGTTTGTTTTAAATCTCAATTAATAAAACTGCTAATCCAAAACTTGTAATGGTAGTTCTGGCCGTACAATCATTTACAGTCAATTTTCATTATGAAAGCGTAACTTGAGATAATTACTTTGTGTATTGATTAACACTCAAGTAGTAATGAGAACTTGGATGATGACTGCTAATGTTGATCACACAAATCTTCTAGTCTGTGTGAAAATGTATATAGTTGTATCATGCAATCTGTTCACAAATGGCACTTCCAGTTATTTGTTGTATTCTTGAACTTACAAGTTATACAAGTTTTTTTTTTCTAGTAATGGCCAGTTCTTAACTTTTCCAATAATGGGCACTTCTATACTTTTATCATCAAAGTTTTTAACTCTTTACATTTTACATGGTTTGTTTGAGCCAAGCTAGCCTCAGTCCGCTGTCCCTCTGGCTGTTGGATGTGCTGTATAAATATGTATGTGATAAGAGCTGAAAACGGAACACAATAAAGTCTAAAAATAAAGCAGCGCTCAGCCATCCATAAAAAGTGATGTATTGTAGCAATTAATACAAATCTTGCTCTGATGGGCTGTGACATCATCAGCCTGCCTCTCCGATTCCTCTGATTGGCTGAGTCAGAGGTTGATGGGGACAATGGCCTCTTCCCTACAACCCTGGCCGGTGGTTGTAGGAGTCTGTGGGCAGGGGGCTTTTCAGAATCTGGAAGCCCCTTTAACAAGTGGGACCCCAGATCCCACCCTAGGTGAATGACTATGGGGTACATAGTACCCCTACTCATTCACCAAAAAAAGGCTCCCATTGTCTGCCAGCTCCACCCCCATAGTAATTTAAGAACCGCAAAATGCAGGTAAAAAGCGCATCAAAAACGCCTCACTTGCATTTTTGGTTCAGGTCTATTGAAGTCTATTACATGCAAAATGCAATCTGCTGCCGGAAAAGAAGTCCCTGAACCATTTTAAGAATTTACAGGCTGAAAAAAGCATAGATGTGAACATGTACCATAGGAATCCGTGTTAAATGGACTCACTAACAAATGTATAGATGTGAACCTAGCATTAAGAGCTCACGGTTCCACTTGGGCATGTGTGTCATCTTTATGGCTAGCAACCAGGTGGAAAGGGGAACACAGAATTATAGGGACTCAGGATAACTATCCGAAAATAGGTAAGGTTAAGCAGTGTATGTTAAAACGAGGTCTTTAGCGTTGCAATGTGACTGCACAGAATATCAGACTCAACACACCAAACAAAAACCCTGAAGACCTCAGAGGCAGAGTATAGGACTTAGGCCTTGTACACACGTCCGAGAATCTCGTCAGGAAAAACCCATTGTTTTCCCTGACGAGATTCTTGGCAAGAAAATCTTGCCACCGGATTGTACTGACTTTCATTTCAAAAGAACCTTGGTTCTCTTGAAAGGAAAGAACGCGGTGACGTCATCGCTTATGACGAGCATGCGCTCGTCACATTCGATGCCGTCGCCGCCATCTTGCTTTACCCTACCTATGCCTTGGAAGCTACCGCGCATGCGTGTAAATAATTTCGAGCATGCGCGGGTTTCCACAGCGACAGGTAAGTATACACACGCTCAGGTTTCTCGTCGGGAAACAGGCAGACAAGAATCTCAACGAGAAAATAGAGAGCAGGATCTCTTTTTTTCGCGTTGAGATTCTGGCCAGATTTCCAGACGAGAAACCTGAATGCCTCGTACACACGAATGGGAATCTCGGCAAGAAGCAGTTTTCTTGCTGGTTTTTGTCAAGAAACCTGGTGGTGTGTACGAGGCCTGAGGCCTTGGTTGGGTCTAGGAGTGAATGACAGCATCAAGTAAAGTGGTAAAGCCCAATGGCTTGAGTTTTGCAAATATAGCTTGCTCTGTTGTAAGCATTTGTCTTCATAGTGCTAAATGTATTGGCTACATTGGATACAAAGGACTGGGGTAAAATAATACTTGAACACTCTTTTCATTTAGCCCTTTCCGGGGAAAGCTATCAGTCAATAACTTGCTTCTACTATATTACATTGATTAAAATATATATTTATTTATTTATTTATTTATTTATTTATATAGATAATTATATTAAACTATTTTTAATGATTTAAAAAAAATCTACAGTATGCAAAATTATTAGATTTAAATAGTAAGGTCAATGCAAGTGTTTTTAAAAATGTGTTTCCATGTATATTTTGTAATTATATTTATAAAAGCCTAGTTCAGCTGTTTTTGCTCAGTAAATAGTTAGGCGCTGCTTCCTAATTTTTAGAGCTACAAAATAATTATGTTTTACTGCTGTTTGTCACTGGAGGTGGCTTGGAGTGACCATTTTTTTTTTTTATAGGTTTTAAAATAATGGGCAATGTACACAAAAAAAACTCATATAACTAATAGAGTTGTTATACCATGTCTTACACGTAATTATGCGAACGTGTCCGCAGATGCTTTCTCCAGAATATTTCTGGAGAATGCAGATATTAAGGTTTTCAAAAAAATGCATAGAGTTGAGTATAAAGTAGAAACATTTAATTCAGTGATAAGGAAAACCTTAGATCTTTTGGCCCCAAAAAAACAGAGTCAAAAAATAAGATCCCCAACAAATAATCCGCTGTGGTTTAATCAAAATACTCGCATGTTAAAATGGAGTTGTAGAGCGTTAGAAAAAATATGGAGGAAAGACCCTAATTCTATTACTAGAGAGACATATAGAGCGGCTTTAAGAAAATATAAAGCTGAAATAAAAAAAGCCAAAAAAACATATCTAACAGAGAAAATTAGGTTGGCAGAAAATAAGGCCGCAGAATTATTTAAAGTTGCCAATACTCTTGCAAACCCAAGCTGTTTAGACATCAAGGAAGAATTCTCTCCGGAATTAAGTGAGAATTTAGCAGAATATTTTAAGAAAAAAATTCTTGACATACGAAACAATATACCAGATTCTTGTTATACAGAAAGTTCTCCTGTATACAAAGGGATACGTGTTACCTGTTTTTCGGCGGTAACTAGCATAGAGATACTGAAGATTCTTAAGTCGCTTAGAGCTTCGTCTTCAGCGCTTTGACCCCTGCATTGCGCAGCTGGTGAAGGACTCTGCGGTTACCTTGGCACCGTTCATAGCGGACATTATTAATATGTCTTTTGATGTTGGAATAGTGTCAAGTATTTTGAAGCAGGCAGTTATAATTCCTCTATTGAAGAAGGCCAAACTTGATACAGTCAGATTTAAGTAATAATCGGCCAATTTCGACGCTGCCTTTTTTAGCTAAAATAATGGAGAGGGCTGCTGTGTGGCAACTTCAGCCGCATTTGGAATTAAATAATATTTTTGATGAATATCAGTCGGGATTCCGTCCTGGTAGAGGCACAGAGACTGCTCTCATCAAGGTTAAGGACGATTGCCTATGGGCCATGGACAACGATGAGGCGTCAGCATTAATACTGTCTCTCAGCTGTCGGCTGCATTCGATACTATAGATCAGGCATCCTCAAACTACGGCCCTCCAGCTGTTGCGGAACTACACATCCCATGAGGCATTGTACACTTTTGACATTCACAGACATGACTAGGCATGATGGGAATTGTAGTTCCTGAACAACTGGAGGGCCATAGTTTGAAGATCCCTGCTATAGATCATGCCAGACTTCTGGAAAGGCTGGTGTCTGTGGCTGGGCTTGAGGACATGGCAATGACATGGATGGCCTCATTCCTGTAGAATAGGGCCCAGAGGGTAAGACTAGGAACGTATTATTCATCTAATAGTTCCTTGTCCTGCGGGGTTCCTCAGGGTTCGGCTTTATCGCCGATATTATTTAATATTTACATAAGGCCGTTGCTCTATATTATTCGGCGCCATACCCTCAGCTTTCACGTCTATGCAGACGATATGCAGATCTATTTTAATTGCCTAAAAATAAGGAAGTCAAGGTGGATTTGGCAGCCTGTCTGGAGGAAATACAGTCCTGGATGGGATCCAATTACTTAAAACTTAATGGCTCAAAAACGGAATGTATCATCATTAGCAATCAGAGTAAAGCCAGTTCGACGGATTTTCCTTCTTGGCCGGTTTCGTTTAAGCCATACCCGATCCCGGCCACTAAGGTCCGGGACTTGGGATTCATTTTGGATTCCAAATTGTCTTTGGAGGCGCAGGTAAACCAGGTGGTAAGCGTGTGCTATTACCATCTGAAACTCCTACATTGGATTTCATTGACGAGGTGGACAAAGTCCACGTGATCAACGCTTTCATTGGCAGTTGGTTGGACTACTGTAATGCGTTATATATGGGGTGCTCAAAAACCCTTCTGCATAAGCTTCAGTTGATCCAAAATGCGGCAGCTAGGTTATTAACGGGAGTGGGCCGTCTGGCCCATATTACACCATCTCTGAAAGCCTTACATTGGTTACCGGTTGCTGAACGGGTCTCGTTCAAAGTGGGCTGCATCGTCCACAAAGCTATCCATAAGATAGGCCCAGGGTATTTGCAAAAAAAATGTACCTGTTACGTTCCCAGCAGATCGTTAAGATCTGCTGATCAGGTTAATTTGACAGTCCCTAAATCTAGAAAAACTAAATGTGGAGGGAGGACTCTGGATGTACGAGGCTCATTATTCTGGAACTCTCTACCTCTATACTTAAGACGGGAGAAGGATTTGTTAAAGTTCAGGAAGTTTTTAAAAACTTTTTTATTCTCTCAGGTGTATGGCCCTAATTAAGGTTAGATATTAGCAGTTTTATCGGTTTTAGTTTTAATGTTATCATGTGGTTTTATATTGTTATTATACTGTATTGTGAGATGTGTCTGTTCATGTATCTGTGGTTCTATGAGCGCATCGAGGCCTTCGGGTAATGACTGCGCTCCCAAAAAGCATTTTTATAAATAAATAAATATAAATGCAAGTCTATGAGTTGGCCAGCTCATTAAAAACTGTGCGCTGCCCTGTCTGGCTGATATAAGTGGAACTCTAGTAAAAAAAAAATGTTCAATAACAGTAAACAGCAGCTTTTGTTGCAGTACTCACCTTCAGTCCAGAGCTGCCTCTCAGTATTTCTTTTTTAAAAACAGATATGTCACTAGTCTTATTAGTCGAATGATGGGGAGTGTATACACATTTCTACATGTAATACAATAACAAAAAGATAGAAGAGATAGCATGTAAAATGTATACACACACACATACAGGTGCATCTCATAAAATAAGAATATCATCAGTAATTCAATTTAAAAAGTGAGACTCATATATTTTATAGATTTATTACACACAGAGTTATATATTTTAAGAATTTCTCATTTTTAATTTTGATGATTATGGCTTACAGCTAGTGAAAACCCCAAATTCCGTATCTCAGAAAACTAGAATATTACATAAGACCAATAAAAAAAAAAAAAAAATTAATACCGGAATGTTGGCTTAGTGAAAAGTATGTCCATGTACTGTATAGTATGCACTATACCAATACTTGGTCGGGGGCTCCTTTTGCATGAATTACTGCATCAATGTCACATGGCCTGGGGGCGATCAGCCTGTGGCCCTGCTAATGTGTTATGGAAGCCAAAGTTGCTTTCATAGCAGCCTTCAGCTTGTCTGCATTGTTGGGTCTGGTGTCTCTCATCTTCCTCTTGACAATACCCCACAGATTCTCTATGGTGTTTAGGTCAGGCCAGTTTGCTGGCCAATCAAGCACATTGGTATATGATCATTTGATCAGGTATTGGTCATTTTTGCAATGTGGGCAGGTGCCAAGTCCTGCTGGAAAATGAAATCAGCATCTCCATAAAGCTGGTCAGCAGAGGGAAGCATGAAGTGCTCTGGAATTTTCTGTGCTGACTTTGGACTTGATAAAACACAGTGGTATAATACCAGCAGATTACATGGCTCCCCAAATCATCACTGACTGTGGAAATTCAGACTGGACCTCATGCAACTTGGATTCTGTGCCAGTGGCGGCTGGTGCTCAAATTTTTTTGGGGGGGGCGCAAATGAAAAAAAAAAGAAGAAAAAAATTGCAGCCTCACTGTGCCCATCAAACGCAGCCACTGTGCCATCAATTGTCACCACTGTGCCATGCCATCAAACGCAGCCACTGTGGCATCAATTGTCACCACTGTGCCATGCCATCAAACGCAGCCACTGTGCCATCAATTGTCACCACTGTGCCATGCCATCAAACGCAGCCACTGTGCCATGCCATCAAACCCAGTCACTGTGCCATCAATTGTCACCACTGTGCCATGCCATCAAATGCAGTCACTGTGCCATCAATTGTCACCACTGTGCCATACCATCAAACGCAGCCACTTTGCCATGCCACCAAACGCAGCCACTGTGCCATCAATTGTCACCACTGTGCCATGCCATCAAACACAGCCACTGTGCCATGCCCTCAAACACAGCCACTGTGCCATCAATTATCACCACTGTGCCATGCCATCAAATGCAGTCACTATGCCATCAATTCGCACCACTGTGCCATGCCATCAAATGCAGTCACTGTGCCATGCCATCAAACGCAGCCACTGTGCCATGCCATGAATCACAGTTCCAAATGAAATTTCCACAGTCCGTGATGATTTGGGGAGCCATGTCATCTGCTGGTGTTGCTCCAAAGTCAGCGCAGCCCTCTAGCAGGAAATTCTAGAGCACTTCATGCTTTCCGCTGCTGACCAGCTTTATGAAGATGTTGATTTAATTTTCCAGCAGGATGTGGCACCTAAACCCTATAGAGAATCTGTGGGGTATTGTCAAGAGGAAGATGAACCACACCAGACCCAACAATGCAGATGAGCTGAAGGCCGGTATCAGCAACCTGGGCTTCCATACCACCTCAGCAGTGCCACAGGCTTATCACCTCCATGTTACGCCGCATTGATGCAGTAATTCATGCAAAAGGAGCCCCAATTATTGAGTGCATACTATACCGTATATAGACATCCTTTTCAGTAAGCTAACATTTCTGTATTAAAAATCCTTTTTTTTTTTTTTTATTATTGGTCTTATGTAGTATTCAAATTTTACATTTTTTTTTTTTTAATTTTTACTGAATTTTGGGGTTTCACTAGCTGTATGCCATAATCATCAAAATTTTAATAAAGAAACGTCTGAAAATATCACTCTGTGTGTAATGAATCTATAAAATATATAAGTCTCACTTTTTAAATAGAATTAGTGAAAAATTTGTTTTTCCATGATATTCAAATGTTATGATATACAGCTGTATACACACACACACACAGTATTTGAACACTTAGGGGGTGTACTAACTTGTGTTGCCAACGGGTTATACATTAATTACTGTGTGTTGAATTATTTTGAGGGGACAGCATATTTACACTGTTATACAAGCTGTACACTCACTAATTTACATTGTAGCAAAGTATAATTTCCTCAGTGTTGTCACATTAAAAGTGATAATAAAATATTTACAAAAATGTGAGGGGTGTACTCACTTTTGTTAGATACTGTGTGTGTGTATATATATATATATATATATATATATATATATATATATAATTTATTTATTTTTAATTAATGGGGGGGGGGGTGAATAGTTAAATAAAGACAAGCATATGTTTATTTGAAAAATATTATATTGTTAATTTTTATAGTTTATATTGCTGGTAGGAAAAATATATGTTGCTCCATCTTTTGAAACGGTTTTCAATAATGTTAAAAGATTGTTTTTCCATTAATGTGAGAATATTTTCATATTTCTGTATACAAATTCCACTGCTTTCATGTCTGTCTTTAAGTCTTTGTCCTAATTACAAAACAAGCACTGAGTAGTGCACATTTTAGTAATGACACATCATTAATCATCAGATGAAAGAGAAAAGGTCTCTAATTAAGTGGCCTTAAGGGACATCACAATTAATTGTTTTCATGTTAGACAGGACCAGGTTGATTTTAACCTGCTGTTTAAAGATGCACAAAATCAAACAGTTCCATTTGGAATGTGTCGTGTCACCCGAAGATACGTCCCCAAAGATTTAACTGCATTTTTTTTTTTTTATAGAGCGATACGTGATCAGTATTGTTATCTGTGCATTTAATTACACACCTGAAGACATCAATCTCATCTAAACTGGACTTCAAATTAATAGTTAGGTAACATATAATCTAGTTTACCTGGGGAAACTTACTTAGAATAATGTCAGATGGGGAACTTTAGCTGCTATATACACTGCTAAAAGTTTGGGAGTTTTGTGGTCTGATGGTGGCCAAAACATGTTTTGATTTTTTTTTTAATCTGAATTCAGTGGCGTATCATCCATGGGTGCAAATTGTGCAGTGTGCATGGGCCCCGATGGGGGGTGGGGCCCACTGTGCTCTCACACCCTCTGCATACATGGTTGGCGGTTCATGAAGGTGCAGCCACACCTGTCACTTCCCTCTCTCTGGCTCCTGTCACAGGATCTGTGGCCCTCAATTCCCAGACACACGCATATCCTGTCGGCTCGAGCTGGGGGCAGGTACTGCTTCTCTGGGGGGGGGGATCACTGATGTAATCCACTGGAGCCCGGTGGAATCACACATGCCAGCCTTAGGCCGCGTACACACGATCAAATTTGTCCGCTGAAAACGGTCCGATGGACCGTTTCAGCAGACAAATCCGATCGTGTGTATGGGCTAGCGGACAGGTTTGTCCATCGGACAAATTTCAAAGCATGCTTTGAAATTTGTCCGCTACAAACCTGTCCGTCGGATATGTCCGCTGGTTAGTACGGGAAACCAGCGGACATATCCTCCCGCACATGCGTCGTATCCTGTGAATGGATCCGACGCATGCGCGCGGAAGTGTTTACTTCCTGGTGCGTGACGTAGCGGTGACGTGGCGGCGTCAACGTCACCGCCGCGTCACCACGCTGTCTGCCGGCGGGGATTTTGATCCGATGGTGTGTACACGCCATCGGACCGAAATCCGATGAGACATGTCCGCTCTAAACTGTCCGTCGGACAAGTTTGAGCGGACATATCTCATCGTGTGTACGAGGCCTAAGAGAGATATGCCTGAGCCTGATGAGGTCTGTGAATTTGAGTGTGAGAGACTGGGCAGAGGAGTTGGAGAGGGCAGGAAACACTGAGGTGGGAGGTGTGAAGCAGTGGATGAGAGGCACTGTAAAGCCAGAGGATGAGAGGAGTGTAAAGCACAGAGGATGGGGGGCTGTGAAGCCAGAGGATGGGTAGCTTTGAAGCCAGAGGATGGGGGCTGTGAAGCCAGAGGATGAGGGGAGTGTGAAGCCAGAGGATGAGCAGCTGTGAAGCCAGACAATGAGGGCAGTGTGAAGCCAGAGGATGGGGTACTGTGAAGCCTGAGGATGGGGGCTGTTGAGCCCGAGGATGGGAGGAAACTGTGAGGCATGGGGATAGGGGGACTGTGAATGAGGGGGACTGTGATCCAGAAGATGAGGTGGGTGAAGCCTGAGGATGGGAGGGACTGTGAAACCTGAGAATGGGGGGCTGTGAAGACTGAGGATGGGGAGGACTGTGAACCTAGGGGATGTGGGGAAACTGTGAAGCCAGAGGATGAGGAAATGGTGAAGCCTGAGGATGGAGGGGACTGTGAATGAGGGGGGACTGTGAAGCCTGAAGATGAGGAAGGACTGTGAAGGCTAAGAATGGGGGAACTGTGAAGCATGAGGATGGGGGGGCTGTGAATGAGGGGGGGGGCTGCGAATAATAAAGATGGGGGGGTTATGTAGACATTCTCATTCCTGCATGATATACTCTATATCAGGGGTCTCCAAACTTTTCAAACAAAGGGCCAGTTTACTTTCCTTTAGACTTTAGGGGGGCCGAATTGTGGCCAGTGAAAAAATGTCTCGGGCCCAGCATCAGTGAGAATAAACATGGGTTTGGGGCCAGTAGGAGAGGAGGAGTAATATTACCCCATCATTGGTATCAGTGAACGATATAGTGCCCCATTTTTGGTGTCAGTAGGAGGAATATTGCCTCATATAATTGGCAGGAATAGTACTCCAAGGGCCACATAAAGGCTAGAGAAGGGCCGCATCTGGCCCTCGGGCCGCAGTTTGGAGACCCCTGCTCTATATTGTAAATTACATACTTCTCACAGGCCCAGAAACACCGCCCCTCCCCCCATGTAAATGAGTAATAGGTATGTAGCACACCCCCTAGAGAGCCACAGATGAACTGGATCCCCCACTTCTACACAGTCAGTCACACCAAATTTTCACAGGCACTCCAGAGTCAAAGAACAGTCCATGAATTTGTTTTTGTTAATAATTGTGGGCTAATAACTTTACTAGGGACGCCCACTTGATTTCATCATAACTTCAGCAACAACTTCAGGGTAATTTTCCTATATACAGTCTCCTTTATTCTCCTTCTGCACACACTTGCTTGCTGGATCCAGCTGAATCACTGTTGGTTGATCTGACAGGGTCTCAGTCTAATTTAGCTATGGCCCTTTACAGGCAAGAACTCATAGCCTCTTACAGATTACTGATCACAGAACCACCTCTTAAGGCACTGCCAACCCACCTGGCTGTAACTGCCCCTTTCTCTAGCCCTCCAGTCTAACGTCTCCACATCAGTCCTCCACATCAGTACATAGCACCCCTTCTCATTAAAAAATACAATAATATAAACACAATGACATTTTTTACGAGTCGCATAAACAATTTAAATTCCAATTTTAATCTCACATCTCAGTTACTAAAGCTCACAGAATGGATGAAAAGAGAGCTGCATTAATTTAGGACAGAACATTACTTCAGTGATCTTTGAAGAATAACTGCAGCACATGAAATGTCCTGTAAACAAAATCAGAAAGTAGTGATGTTGTGAGTTCTGGATCATCTACAGATTTGGACAGAGTGCTATGTTGATTTTAATGTTTTTTTTTTAGTTGCAATGCCTTTTCATCATGTTTTTTAAAGTATAATGCCGCGTACACACGATCACGATGAAAATTATTAACGTCATTTAAATTGATCGTGTGTGGGCAAAACGTTGTTTTTTGTCTTCAAAAAAACGACCAAAAAAAATTCCAACATGCTTGAATTTTTTGTGTCGTTTTTCAAAACGTTGTTTTTTGTGTCATAAAAAATGATCGTGTGTGGGCAAAACGACATTGAAAATTACGTTTTAAACCGGCGCGTGCTCAGAAGCAATTTCTGAGATGGGAGAGCTCGTTCTGGTAAAACTACTGTTTAGAATGGATTAAGCACATTCGTTATTTTAAAACTAATGAAGAAAACAATGCGCTGCATTTGCCACAATGCTTTTCGAAGCATTTCCAAGCTACCCTAAACTCCTAATTTGTTGTGGCTCATCTTGTTTGACATATTTCAGTCCACCTTTTGACTTTATTATTTTTTTGGCCCCTTTTTTTGAATTTTTTTTTGGGGGTAATATCTTTTTTAACAGATGTTTTGAACTAAAAAATTTTTTTTAGGATTTTTGAGGGTGTGAAGTGACCACAACAACTTAATTTTTTTGTTTAAATTACCCACAAGGAGGTTGTTGTTCCTTGTTTAATGTCGTTTTAATTTTTAAAATGTGTCTGCCTACTAACTATAACAATCTCTATATCTGTTTGTAAAAATTACACATGGTCAAAATTTGAAAACCAACAAAAAAAAAACTTTATTCAAATAAGAAATTAAAATTAGAAACATCTGGCAAACAAAAAGCAAAACCAAATAAAAACAAAGAAGCCAGGAAAAAAAAAAAGGAGACCCTGCTTGAAGATGTAAACACAAGGGTCCACCAAGCAAACAATGAAGGCTGTGAAGGCAAAAAACAATTCGATTCGGGGCACCATCTCCTCACTTCTTCCTCCCTGCAGTCTTCCCTGCAGCCTTCCCTGCAGTCTTCCCTGCAGTCTTCCCTGCAGCCTTCCCTGAATCCTCAGGGGCTGGGTTACTGGAGCCGACGTTGTGCCAGGAGCCAGAGCAGGCTCAGGAAGAGGAGGAGCACGAGGAGGAGCAGGAGCAGGAGAAGGATCAGGAGCAGGAAGAGCAGTAAGGACAGGAGTGCCAATCCGCCCAATGCCAATGTCGTCATTGAGCTGGCCCAGAATATGATGGATTCGCAGCGCACACGCTGGCCCAGCTCAAGATGTTTAAGCTTGGCTGCGATGAGCGCCGCGAATCCCTCTTCTTCACAGGGCGGCTCTCTGATGGCCAAAGTTGCTTCATGGAGCATGGCCTGGGTCTCCTCCTCCATTTGCATCAGCCTTCTGGCCCTTTTTGTTGGATTACGGATAGGAGGGATTTGGGAGATGCAATCACGCCGGCGTGACTCCTGTCTCCCACTGGGGCCTGCCTCCTCCTGGCTTCCTGCGGGGCCTGCCTCCCCCTGGCTCCCTGCGGGGCCTGCCTCCCCCTGGCTCCCTGCGGGGCCTGCCTCCTCCTGGCTTTGCTCTGCCTGTGTATAATTAAAAAAGGGACATAGTTTATTTTTTGGCTTCATTCATCACACACATTTTTAACTTAATGACATATCATAATTGAATGCTAAAATATATTTACCACAGGTCCTTCATCCCTAATTATGTGGCCCCTTACACAGCTTTAGATTTGTGCCCCCTGGAGCTGGGGGGGGGGGGTTGATGCTGGCTGAAATTCCCAAGTAGGGGGCCTTTACCCAACCATTTTTTTCCTTTTGGGTGGACAAAATGTTAATGGCTAAAAAGGGTGTTTAACATCTGCGGCCACTGTATGGTGTACCTAATGGCGTACCAGAAAATGACACACATTCATTATGACCTCTGCATTTATGTATCTTGTCCCCATTCTGTTTTTCCACTATTGCCTAGTGATATGTTCCTAATTTTTTGGGCAATCATTTATATAATTTCGATCACTTGTACCATAAATTACTCATCATTATTATACTTTGCATTTCAAAAATGAATATGAAAATGCAATACCTGGCTCCATGGGTCACAATCTGGGTCCTCCAGGAACTCAGGCTCTTCCTCTGAGGTTGCCTGCTCTTGCCTGCAGGGAAGACTGGAGGGCTGACTGCATGGAAGACTGGAGGAGCAGGGAAGACTGGACTGACTCCTTGGGTGAAGGGTAGACAGGGATGGCCTGGACTCAATGTGATCATCCAGGAACTGCAGCTGACCATAGTACCACAGGTTTGGCTTGTAGATGCTGTCAGCTGCAGCCCCAGATCTCATCGAGGCCAGGACTTGTGACCGTTGGGTCCTGTAGGTGCCCCGAAGCGAATTGATTTTTGCCTTCACAGTCTCCGTTGTTGCGTTGGGGACCCTTGTCTTTACAAATTCAAGCAGGGCCTCCTTTGCTTTCTTCCGGGCATCTTTGTTTTTATTGATTTTGCTTTTTGTTTGCCAGAGCACTGGATGTTCCTTCCATCTCTGGATAAATTCCGTGAGAAATTTGGGATCCTTAAAGGCCTCCATTATTTCTGCATGTACAAAACAAAAACCAAAGCCTAGTGTCAGTCAAGCCACTACTACTAATTAGCTTTTAACACCATGGGGGTTATTTTTTAAAGGAAAATCCACTCTGCACTTCAAGTGCACTGAAAGTGCACTTGGAAGTGCAATCGTTGTATAAATCTGAGAGGGGTAGATCAGAAATGAGGGGAAGCTCTGCTGATTTTATCATCCAATGATGTGCATGCTAAAAGTAAGTATTTTTTAGGTGCCCACATTTGTGGCGTTTGTTAATTGTGCCATGTGCTTTTAATTTCAGGTTGTACTGTATCTATGTTTGTGGGCACAAAAAGTGGTCGGAGGAGTCGTCGTTCATTCGTTGTTTTTCGACCTACTGAATGACAATCTTCGTGCTAAATTGCATCATGCGCCTAGTTCGCATGGACAAAATGGAGTGTATAAACACTATATCATACCAAAAAAACGTCTTTGTATTTTTTCTATTTTGAACAAACGACGACGACTCCTAGGACCAATTCATGTGTCCCCAAACAGGAATCTCGTGCCATTTTTGGTGTAATGTGACTTCACTTGTGATCTTTTGTAATGTAGATTTGTACCTAATAAAAGTAGATGTGAAAAGCTTATTAAATATGACCAATAAACATGTTTATATACTCTGTACTTGTATTTTTATTTCTCACTCATAACTCTTTATAATCTTTTACCTTTCTCTTTTACCTTTCTTTTTTCCCTATCTTCAATCTCGTAGGGCGCAGTGAAGGAGCAAGGCAGGACGAAACTTCCCAAGCCCCACCCCCGAGGGATGATGACCCTGCCACCACATCCGGTAAAGTTTCAAGATAACACCCATACACAGGTAATCTAGATGTAGGTCTTCCTAATTTTAATACCTTTTTTGTTCCCACATTTCAGAAGCAAGTCGTGCAGCGACAATGGACAGGGATACTGCCCAGTTCGTGCTGTCCGAAATATGGTCCTGCAGGGAACAAATAGAGGACATCCGGTTCACTGCAAGACAAGTGCTCGAACAAACAAAAGGGGTGGAGCTACAAATGAAACATTTAATTGATTATTTGGGTAGGCTTTGATTTATTTGATTTGGATTTTGGGAAATAAAAACTGTAATACAGGTTTTGTTTAGAAACAAAAAATATATATATATAGTGATTTTACTTTTTAATTAATGAAAAAAAAAAACTAAAAAAAACTAAAAAAATGATTGTATTTTTGGAATAATGAAAAAAAAACAAAAAAAAAGTGATTGTATTTTTGGAATAATGGAAAAAAAACTAAAAAAAAAAAGCGATTGTATTTTTGGAATAATGGAAAAAAAACTAAAATAAAAAATGATTGTATTTTTGGAATAATGAAAAAAAAAAGTGATTGTATTTTTGGAATAATGGAAAAAAACAAACAAAAAAAAAAGTGATTGTATTTTTGGAATAATGGAAAAAAAAAAGTGATTGTATTTTTGGAATAATGAAAAAAAAAAAGTGATTGTATTTTTGGAATAATGAAAAAAAAAAACTAAAAATAAAAAAAAAAGATTTTATTTTTGGAATAAGGAAAAAACAAAAAAAGTGATTCTAATTTTTGATTAATGAAAACAAAAAGAAAAAAAGTGATTGTATTTGTTTTGTAATGTTAAAAAAAAAGTTTAATGTTAAAAAGTAATAATGTTTTTCAAGATGAAAAAAATAAAATAAAAAATATGGACAGTAAAATATGTGTGTCTTGTTATTTAAGGTCAATGATGAATAGAAAATACCTCAAACAACTGTATGCTGAGAACATTAAACAATGATGGATATTTATTTCAGTCCATCACAAACACATGGCACTATGATAACCTAGGAGAGAAAAAAAACACACAAACCTTCTAAATTAATTAAAGAACAAAGAAAAGAGACTGTTTCAGGCAAAAAAGAAATGTATTGATTCAGCCAAGATCTGGCATTGGAATGGCCCCCCTACCCATAAAATAGTCAACATATGCCTGCCGCACAGCACGTGCGTTTCGGGGGGCCAATTGTGGATGGGCAGCCTCACGAGCAGCCTCTGGAAGCTCAACTGCCTCATCGGGCAATACAGTCAAATATGTCGTGGAATGTCTTCGCAAAAAATTATGCAGAATGCAGCAACACACAATGATGTAGTTCCACTTATATTCTGCCAGGTTTATGGCGGTCAGAAATAGGCGGAAACGGCTGGCCATGATGCCAAAGGCATTTTCCACGACACGTCTGGCTCTGGTCAGCCTGTAATTAAACACCCTCCTCTCAGGGGTGAGGGCGCGTTGGGGAAATGGCCTCATGAGGTGGGGACACAATGCGAAAGCCTCATCTGTTACAAAAACGAATGGCAGACCCTCTTCATTCTCCTCCGCAGGCGGCAATCCCAGGTCCTCCGACTGAAGCCGTTGGGCAAACTCGGTCTCGGCAAAGACCCCACCGTCCGACATCCGCCCATTTTTCCCAACATCCAGGTACAGGAACTCATAATTGGCAGAAACCACCGCCATCATAACAACACTGTGGAACCCCTTGTAGTTGAAATAATGGGATCCACTATGGGGTGGTGGCACGATGCGGACGTGCTTGCCGTCAATGGCTCCTCCGCAGTTAGGGAAATTCCATCGCTGGGAGAAGTCCGCTGCCACAGTCTGCCATTCCTGTGGCGTGGTGGGGAACTGTAGAAAAAAAAAAAACAATAATCAAACAAACATTCCTAAAAGAACATCACAAAACATTCTTGGATCCTAAAAAAACAAGAAGATCATTAATTTGAAGTATTAGTAAAAATGGCAAAAATAATAAGAGATCACTAAAGCAGATTAATCACACCCTCTGATGGTCACAATCCTACAAAAAATAAGGTGAGGGGAGGCCCAAGATGAGTTTGGGACCTCAAAAAAAAAAAAAAACTAATTGATACAATTCTAAAATAAAGAGGGGGGGGGGGGTTGTGCATGCACTACAATAGAGGACAAAATATAGGGGGATATAGCGACTTCTATAGACAGCACTACAATAGAGGACACAAATCTAGGGGGATATAGGGGACTAGACTAGGTGGGTTTGGCACAGAAAAAAATGAAAAATGCTGGACAGGTTGGCAAAACAAAAGATGCATGTAGGAGCAAATATAAAATGAATACAGCATGCATGGAGATGAAAGGGAACATTCCCAGCAGATCACAAACAGGTTAATTAGGGACTGTTTAAACAAAAAACAAAAACAAATACAAAAGCCAAAATAAAACATAGTTTGTGCATTTAAAGGGCACCACTTACCTTAATATAGTCCTCCTGCAGAACATGAATGATGGCAGAACAGGTCTGGGGAATTATGAGGCCCAGAGCCTGGGGGGAGATGTCCGTCGAGAACTTCAAGTCCTGCAGACTTCTCCCTGTTGCCAGGTACCTCAAGGTGGCAACTAGCCGCTGCTCAGCAGTGATGGCTTCCGGCATAACGGTGTCCTGCCTGGTGATATATGGCGACAACAAAGCCAAAAGCTGCTGGAATACGGGGTCAGACATCCGAAGAAAATTCCTGAAATCATCAGGGTTATTTTCTCGGATCTCCCGCAGCAGAGGCATATGAGAGAACTGGTCCCTGCGAAGAAACCAGTTCTTGGCCCACAAAGTCCTCCTCGCCCTCCTCAAGGACCTGATCCGGGATGCAGCACACATCCTAACTAGAAGCACAGCACAATCTCGGCGACGAGAACGTACCCGCAACATGGCTAGAAAACGGTTGTCAAATCAGATCGCACTAAAACACCGCTCTGAAGTACAGAAAGGCCTCTGAAGAACGGACCTGCAAAACAGAAATGTGTAGACAAGAACGCACTGCCAAAACAGATACGATCTGAAAACAAGCACTGTAACACAAATACGACCCCAAAAGCACAAACTGTACGACAGAAAACAATATTTAAAGCACGAAGACTGAAAATCGTGAATCGTCTCTCACCAAACTTTTACTAACACGCAGCAACACGATATCAGCAAAAGAGGCCGGCTTCCGCATGAAAATTAGCCTTTATAGTCCCGTCGTACGTGACCGCGCACTGCTAGAGCTTTTGGGAAAAACGATGGTGTGTACGCAACGTCGTTTTGGAAAATGAAGTTTGAAAAACGTCGTTTTTTTTCATGATTGAAAACGTCGTTTTTTTTCATCGCAAAAAGTGATCGTGTGTACGCGGCATGAGTGTAAAATAGGTCTAAAGTAGTTCAAAAGGGGGTTGTAAATGTTTGTTTTTTATTTTCTAAATAGGTTCCTTTAAGCTTGTGCATTGTTGGTTCACTTACCTTTTCTTAGATTTCCCTTCTACATGTTTTTTTTTTCTTTGTCTGAATATCTCACTTCGTGTTTCTCCTCAGTAAGCTTGCCACCATCATCCAAGCTGTTCTGGCTGGGGGTTAGGCAGCCAGAACAGCTTTCTGAGGGGGGAACAGGAAGTGAGAAATTTAGACAAAGAAAACAAAGAAAAAAAACATTTAGAAGGGAAAATCGAAGGAAAAGGTAAGTGAACAAACAATGCACTAGCTTAAAGGAACCCATTTAGAAAATAAAAAACAAACCTTTACAACCATCTCTAAAGTTTACATAGAACAGTCCGAAAAAAAGAAAAAAATCCAGTGAGCGCAGGTTGGACAAAAATGCCTTGTCGATGTTAGAGGAGAATGGGCAGACTGGTTCGAGATGATAGAAAGGCAACAGTAACTCAAATAACCACTTTACAACCATCTTGTTTTACAACCAGTCACGTGACCCCGCCTGGAGAGATCACCCGTCACTGGATACAGACAACGTTGGAGCGGGGAGCTGGACCGAGAGTGGATTACCACCGCTGGATTTTTTTTCTTTATTTTTTTATTAGTAAAGGACTTTTTTCTACGGTGTCTGTGCATTTTTTTTTAAAAAAATTTACACTTCCTTCGTGAAATGGTAGAGGTACAGTGTACCCTATTACCAATTCAAATAGGGGGGGCCAGGATCTGGGGGTCCCCTTTGTTAAAGGGGTCTTCCAGATTCTGATAAGCCCCCCGCCCGCAGACCCCCGCAACCACCGTGCAAGGGTTGTGGGGATGAGGCCCTTGTCCCCATCAACATGGGGACATCCTCCCCATGTTGAGGGCATGTGGCCTGGTACAGTTGAGGAGAGGGGGGGCGCACTCTGTCCCCCATCTTTTCTGCGGCCGGCCAGGTTACCGCGCTCGGATAAGGGGTCTGGTGTGGATTTTTGGGGGGACTCCACGCCATTGTTTTTTAAATTGATGCCGGTATTTCCCTTAATATTGAATTTGGAGGGACCCCCACGCTTTTTTTTTATTTTTTATGAATGAATCCTCTCTGAATTGCCGGAGCCGACAATTCATTAGAGCCGCAAAGCAGGTTTTAAATGACTTTTTTTCCTTTCAGAAATGACACTTTGTGCAGGGACAGTTTTATGTTTATTTTTATGTATTTTTAAATTATTTCCCTATGCACATTTGATTGCAGAGTACTTGCCATGCTCTTCCCGACATTTTGCTGCCATTTGCAGCCCTCTAGCCCTTTCCATTCATTTTTTAGAGACATTTTAGTAGTCAAAACCCGGGTCCCTATTGACTTCAATGGGGTTCGGGTCCGGAGTCAAGTTCGGGTCAAGTTCGGGTCCCGAACCCAAACTTCTTTTTGAAGTTCGGCCGAACCCGAACATCCAGGTGTCCGCTCAACTCTAATGATCATATAAAGTAAACCTTCAAAAAAATGTATATCAAAGAGTATTCAAATTTCAACAACACTGGCATTTTGTTCCCTTTAAAAAAAAGCTTTACATTGTTCTGTGAAAAATCTTATGGTTTCTATTAACAGAATGAAAAAGTCGCTCATAATAAAGAAACCTTTATTACTTTAACCTTAAGTTTCCAGTACATGAAAAAATCTTTATTAAAGTATTGAAAAGAAGTCATCAACAGGATGGATGGTTTTAAGTTACTGAAGGTTGTAGCCTATGAACAACTGGAGAGATAAAAGAGGACAAGAGACGCTGAACGCTGAGTAGGAAGTATCAGCTTTTCACATATAAATTTGAAGCAGGGGATTATCAGTGGGAAGAGACTATGGAATTTCCTGAGAGATGATTTGAGTTTTTCTTTAAAAACACTTTGAACAGATGATTTGTCTTTTGGGAGAAGAAGCACCAACAGATACACTAGACACTGGCTGTTGTCAAAATGAATCACAGATGGCCAAAATATAATATGCTTGGAAAAGATTCAATCACAAAAGGCTAAATAAAAATAATATTTTAATTTTGTATTGTATTTTTATTTTTATACTCATTAGACATTATTTTTTTTATTTTGTTTACAACACAATTAGACATAAACACTTTACAGCCACTAACAATTAGGCGGCGTACACACGACCGAGGTTCTCGCTAGAAACCAGCGAGAACCTCGCTGGGAGCTGCATTCCAGCGAGAACCTCGGCCGTGTGTACGCTCCTGGCTCGCCCCGCCCGTCGGGAATCCCGTCGAGCGAATAGAGAGCAGGCTCTCTATTTGCTCGATGGCCCGTCGGGATGAATGGCTGGTTGCCATTCCCGACGGGCGGGACGCCGATTTCGCCGGCCGGCCGAGAACCTCGACGGGCGGAACGATGTGTTCCGCCCGTCGAGGTTCTCGTACGTGTGTACGGGGCTTTATGGTTACATTTTTGATTATATATATATATACATACACACACACATAGATACATACATATACACACACATATACAGTTGTGCTCATAAGTTTACCTACCCTGGCAGAATTAATGATTTATTGGGCATTTTTCAGAAAATATGAAAAATAACCCAAACTTTTCTTTCACTCATGTTTAGAGTTTGGCTGAAGCCATTTATTATCAATCAACTGTGTTTACTCTTCTTAAATCATAATCACACCAGAAACTACCCAAATGACCATGATCAAAAGTTTACATATTTTGGCCGGATAACATGCACACAAGTTGACACAAAGGGGTTTGAATGGCTATGAAAGGTAACCATCCTCATCTGTGATCTGTTTGCTTGTAATTAGTGTCTGTGTGTATAAAAGGTCAATGAGTTTCTGGACAGACCCTTGCATCTTTCATCCAGTGCTGCACTGATGTTTCTGGATTCTGAGTCATGGGGAAAGCAAATGAATTGTCAAAAGAACTGCGGGATAAAGGTAGTTGAACTGTATAAAACAGGAAAGGGATATAAAAAGATACCCAAGGAATTGAGAATGCCAATCAGCAGTGTTCAAACTCTAATCAAGAAGTGGAAAATGAGAGGTTCTGTTGAAACCAAACCACGGTCAGGTAAACCAACTAAATGTTCAGTCACAACTGCCAAGAAAATAGTTTGGGATGCAAAGAAAGACCCACTAATAACTTCAGGTAAAATACAGGGCTCTCTGAAAACATGTGGTGTTGCTGTTTCAAGATGCACAATAAGAAGGGACTTAAAGAATGAAGGGCGGCATGGTCGAGTCGCCAGAAGAAAGCCATTACTACAGTACGCAAATGTCCCGCTTACAATACGCCAACAGCACAGAGACAAGCCTCAAACCTTCTGGCACAAATTAATTTGGAGTGATGAGTCCAAAATTGAGCGTTTTGGCCACAACCATAAACGCTACATTTGAAAAGGAGTCAACAAGGCCTATGATGAAAGGTACACTATTCCAACTGTGAAACACGGAGGTGGATCCCTGATAATTTGATGATGTGTGAGCTGCAAAGGCACAGGAAATTTGGTCAAAATTGATGGCAAGATGAATGCAGTATGTAATAAAAAAATACTGGAGGAACATTTGCATTCATCAGCCAGGAAGCTGCACGTGGGACGTACTTGGACATTTCAACATGACAATGATCCAAAACACAACACCAAGTCGACCTGTCATTGGCTACAGCAGAATAACGTCAAGGTTCTGGAGTGGCCATCTCAGTCTCCTGACTTCAATATCATTGAGCCACTCTGGGGAGATCTCAAAACATGCGTTTTTTGCATCCAAGAATTCACAGGAACTGGAGGATTTTTGCCAATAGGAATGGGAAGCTTTACCATCTGAGAAGATAGAGAGCCTTATCCACAAATACAACAAAAGACTTAAAACTGTCATTGATGTTAAAGGGGGCAATACACAGTATTAAGAACTGAGGAATGTAAAGTTTTGATCAGGGTAATTTGGGTAGTTTATGTTGCCATTATGATTTAATAGTTGTTATCATGTTGGAAAACTGCCCTACGGCCCAGTCTCTGAAGGAAGGGGTTCATGCTCCGCTTCAGTATGTCACAGTACATGTTGGCATTCATGGTTCCCTCAATGAACTGTAGCTCCCCAGTGCCAGCAGCACTCATGCAGCCCCAGACCTTGACACTCCCACCACATGCTTGACTGTAGGCAAGACACACTTGTCTTTGTACTCCTCACCTGGTTGCCGCCACAAATGCTTGACACCAAAATACCTTTATCTTGGTCTCATCAGACACCAGGACATGGTTCCAGTAATCCATGTCCTTAGTCTTTTTGTCTTCAGCAAACTGTTTGAGGGCTTTCTTGTGCATCATGTTCTGGGACGACGGCTGTGCAGACCTATTTGATGCAGTGTGTGGCGTATGATCTGAGCACTGACAGACTGACCCTTCACCCCTTAAACCTCTGCAGCAATGCTGGCAGCACTCATACGTCTATTTCCCAAAGACAACCTCTGGATATGACGCTGAGCACATGCACTTAACCTCTTTGGTCTACCATGGCGAGGCCTGTTCTGACTAGAACCTGTCCTGTTAAACCGCTTTATGGTCTTGGCCACCATGCTGCAGCTCAGTTTTAGGGTCTTTGCAATCTTCTTATAGCCTAAGCCATCTTTATGTGGAGCAACAAAAAAATTCAGATCCTCAGAGAGTTCTTCGCAATGAGGTGCCATGTTGAACTTTTAGTAACCAGTATGAGAGAGTGAGAGCGATAACACCAAATTTAACACACCTGTTACCTATTCACATCTGAGACCTTGTAACACTAACGAGACACTGGGGAAGGAAAATGGCTAATTGGGCTCCAATTTGGACAATTTCACTTAGGGGTGTACCTACATTGTAGCGGTTTAGACATTAACCACATGCCGACCGCCGCACGCAGATATACGTTGGCAGAATGGCTCGGGCAGGCAAAAGGACGTATATATACGTCCCCTCTAAGAAGTGGCATTGTGGACACAAGGCGCTGGTGACGTGCGCCTGCCGCGGGCTCTGTGACTCCGACCGCGGGTCGGGTGTACCCGTGATCATGTCACGGTGAGGAAGAAGGGGGAAATGCTGATGTAAACAAGCATTTCCCCAGTCATCCTAGTGGCAGGACAGTGAACGCAGCTTCCTGTAATCGTAAGCAGTGATCAAAGTTAGAAGCACTCACTAGGGCACACTTAACCCCTACAGCACCAACTAGTGGTTAACACCTTCACTGCCAGTGTAATTTTCACAGTAATCAGTGCATTTTTATAGCACTAATCGCTGTAAGAATTGCAATGGTCTGAAAAAAAGGGGTCAAAATTGTCCGATGTGTCCGCCATAATGTCGCAGTCACGATAAAAATCGCTGATCGCCGCCATTACTAGTAAAAAAAAAAATATTATTAAAAATGCCATAAAACTATTCCCTATTTTGTAGACGCTATAACTTTTGCGCAAACCGATCAATAAGCGGTCATTGCGATTTTACCAAAAATATGTAGAAGAATAAGTATCGGCCTAAACTGAGGAAAAAATATTTTTGGGGATATTTATTATAGCAAAAAGTAAAAAATATAGATTTTTTTTCAAAATTGTCGCTCTATTTTTGTTTATAGCACAAAATAAAAACAGCAGAGGTGATCAAATACCACCAAAAGAAAGCTCTATTTGTGGGGGAAAAAGGGAGGTAAATTTTGTTTGGGAGCTACGACCGCGTAATTGTTAATTAAAGCGACGCAGTGCTGAATCGCAAAAAGTGGCCTGGTCTTTGACCAGAAAAATGGTCTGTGGCTTAAGTGGTTAATGACTGTGTAACTGTGTAAAATAAAATCAGCACAATCAAATCCTAAATAACAAATAATGTGGCAGTGAATAAAAAATAGTTCACTCCACCTATAAAAAAAATGCATAAATAAACAGTGCTGCGCTACTAAAAAAATACATGTGCATAACTAATAAAATGAAGAAATTAACTAAATATTCCAGTCCATGAGTAAAAAAAAAAAAATGCCATAAATCTATCCCCTTTTTTGTAGACAGTTTAATTATATATTTTTGGGGATATTTATTATCGCAAAAAGTAATTTTTTTTTTTTGTTTATAGCACAAAAAATAAAAAACGCAGAGGTAATCAAATACCACCAAAAGAAAGCTCTATTTGTGGGGAAAAAAGGATGTCAGTTTTGTTAGGGGAACAATGTCCCACGACTGTGCAATTGTCAGTTAAAACAACGCAGTGCTGTATCACAAAAAATGGCCTGGTCATTAAAGGGGCAAATCTGTTCATGCTGACGGAAAGAGCAGATCGGCGGCTCTCCCTGTCAGAGGGGGGTCTGTGCTGATAATCAGCATATTAGTTATCAGCACAGCCCCATCAGATGTGCCAATCAGCTGCTAAAAAGTGCCCATAAGCTGCCATTCAGTGCCCACCACAGTGCCAGTCAGTGCCCATCACAGTGCCAATCAGTGCTCAGCAGTAAAACCTGTCAGTAACTCATCAGTGCTGCCCATCAGAGCAACCTGTCAGTGCCAATCAGTGCCGCCTATCAGTGCTGCATATCAGTGTTGCCTATCGGTGACCATCAGTGCTGCATATCAGTGCCATTTATCAGTGCCCATCAATTCTACATATCAGTGCATCCTCAGTGCCCATCAGTGCCACCTTATCAGTGCCAACTCATCAGTGTCTATCAGTGCCGCCTCATCAGTGCCCATCAGTGCCTGTCAGTGAAGGGGAAAACAAAATGTTATAACCAAAAAAAAAAAAAACTTTATTTTTTTCCAAAAATTTCGTTCTTTTTTAGTTTGTTTAACAAAAAATAAAAACCACAGACGTGATCAAATACCACCAAAAGAAAGCTCAAAACAAAATGATAAAAAATGTCATTCAAAGTGTGACAGAGCTGAAAGCTGAAAATTGCCCTGGGCAATAAGGGGCGACAGTGCCTGGTATTGAAGTGGTTCTAGGCAAAAGTTGAAAGCATTTGGTAAGCTATGAATTCTATCCAGTAAACAACATCATAGCTCCCAACTGTCCCTGATTTTGAGGGACTGTCCCTGATTTGGAGCAATGTCCCTCTGTCCCTCTTTCCTCCTCATTTCGGTCTGATCTATATAGTTGTGTATAAAATGCTCTATTTATCTTTCAAAAAGTGTTTCACAGTGCTAAACCTTTCATACAATTCCTAAATTGCTGCATTGGAAAATTTCAAAATCCAATTTAAAGGTGGTAAAAAGAAAGCCCTTGTGGATTTAATTAATATTAATTAATATTTTTATACTAACACTTTTGCTAATAGGTGTCCCTCGTTCCCATCTCAAAAAGTTGGGAGGTATGCAACTGTACTTAAATCAGAAAGGTCGCGCCAATAATATTTCTCTGCTGCAGGACAATGTCCTGGGACAGAATTCTGTGTATGTGCATCCCGTTCAGTTCCAGGCCATGCATTTGGTAGCAATGATGTTGTGGACTGTGGATGTTACAGTGGCATAGAACTGCAGTGTGTAGGTCTAGAACTTGATCTTTAATAACTGTCAGCGGTCTTCCTGTTTCATAGTCATATTTGCAAGGCGAACAAAGAACAGTTAGAGGTTGTAGTTCACCATCTAGTGGACAAACTGTAATCATACACCTAACTGTGTTAAACATGTCATAATTTTTGCACTGCATATTTGGCTGCAGTCACTGATAGGGATGAGCTGAACACCCCCGTTCGGTTCGCACCAGAACCTTCGAACGGACCGAACGTTCGCGCAAACATTTAGAACCCCATCGACGTCTATGGGACTCGAACGTTCGAATTCAAAAGTGCTCATTTTAAAGCCTAATATGCAAGTTATTGTCGTAAAACGTCTTTGAGAACCCGGGTCTTGCCCCAGGGAACATGTATCAATGGAAAAATAAGTTTTAAAAACTGTAGTTTTTTCAGGACTCTTGAAAAAAACGACCGTTTTTAAACTTTTTTTCCATTGATACATGTTCCCTCGGACAAGACCCGGGTTCTCAAAGACGTTTTTACAGGCAAACTATAGACATCCAGCAGGTACAATATTTAAAGTATTTTTTTTATTTTTTATTTAAGCATCATTAAAATCACTGCTCCTGAATCAGGAGCAGTGATTTTAATGATGCTTAAATAAAAATAAATGAAAAATTCCTTTAAATATTGTACCTGCTGGGTGTCTATATTATGCCTGTGAAAACATCTTTAACCACTTAAGGACTGCCGCATGTACATATACGTCGGCAGAATGGCACCGACAGGCACATTGGCGTACCTGTACGTCCTGTACGTCCCTGCCTAGATGTGGGTCGGGGATCGGACCCCCCCCCCGGTACCTGCGGCGGTCCCACAGGAAGGGGAAGTGATGTAATTTCTCCACTCAGCGGTATTTTCAACCGCCGCTGAGGAGAGAAGACATCACACAGTGAGTCTGCACAACACTACACTGACACCAGGACATGTAGGCACATTAACCCCTTGCGATCACTAAAGACATGTGGCTGAATACATTTTGGCCTAAATGTTTGACTAAAATTTAGTTTATTCGATTTTTCTTATAACAAAAAGAAAAAAAATATAGATTTTTTTCAAAAATGTCTCTCTATTTTTGTATATAGCGCAAAAAATAAAAATCGCAGAGGCGATCAAATACCATAAAAAAAAAGCTCTATTTGTGGGAAGAAAAGGACGCAAATTTTGTTTGGGAGCCACGCCGCACGACCGCGCAATTGTCTGTTAAAGCGACGCAGTGCCGAATTGTAAAAACGCCTCTGGGCATTTAGCAGCATATTGGTCCGGTCCTTAAGTGTTTAAATAGCACAATCACCTGCCTTCTAGTAAATTAGGAAGAACTGATCTAGCTAAACTATACAGTGTATAAATATATGTATGTACAACACCTGGGATGCTTATATATCCTCTACACACTGTAACATTAACTGACTAGGCTGCCTGCCTGCCTGCTCTATCTACCTGCAAAAAATGACACTCTCTCTGTCTCTCTCTGTTCTCTCTAACCACTGTCGCAACACACTATATAAGGCCAACCTGCAGACGGCCTTTTATAGTGTGGGACGTGTACTAAACCCTCTGAGCCATAATTGGCCAAAGCCACCCTGGCTTTGGCCAATTACGGCTCTCTGTACTGACGGCGCTGTGATTGGCCAAGCATGCAGGTCATAGTGCATGCTTGGCCAATCATAAGCCAGAAATGCCGCAGTGAATTATGGGCCATGGCGCGTCACTCGAATTTGTCGCGAACGACCCGTTTTGTTCGTATTTCGACAAACGATCGAACATACGAAGCTCATCCCTAGTCACTGAATGATAAAATATGTTTGCATGTCTTACTTTGGAATATTTAAATTATATTCACTAAAATCTTAGCATTCCAATGACATCATTTTTTGTGCATGCAAAATGGATGTATAAAAGTATGTGCAATCGTGTGCTCTTGCAAATAAATGCACATGCACCATGTGCATTTTTGTAGTCGATTCATCAGTTCATTTCAGGTGCTAAAGTTCATTTTAAAGTGGAAGTAAACCCTTCTATCATTTTCAGCCAAGGAAGCTGCCATATTGGCCTCTGATTAATCTTCAACTGCCGTGGTGTTGCACATGTGATCAGTTATGACACCAGCCATTGGATGGTTTGACAGTTTGGTTGAGAGCACAACCAATTTGACAGTTGGCAATCCCAGCATGCCGGAAATTTAACTGCTTTTTGAAACTGTTAAATCGATGGATTTACTTACACTTTAAGTGCCAAAGAAAAAGTAGCTGGAGGTGAAGGAAGTTTAAAATTAAACTCCAATTTTGTGGGAATAAAATATCAAATGAAAATAATAATATAGCGTATACAATTGCATATCAATAAACCTTTATACTGTGCTAAATATCTCATTCACCTTTAATTAGTAATTTGTTGCTGCTGTATTCAATCAAATATCTATGCCACATGTCTGTGTTGCTTACAGGTTGTATAAATCACTCCCCTTTGCTATGCTACAATGTATACCAGGGCCGGATTAACATAGGCCCCTTTCTCAAGATAGGCCCATTTGCCCAAAAAAAAAATCTGAAAAAAGAAAAAGAAAAAAAAAAGATTGACTTCGGGGGTCGTAGCTCAACGACCAGAGGTCACAGAAACCCCACATTTGGGGGATAGGTAGGTGAAGACCTACCGCACAACCTGTCAATGTATGGGATGGCTATCATTTATGGTTCCGGAGATACGGGCCTGCTTGCACAGCCTGTCAGAAGCTACATACAGAGCGGCCATTATAAATACAAGCTGACACACTACAGCAGACTGAGAACAAAAATCATCATTTGTTTTTTGCTAGAAAATGACTCTATAGTGGTCTTTGTAACGTTTTATGTTGCACGGTATAGAGCTGCACGATTCTGGCTAAAATGACAACTGCAATTTTTTTACTTAGAAGATAGATCACAATTCTGTCACGATTCGTGCGGCATAACATCATCTTTCACTTTCAAATAAAAAATTAAAATGGGCTAACTTTACTGTTTTGTTTTTATGGTTTTTATTATTCATTGAAGTGGGCAAATGCAGTGTGACATAAAATATTGCAGCAATTGCCATTTTTGTCTCTGCTAAAATATATTTGTTTGGCGGTTCCAAGTAATTTTCTAGCGAAAAATATTGCCAAGTGTTGGACTTTAAGTGGTTAAATTTGTGCATTTACACACAGAAGTTTGATCTAAGAACGAAGTTGGTTACAATGTTTCATGTTGTTTACAAACTTGGCAGACTGCCTGGATATTTTCTTTCCACACAGAAGTTTATCCCTTTGATCTAAGAAGAAAGCATTAGTTACAATGTTTCCTGCTAAGAACTTGGCAGACTGCCCAGATATTTTCTTTTGACAGCTGAAAGTCTCTCCACTTGTTATATGAAAGAATCAGCAAACTCTGCATTGGAGATGTCAGGAGGGTTGAATCGAGATCACAATTTTTTAACGATTAATTGTGCAGCTCTAGCATGGTACTGTATTTGCGCAGCAATGTTTCAAACATGTTTTTTTTTTTTTGGAAATAAACTGTTTCATTCATTTAAAAAAACACTAAAGTTAGCACGATTTTTTGGTATCCTAAGCGATGTTTAGAGTTACAGAGGAGGTCTAGTGCTAGAATTATTGCTCTCGCTCTAACGATCGCGACGTATGTAACCTGTGTGTATCTGGCTCTGATACTAGCCAGTGCCTATCCAGCCACTGACTGGTATCTCTCCCCAGCCTTTCCCCACACACCCTCTGATCTGCTGACCTGTAGATGGGGGAATCACTGTAGTGTTATTGTGTTCTGTCAGTGAGTACAATGATCAGTGTTGCTAACTATAGCTGGCAGCACTGATGTTTTGGGAAAAACAGGCTGTTTATACTTAAGTCGATTAATAGATTGACTTGTGTAAAACCAGCTAGCCCATACATAGATCGACTATGGCTGGTCTCTGCATAATTGGTGTAATTTCAATTCATGTATGACCCACTTAACCTCTACGCAGTCCCTTCCACTCCTGTACATATTGCTCACTGTCATACTCTCCACACTCCTCTTCTGTACATAGTGCCCACTGTCATACCCTCCACACTCCTCTCCTGTACATAGTGACCACTGTCATACCCTCCACACTCCTCTCCTATACAGAGCGCCCACTGTCATAACCCCAACACTCCTCTCCTGTACATAGTGCCCACTGTCATACTCTCCACACTTGTCTCCTATACATAATGCCCACTGTCATACCCTCCACACTCCTCTCCTGTACATAGTGACCACTGTCATACCCTCCACACTCCTCTCCTATACAGAGCACCCACTGTCATACCCTCCACACTCACATAGTGCCTGCTGTCATACACTTCTCTCCTGTACATACTGCCCACTGTCGTACCCTCCACACTTCTCTCCTGTACATACTGCTCACTGTCATCCCCTCCACACTTCTCTCCTATACAGTACATAGTGCCCATCATCATACCCTCCACACTCCTCTCCTGTACATACTGCTCACTGTCATCCCCTCCACACTTCTCTCCTATACATAGTGCCCATCAACATACCCTCCACACTCCTCTCCTGTACATACTGCCCACTGTGATACCCTCCATACTCCTCTCCTGTAATTTTGTGATTACTACTGTGATGTACAGAGGAACACAGGGGATCTCAGCTACTCTAAATACAGCACTTGTGGAAAAAAAGTGTCCCTTAAAATATTTTTTAAATGTTGGCAACTATGCACTTATGCACTGCCCAAGGGCCACTGGGTCAGTAGGGGGCCCCATGAGAGGTTTCTGGGATCCTGTGATATTAAAGCGGTAGTAAACTTTCCTGACATTACTACTTTTTTTGGCATCGCTTGAAACAAAAATGTACTGCATTGCATTGGCATATAACACTCACATTTTTACACTGAAAATAGAGGTTTTTTTTCCTGAAACTTCCCTCTTAGGGTTCGTGTTATACGCCTGTGTGTGTTATACGCCGATAAATGCGGTAATTTTGGTGGGTGACATACTCCCAAAAGGGAAATCCTATATAAATGGATGCAGACCTTGCCACTTTCCTCATTGGAACCCTGTAAGTGCAACAGCTGATTCACAATTATGAAATCACTCATCAGCAATCATTTGCATTCACTTTCCACATGGACACAGACAAACACACAGCTATTTATTTTAGAATATCAAAAGGTAGGAATCTGCACTAAAGTCTGTGCAATGTACATAGATCACCCAGCGGGGGATGTTTTTTCTGCAACAAAAGTGTAGTTACTCCTTAAGCATGGCCAGGTGACTCAATCTGTTTCCCAGCAAGTTAATTTCACTATAATGCCGTGTACACACGATCAGGCTTTTGCCCGGCCAAATCATCGGAATTCCATCGGAAAAATATAGAAAATGTTCTATATCTAAACTCCGATGGAATTCATCAGAATTTCCGATGAAAAAGATGGGTCTACCCACGATCGGAAAATCCGATGGAAAAATTCCATCGGAAATTGCGATCGTGTGTACAGGGGCATTTGATTAAATTGCCTTGAGGGCTATTATTTTTGTTATAGTCCCGGATTAAATAATGGGGGGCATGCAGCATGGACACACATGTTTCATATGCAAAATGTTAAACTCTTTTAAAATAAAAAAATAAAATATATATATATATTTTTTTTTACTATTGTTTCCATAATATGCTTTCTACATGACGGTGCATTCTGCAATTTTAGCACATGAACATGTGTGAAACAGCCCAGTTTTCATGGCAAATTGTTGCCAGTGGAATGTGCACAACTTTGTGTTATATCGCTGCATGCCAATACCCTTAGGTTAGGCTAGAAGTCATGCAAAATGTTTAATACATATAAAATGTTATGCAGTTTCAGGAGGATTGATGACAAGAGGCAGATTATACATTAGTGACCAAGACTTGTTATCTGCTCTTGTTTATTTCTTACATGTTCAAGCCCTGGCAAGCAAGTTCTGTTTGGATGAATGTTTTTCAGAAATCAGGATTTTATATAAAAAATATATATATATATATACATACACACATGCATACAGTGGAACCTTGGTTTAGGAGTAACTTGGTTTGAGAGCGTTCTGATGAGCGTCCGGTTTGCAAGTGTTGACACGCAAGACAAGCAGAATTCTAGCTAAATAGGTAACTCATTTTGCCTGAGGTACGGGGGCGCAGGAGCAGAGAAAAGGCGACCATTGGCCTGCGGTACCTCATTTGGCCTGAGGTACAGGGGCCCAGGAAATGAGCCAAAGTGTCCCTTGGCCTTTTCGGCCATTTTAAACGCTCTCTGGCACTCCCCCCACCCACCTCTGGCCGCATTCGGTATTGCATTCCATTGAAGTCAATGCAAAACAAATTATTTTCGTTTCCATTGACTTCAATGGGAAAACTCACTTTGATATGCGAGTACTTTGGATTACGAGCATACTCCTGGAACGGATTATGCTCTTAATCCGAGGTTCAACTGTATATAATATGTTGCATCCATATCCGATTATTCTTCCATATATTGGGTTGCCAGCACTTTGCTTACTTTCAGGCATGCTATCTACCTTGTTTGTTTTGAAATATACAGGTATATTATACATACAGTATATTATATCGTACTATATTATACTACATAATATTAGTACAGTGTATGCAGTGCATTATATTATAACAGTCTCCAGCATACTTTTAAGCTAGCCAGAAAAAAAAACGAAATAGCATACATTTACAAAAACATGTGGAAGCCACATTGCCATGTCCAGACACCTCTGGTAAATGTGGTCCCTGACTCTGAACTGAGTTTCCCATCTATGGAAACACATGTAGCAAAGCATATGTTTTCAAACTGTAGTGTGACTTTCATATGTATTTTGCAAATGTATGCAACCAAGTAAACCGAATATTTGAAACAGACTAGTTAGGTGTTTAACCACTTGGCCACACTATAGCCGATATACGGCTCTCCAGTTCTGGGAGGGCATCCCTGGCCTTCATCCTGTAAACGTGTTTCCTGCACGCCCCCTGGGGTGCACATTGGGAAGTGTCTGTGATCACTGTGTCCCTTGGACACAGCGGATCACAGACCGAGTAAAGGGTCAATCACAGCAGCCCTTTACCCTGTGATCAGCTGTGCCCAATCATAGCTGGTCACATGTAAACAGTGTTATCAGGTTATCGGCTCTCCTTTCCTCAAACAGAGACAGCGTATGAGGAAAGGAGAGCCAATCTGACAGGGCACAGTGAGTAAAGCATTTAGGCCTCATTCACACATGGCTGACTCCGTCGCAGTCCGTTCCGACGGAGTCCGCCAGCTCAGCGGGAGATCAGTCCGCAGATCTCCGCTGAGCCGACGGATGACAAGCTCCGCTCTTCTCACTGAGCGGGGAGGAGCTTGTCGAGCCCCTCTGTCCTCTATGGAGCGATCTGATGAAAACGGACAGCATGTTCGTTTTCATCAGATCTTACCCGATCCGATCCGCATGGACGGATGGGGACGTGAGCCCCATACATTTGTTTTTAGCGGATCGGATCAGGTCGGATGTCAGCGGACATGTCTCCGCTGACATCCGATGCTCCATAGACATGCATGGAGCGCCCGTTCAGGTCCGCCTAAAAAACTGACAGGCGGACCTGAACGGATCCATGTGTGAATGAGGCCTAATACTGGTAATCAGGCAACTGATCATCAGTGCAGCACCATTAGTAAATACCCCCAAAAGAAAACTCTATCTGTCGAAAAAAAAAGATAAAAATGTAATTTGGTTACAGTGTTGCATGACTGTGTAATTGTCATTCTAAAGCCTCGTACACAAATCAGTGGAATATTGTGCGAAGGGCGTTGACCGTGAACTTTGTCAGCCAACATACAAGAAACTATGGGCTAGATTCAGGTACAGCGGCGTATCTTTGTGCGGGCGTAGAGTATCTTCTTTACGCTACACCGCCGCAACTTAGAGAGGCAAGTGCTGTATTCACAAAGCACTTGCTCCTTAAGTTGCGGCGGCGTAGCGTAAATGGGCTGACGTAAGCCCGCGTAATTCAAAGTAGCAAGGCAGTGGGCGTGTTGTATTGTAATGAACCGTGACCCCATGCAAATGATGGGCCGAACGAATGGCGCATGCGCCATCCGTTGACTTTCCCAGTGCGCATGCTCAGAATCACGTCGAATAGAATGTCTAAGATACACGTCGAACATAACTTACGCACAGCCCCATTCACGTACGACTTACATAAACGACGTAAACAAGGTAAAATTTGACGGCTGTTCCGACGTCCATACCTTTTCATTAGCTGCGCCTCATTATAGCAGGGGTAACTTTACGCCGGACGTAAGCCTTACGCAAGTCACGTATATTAATGCGCTGGGCGAATCTTGCTCATTTGCATATTTTTAATGGGAACGTCGAATGCGTCCAACGTAACTATGCACCCACGATACGCCGGCGTAGGCAAGTTACGTTGGGTGACTGAAGCCATGTTTTTTCGGCATATCTTGCTTTGTGAATCGGCGCAGAGATGCGACGGCGCACATTTGTACTTACGCCAGCGTATCTCAAGATACGCCAGCGTAAACCTTTCTGAATCTGGCCCTATGTGTTTTTTTTTAGCTCTTTAGTGCCACCCTTTGGGCAACTTCTGTTAATGTTGTCTTATGGTTAGCATTGGTTCTGAGCATGCGTGTCTCTATCTTGGATTTTTTTCTGACAGGCTTGTATACACACGATCGCATAATCTGACAAAATGTGAAAGCATGCTATAAAACATTTGTTGTCGGAAATTCCGGCAACAATTGTCCAATGGAGCGTACAAAATGTTGGATTATCCGACAAAACCCTGCAATCACACATTGTTTTGTTGGAAAATCCAATCTTGTGTACGAGGCTTAGGCCGCGTACACACGTCCAAATCTGTCTGCTGGAAACGGTCTGCCAGACCGTCCCAGCAGACAGATTCGATCGTGTGTATGGGCGAGCCGACGGATTTGGCCAGCCGACAGATTTGAAAGCATGCTTTCAAATCTGTCGGCTGGGAACCCGTCCGCCCGACATGTCTGCTGGTTAGTACGCTAACCAGCAGACATGTCTTCTCGCACCGGCGTCGAATGGTTTCGACGCATGCGCGAAAGTGTTTTACTTCCTGGTGCGGTGACGTGGCAGCGTCAACGTCACCGCCACGTCAGCGCGCCGTCTGGCGGCGGGGATTTTGGTTTGATCGTGTGTACACGATCAAACCAATACGTCCCCAGCAGACAGATTTGTTCAAATCGGTCTGCCCGACCGATTTGAAGAAATCTGTCTGCTCGTCTGTATGGGGCCTTAAAGGTTCACTAAAGGAAAAAAAATGTTTTGCTGAAATGACTGTTTACAGGGTATAAAGACATAAAAGTTAACTGATTCCTTTTCAAAATGATTAAAAATAGATAAAAATCAATCATATAATGTGCCTGCAGGTTAGTTTCACTTTTGAACTGGCTTCATGTTTCTGCAAAGTAGAAATAGAAACACAGAACAAAAACAAACAAATCCAGGGCAGTGTTTTGTTTTTAAAATGAATCTGATTGGTTCTGGGAAGTTTTAGACACACAGTAATGACAGCTTAGAGACCACCGTGAGAAAGCTCCCAGCACTGTGGTTATAAGGAAACAGACAAGCAGGAAGTGTGGAGATCAGAGCAGGATTACAGCAACTTCAAAGCAAAAACGAACAATAAGAACATGAAACCAGTACTGCAGTAAGGTAAAGAAAAATAATTCCTTTAGTGATCCTTTAAGTATGACAGCGCTGAAAGTTAAAAATTGGCCTGGGTAGAAAGGGGGCCAAAGTGACCAGTTCCGTTGTGTACTTTATCCTGGCCATACGCACCTTTTCGTGCTTGCTAGTTTCAAACAGATCAGAGCAGCTGCGTTCTTTGATATATATATTTATAAATATACATATAGGGCCAGATTCAGGTAGATCAGAGCATCTTTGCTCTGGAGTAACGCTTCTCATTTACGTTACTCTGCCGAAATTTTAGGAGCAAGTGCTGTTATTCATGAAGCACTTGCTCCTAAAGTTGCGGCAGCGCATCGCAAATGAGCCGGCGGAATTCAAATTGGGCGGGTACGGGGCGTGTAGTATTCAAACTAAGCGTGATCCCGCGGCGAACGTACTGCGCATGCGTCGAGTGTCAATGCATCCCAGTGCGCATGCTCCAAATTCTGTCAGTGAACGTCAATGACGTCACATCCCCATTCATGAATGTTTTACGCAAGCGACGCGATTTGTTTTTTTTCCGACGCGATGACGACGCCTATACTTAACATAGGATACTCCACTAGGGGGCTGCTTTATCTATACGCCGCGTATCGCTTCCGGAAACGTTGTAAAGTCACTGCGTCGCGCCCGAAAAAGATCGTGAATTGCCGATTACCGCTCATTAACATATTTTTTGAGCGTAAATCGGCGGGAACGCCCCCGGCGCCATTTTTAAGTTGAAGTAACGATGCGATGGCGAAATTCAATTGCGCCGATCGCATCGGAACTCCAACCCGGCGTTTCTTGTTTTCTGGTTATAGAAAACAAAAACGCCGGCTTAAAGTGACAGTTAGGCTGGCGGATCCATTGATCCGCCAGCCTAACTCTACCTGAATCTGGCCCATAATAGATATAGATCTATACATAGATACATAGATATCTATCTATATATGTATAGTTTTATTTATATATATATAGTGTTTTATATATATATATATATAGTTATATATATATAGTTATAGATAGAGAGTTGGATAAAGATAGATACTTTTTTATAGTAGTGTTATTTGCAATTATGGTGTAAGTTTTTTCATTTTTTTTTTTCTCTTTATTTGCAATAGTTTTGTTTAATGTATCAAGCTGCTTGCAACAATTTATCAACACATGTTTACATATTTTGGCAATATTCCAGCAACATTTTTTTTCCGCCTTTTTATCAAACATTTTGCTGGTTATGTTTATTATATTGTTAGGTTAGTTTTATTTTTTCAGTTTAACTAAAGTTTTCATTTACTCGGACTTCAACATCACAATTTTCCCATTTCAAATTTGCTGAAGAAACATTCACTTACATTTTTGGCGCAACATAAAAGCAATTTTTACAATCTTTATAACGAGTTCCCCTAATAACCAAAATAGCTGGATATTTGGATTTTATCCACAGGAGGGAGCTCTTTTATTATTATCAAAGCCAGAACTTGAAGTAGAAAAGATGACACAAACCTATTGGTTGTGCAATTACCGTACTTAGAATTCTGTTTATTAGGAACTGTGCTTTACAAATCCCATTTCTAACTGTAATTGTTCCCTATTTTAGGAAAAAAATACACACACATGGTCTATATAAAATGTACCCTTTTTTACTACTTACACGTGAAGAAGAAAACAAAAACTGTAAGGGCTCATTCATACTACCTGCATAGCTCCCAACTGTCCCTGATTTCGAGGGACTGTCCCTAATTTGGAGCAATGTCCCTCTGTCCCTCATTCCCCCTCGTTTGTGTCTGATCTATATAGTTGTATATAAAATGCACTTTTTATCTTTTTCCAGTGCTAAACCTTTCATCCAGATTGCTGTTTTTTTTTACATTTTAAAAGCCAATATAAAGGAACAGTAGTGGTAAAAAAAAGTTCCTTGTGGATTTAATTAACCTTTTTTTGGTTAATTCTCCATTAAGGGGTGTGGCAGGGGGCGTGTCCTTTACCTACATACATTTGTTAGTAGGTGTAACACATAACAACATTAAAGGGTCACTAAAGGAAAAAAAAATGTTTGCTGAAATGAATGAATTTTAAACTGGTTTCATGTTTCTGTGATGTAAAGAGTCACACAGAACAAAAACAAACAAATCCAGGGCAGTGTTTTGTTTTTAAAATGAATTTGATTGGTTATGAGGAGTTTTAGACACACAGTAAGGACAGCTTGGACCACAGTGAAAAGCTGCCATGAGATTTTTCATAAGGAGCCAGACAAGCAGGAAGTGTGGAGATCAGAGCAGAATTACAGCAACTTCAAAGCAAAAACGAACAATGAGGACATGCAACCAGGACTGCAGTAAGGTAAAGGAAGCTATTTAGCAAAAAAAAAAATTCCTTTAGTGATCCTTTAACCACTTGTCACCCGCCCACCGTCATATGACGGCGGGCGGGTAACTCCATTGTCCTGACTGCACGTCATATGACGTGCAGTCATAGAAAGTTGCTTGGGACCCCCGTGCGTGCGATTGCCGAGTAACTGAGCTTACACACAGAGCCTGCACGTCCCTGTCAGGGAGAGAGGAGACCGATTGTGTTCCTTGTACATAGGGACACAATCGGTCACCTCCCCAGTCACCCCCCTCCCCCCACAGTTAGAACACAAACTAGGAGAAACATTTAACCCCTTCCCCGCCAAAAAAAATCGCAGATCGCCGCCATTCCTAGTAAAAAAATAAATTAAAAAAAATCATTATTATGTCCTGTATTTTGTAGGCAATATAACTTTTGCGCAAACCAGTCACTATAGGGTTATTGCGATTTTATTTTTTAATTTTTTTTACAAAAAATATGTAGAAGAATACGTATCGGCCTAAACTGAGATAAAAAATGTTTTTTTTTTTTTTTTAAATGGGATATTTATTATAGCAAAAAGCAAAAAATATTGGGCCAGATTCACAGAGCGATTACCCCGGCGTAACAGGAGATGCGTGGCGTAAGTCTAATTGTGCGCGTGCGTTTCGATGCACGGCACTCCCAAATCGAGATACGCAAGAAATCTATTTTTTTTGTCCAGCGTAATTTCGTTAGACAGGCGCATCCGTCCGCGCAAAACTGCGCTAGACACACCATTGATTTGCTATTCAAATATGCTAATGAGGGAGTTACGGGGATCCACAAAAGAACGTTGGTGCAGCGCAGGCTACGCGCTGTGCGCAACAGCTAAATGTCCTGTCTAAAATTAGACCATATAAAAGCTGCTCTAAAATTAGACAATTCGTCTACATGTCAGATAAAGCAACACTGTTAGTGAGGAGCTGAGCAGTCACACATGTTGCCCAACAAACTGTATGCCAACATGCCAGTGGCATCCATGCTCATAGCTATACTACTGACTTTAGATGAGCAAAGAAGGAGGAGGGCACTGAGAAGGGCACTGAGGAGGGCACGGGATTTTTTTTTTTTTTAAACGTTTTTTTTTGCTTATGTAAACTTTACAATTTAATCTAATCTAATACAATATTCTTATCTGATACAAGCCCCTCAATCTTCACTCTTCACTCTTCACGGGAGAGGATATATCACACACGCATAGACATCTATGGCATGAGTGATTCTGAGGTGTCTCGCATCTTCAGATTCACCCCTCATGCCATCATGGAATTAACCACAACCCTGCAGGAGGACATCACCAGCCCAACACATGGCACTACCCATGACACCCATGACAGCTACATATACAATCAGAGCCCCATCCTCACAGATTTCGAACAGAACATGTATGGGGACAGCTGGCTGGTTGGTGAGTGACATGGGTGGCAGGCATGACTGGCCCCCCCCCATGATGCTGAAATCACTAGGGGCACATGCACTACTAACATCCTCCTGTCTTATCCCTTCAGGGTGACTCTGCATATGCACTGGGACCCCATCTCATGACTCCTATACGGAACCCCCCTAACCAAGGCTACCCCGTCTTCTGAGGGAAGAGCAGTCAGGAGACAGCTCACATTAGGCATCTTTGCACGTTAAACACACACATTAATCGTGGCACAATGAGAATGCATGCATGCACACCACTGTGGTCCCTAGCACAGACACATCACATCCTCATCACATTGGATTGGCACAAGCCCACCATGCAGGACTTGTGAGTTGCAACGCCACGGCTCCAATTATGTCACTGTACATTCATACACCATTCACACGGACCTGGGGATCACTTCTCCACCACAAATGAGGGTGACACCCCTTTTCTGGCAGGAATGTCACCCCCACATTCCCAAATCATACACAAACAGAACCAAAAAAAAAATAATTGACCAGCAAAAATAAAAAATGCCCAGCAAAAATAAAATTTAAACAAAATAACAACAAAGAAAACACATAAAAGACAAAAATCACTCTCAAAGACACGTCACAAACAAACAAACAAACGCTAATAAACAACAGAACAAAAGCACCTTGCTGTATTGGGAGGGATACAAAGGGATGTACTTTTGCAAAGGAAGTGCGTTTGTCTCTGTCTATTTATGCTGTTTGCGTAGTTCACTAATTTGCCTTAGTCCACTTCCAATTTCACTGATTGCGCCGTTCCCGAGTTGTGAGCATGCGCACAGAGGTGCTGACCATGGTCTGCTTCAAGCGCGTATGCGCGAGCCGGCCCTTCATTTGCATGGGTAATAAAGGGTAGAAGCTGCGCTTAGGATAGCTTAATCTAGGGTAATAGGAAGAGTGTGCGTGACTGCAGCCCCCCCTAGATATGACTCCCCGAAGGGGGTATATAGGAAGAATATATAGGTGGTGGGGGTGGTGGCGCTGTCACTAGTATGTTGTTTGACTGACCCAGTAGAGTGATGGGTAAGTTTTAATGGGACAACATTCCCTCAAGTGATAAAATAAAATAAAACAGGTGTAATAAAAGACATATCCTGTAATGAGTGGCAGTGGTGGTGCTTCCCAATGCTGCCAGTGGTGTGTCACCAATAAGAAACAGTATTACAAATAAATAAATATTAAAAGAGTGTAGTACTGGGTGTGTACTTGCAATGAGAAAATTACACCGTACTCTAGTGCAATAAATTGACAATTAGCAAAAACTTATTTACAATTGCGCAAATGTGCAGTAAATTAATTCACATCAAATTGGGTGATGAAAACGTGGTCAAGTAAACTCAAATAGTTCACATAAAATAGTCCATAAATTATAAAGCAGGTGAATATGGGTGATGTGACGTCAGGGTGCACCTATATGGATAGGTGATACATCAAGTGGATATCGCAGTGAATCCGGTGCTCCCCCTTATGGGTCCCCACTCACCAGAGGCAGTCACCCCTGCAGGGGTAGAATGCGTGTCAGTCAAAGCGTATGTTCCACCGTGTCGTGGCTCCTTCTCCTGGATTCCAAATCAGTCGCCTGGATTCCTGATGTATATCTTTGTTAGGATTTCAAAAATTCCTCTAAAGCAAAAAAGAAAGGCTTCCATAGTGTAGTATGTTAACAGCAAAAAAGAATTTTATTGGCACTGCCGAGCAAAAACACAGGCACAGGTGCACAAATACAAAAAATATATTTTAAAAGGAAGGAAATAAAAATCATGACACCATGCTGGGCCAGAGTTCCAGCAAAGTAGCAGTCAAAAAATAATAATAATAATTAAAAAACAGGTTGTAAAAACAAACAAGCAGTAACCTATGTTCTAAACACACATAGGCTCTGCAATTATCAGGCACGAAATTGTCCGATTACTGATCGAACCAGCATGGGAACGGCGTGCGTTCCATATAATTCGCTGGTGATCCCGGAAGTGCGTGTAGGTATGCGTGTGGCCGCTTTACGTACGTTTCGTATTCGTTACGTCTTCGGAAGCGGATACACGCATACCATGACTAGCTAAATAAATAGAGGGTGTTACCATGGCAATTTGCAGATGCTCAATGCCGTTATACAATCGAATGTGGAGTGGCAAATTCGATATCCAATCGAATGTTTAGAATATCGCCAACTGAAGGCGTGTATGCAGCTGCTATTAACCAATCCGGCACTGTGCAGCGGATTCGATGTCCTATCGGGACGAGGCTTTAGCATTTAGTGAATATATATGTAATTGCCATTGGCTTATACAGCAATGGAATCCCGGCCAGAAACCAATATGACCCGGATGTTTATAATAATTGCCATGTTAACGATCCTATGGGACAAAGTTATAACAGAAAGTATAATAGATCACTGATATTATTCAAAAGGACTATTCAAAAGACTATTATTTTAGTATAATGTCAGAACTAATGTCGGTGAATAGAAAGTATAATAAGCAGTAGCAGATTTAATATTCTATTATATGCTGAATCTTAACGTCTATTGAAGACGTTTCTGTGGCTACTATTAGTCAGTCCAATGCAGACAGTCATATGAGGAAAAAAGAGGTCATATAAAGAAATGATAATCTCAGTAGCTATGCTAGCAATCTTATTAGTGCTTCACAAGGTATGTGATCAGTTAATAGAACTGTTCAAAGGGGTTATATTAAGAAATAGCTGTTCTGTATGCTACACGTGATCTTGACATTAAGACATGTCTGTATGTGTATGATCATAAGAGGTCATACAAAACTTAGTATAATGTGACTTATGGGGCGGTGAGGCAGTAGTGAGAGGTGTAATTCGTGCATAGCCACAAGTGCATAGGTGATGAGTAAGAAATAGAAAGATGTCCTCTTCAGAGAACTGGTCTATAAGTACTGTGACCAAAATAGGGTAGAATGCTATATCTGAGCATATCCTGGGTTGGCATGTCTGTGCCATTGGTGTGTATAAACAAAATGAGGCTAGTAACAAGGTCATTAACTAGACTGATTAGGAAAACATAGAAAGGTGTCCTTATAAAGGACTGGGTGTTATGAGTAGGTTATGTGGATCTGTTATCTAGTTCCTTATTACTATCTAGGGTACCCATATGAGGAAGGATAGCCCTCTAAAATGTGGGGAGGATCGCTGGGAGGGAAAAGAGGGAGGGGTGTTCCCACAGGTGACACTATGTAGTGTAGAGTTCTAAACCCAGTATCCCACAAAGGTGCTTGCATTGTTACTAAGTATTGGGCAAAATCATTTTTTGTGTTAGAACTAGGGTTCGCCAGTTGGGCAGATTAAGGGTTCGCCAAAAAGCAGTTAAGATCTATATCTGCATTCAATCCATGCGGCTTTAAAGATCCCAAATGATAGATCCAACTTGTTTCGTTCTGGGAAATTGCGGTGGTTTTATTACCGCCCCTCCAGTTGTCTTTGACCAGATCTATGCCATAGAATATCAATCCCGTTGGATCCTGCTGGTGGAATTTCTTGAAGTGATGGGAGAGATTGTGTTTAGTGGATCCCTTTTTGATCCTATTAATATGCTCCCGGATTCTCACTTTCAGGGGTCGTGTGGTACGGCCTACATATTGTAGGTGGCATGGACATTCGATGACGTAAGTTACATGAGTGGAGTGGCATGTAATAAGCTCTTTAATTTTATATTCCTTAAAGTCAACCCTCGACTTAAAATTCATTCTTCTCCTAGGTTGCTTTTTGCTCACTCTGCAGGGCAGGCATTTTTGACATTTATAGAAGCCCTTAAGTTCAGGGCAAAGGCTGATGGATTTCGGAGGATCAATCACATTATGTACGAGATGATGGCGTAGAGAGGGGGCTCGCCTATATATGAAAGTGGGTTTTTTCTTTAGGATTTTGTTCAGAGTGTGGTCTTCTTGCAGGATAGGCCAGTATTTTTTGACTATATGTTCGAAATCCTTATATTGTGAGTTAAACCCAGTTATAAAGGCTACGTCTGATGTGGTGGATTTATTCTTTTCTTTGGGTTTCAGCATACTGTTTCTGTCCTTTTACTGGACTTCTTCTTTCAGTTTAATCAGATTGCTTTCTTTATACCCTTTCTCTTTGAATCTCTCAACAATGACATCAGCCTGTTTCGTGTAGTCTCCGATGGAATTGCAGTTTCTGCGCAGTCGCATGAGTTGGCCTTTGGGTATGTTTGCCTTCCACTTTGGATGGTGACAGCTAGTGGACGGGATGTACCCGTTGCGATCTGTGGATTTGAAAAATGTTTTTGTGTGAAGTTGAGACCCCACTTTAAAGATTTGGAGATCCAGGTAGTCTATACTCTGCATATCACACTTTCCTGTAAAGGTAAGACCATATTTGTTGGTATTCAGGTTGTGTAGAAATTCTTGGAAAGAATCAGTGGTTCCATCCCAGAGGATAACAAGATCGTCGATGTATCTGCGATACAATTTAATCTGGGGAAAATTACGCTTATAGACGTATTCCTCTTCCCAACAATCCATCAGCAGGTTGGCGACACTGGGGGCATACCGTGCCCCCATGGTTACACCCCTGCTTTGAACGTAGTCGTTTTTCTTATACCAAAAGTAATTGCAACTCATCGCCATGTGTAATCCTTCAACGATATAATTGATTTGTTCTTGTTTCAACGTCGTATTTTGATGGAGAGCCTTTTCTACCCCATGAATGCCATCTGTTTGCGAGATACTGGTATACAGTGAATTGACATCAATTGTAGCGAGCAATAAATTGTCTGCGCATTCCACGTGTTTGAGTTAGTTGATTAACTGTACACTATCACAAAGATACGACCTCCCCTTTTTTACAACAGGTTTGAGGAACGTGTCCAGATTTTCTCCCAACCTGGAAAACACGGAGTTGATCCCACTAATGATGGGTCTTCCTGGGGGTTTGTTCAGTGTCTTGTGTATCTTGGGTGTATAGTATATTACCGGTGTTTTGGCAGAATTTGACATCAAGTACTCTGCTTCAGTGGAGCTCAGTATGCCCATAGATTTGCCTTTCTTCACATATTTAGCAAGTTTCTTATTGAATCTGGCTTTGGGGTTACCCTTTAGCTTTTTGTATGTATTGGGGACCTTGAGTAGATTGTCTATTTCTTCTTCATAATCCATCTTATTAAGAATAACAAGCCCTCCCCCCTTATCTGCTGGTCTAATTATGACTTCATTTTTCTTCCCAATAGCTTTGATGGTTTCCCAGATGTTCTTATTTTTATTTTTGAATTTTCTCTGTAGTTTCCTTAGATCGCTTTCCACCATCTTTTTGAAAGCTCCTATGCACTGATTGCCTGGGATAGTAGGATTGAATACCGAGTTATTTCTAAGCTCTGTCTGGGTGTATTGGGAAGGTTCTGTACTGCGATCTTCTGTGTTGTTTGCAAAAAATGTACGTAAATTGAGTTTCCTAAGGAATTTTTGAAAGTCAATATAAACTTCGAAATGATCTAAGGCTTTCTCAGGGGCATATTTAAGGCCCAGATCTAAGATCTGTAGTTCTTCTTTAGTAAGTTGGATGCTACTAAGGTTGAAGATGCCTTTTCCTAATATTGTCTGGGGCGCTTTCTTCGTCCCTCCCCTGCACCCTCTGGCGCGTTTTCTCTTTGTGTGGGTTCCTCTTCTCTCTCTTGGTTGTATGTACGGTTGCCCCATTGGCTGGGGTGGGGTCCTTGTTCCTGCTGACTTTGGTTCCTTTGGTAATCGTCTCTTCCTGTGGGTCTTCCATGGGTATCCTGCCGGTTGCCATTCGTTCCTCTCCAGCCACCGTTCCCTTGTCCATTCCGTGGTCTCCATCTTCCTGGTGGTCTGTTGTTGCGACCACCCCTGTGAAAACCCCTGTTGTCCCTCATATTTCGCCCTTGTTGGGGATATTGGTCATGAGAATAGTATTCTCTATTAGGGGATGATCTATTTCTACTAGATCAGTGTTTTTCAACTCCAGTCCTCAAGGCACACCAACAGGTCATGTTTTCAGGATTTCCATTATTTTGCACAGGTGATTTGATCAGTTTTACTGCCTCAGTAATTAACACAGCCATTTCATCTGAGGGAAATCCTGAAAACTTGACCTGTTGGTATGCCTTGAGGACTGGAGTTGAAAAACACTGTACTAGATGACCTCCATCTAGGTTGATTGGGACTTCTAAAGTTGCCTGCATCTTGATATCTTACCCTTCTGTTCTCGGGTCTACCCTGCTGCCATCTGGGGGTATAATTGGCACCAGTTAAAGGCTCCCTAGCTTCATTGGGTGAGGCAGGGGGGTTGGTAAACCTAGGTGTAAGTCCTCCATAGTTGGTGGTCATTGGTGGTTCACTATCTTCCATGAGGGTATCATCAAGATCATCGTTTGATCCATCCATGGCTGCCTGCCATTTATACACTTGCATGTTCTTATAGTCAAGGACGTCCCTCTTAAATTTCTTAATTTCTTTTGTTTCTTGATTTGAATGTCATGATCATACTTTTTTATGTGTTCCTGTAATTCTTTTTTCTTGTCTTGTCTTATAATCTTGTTGGCTAGCAAATGGTGTCAGTGATTGCTGTATTTCTGCAATGTGGGTTTCTATTGCTTTAAGTTTATAGTTCCTTCTTTTGACTATTTGGTGTAGGAGCTCATTCTCACTGGTGTTAAAAAAATTATACCATTCATTCATTAGTCCAGCGTCTGTGACGTTATCATTGGGATGTACATCCCATCTTAACCTCCTAGGGGTCATTTTCTCTTTAATGTATGTTTCCAATGTAGCTATGTCCCATCATACTCGGAGTTGCTTCTCCATGGTGTGTTTGAGTTGTTTGACCATTCCCTGCATGTCTTGGCTGTTGATGATTTCTTCCTGACTGAAAATCCCATCAACATTAATATTCCTATTGGTCATGTACCCGAAAACTTCCATAGCTGCGGCTAAACTAATGCACCTAAGTGCAAAAGAAAAAGAGTAATAAAGGGTAGAAGCTGCGCTTAGGATAGCTTAATCTAGGGTAATAGGAAGAGTGTGCGTGACTGCAGCCCCCCCTAGATATGACTCCCCGAAGGGGGTATATAGGAAGAATATATAGGTGGTGGGGGTGGTGGCGCTGTCACTAGTATGTTGTTTGACTGACCCAGTAGAGTGATGGGTAAGTTTTAATGGGACAACATTCCCTCAAGTGATAAAATAAAATAAAACAGGTGTAATAAAAGAAATATCCTGTAATGAGTGTCAGTGGTGGTGCTTCCCAATGCTGCCAGTGGTGTGTCACCAATAAGAAACAGTATTACAAATAAATAAATATTAAAAGAGTGTAGTACTGGGTGTGTACTTGCAATGAGAAAATTACACCGTACTCTAGTGCAATAAATTGACAATTAGCAAAAACGTATTTACAATTGCGCAAATGTGCAGTAAATTAATTCACATCAAATTGGGTGATGAAAACGTGGTCAAGTAAACTCAAATAGTTCACATAAAATAGTCCATAAATTATAAAGCAGGTGAATATGGGTGATGTGACGTCAGGGTGCACCTATATGGATAGGTGATACATCAAGTGGATATCGCAGTGAATCCGGTGCTCCCCCTTATGGGTCCCCACTCACCAGAGGCAGTCACCCCTGCAGGGGTAGAATGCGTGTCAGTCAAAGCGTATGTTCCACCTTGTTGCATGGGGTCACGGCTCATTTTAATGTAACACTCCCACGTCCTTCCCAATTTGTATTACTCCGCCTTGCGCCTCTGAAATAACGTTGCGCAGGCGCAAATTTCTGCATAAAACCGACGAGAATAGGGTGATTGCGCCGCTACATTGCGCCAGTCTAACGTAAAGGCGGTGCGCTACGCCGGTCCAATAATGCGCAGATGTTCCTGAATCTGGCCCATTGTGTCTTTTTTCAAAATTGTCGCTCTTTTTTTGTTTATAGCGCAAAAAATAAAAACCGCACGGGCGATTAAATACCACCAAAAGAAAGCTCTATTTGTGGGGAAAAAAGGACGCCAATTTTGTTTGGAAGCCACGTCGCACGACCGCGCAATTGTCAGTTAAAGCGACGCAGTGCTGGAAGCTAACATTTTGTCTGGGCAGGAAGGGGGTGTAGGTGCAGAGTAGGCAAGTGGTTAAATTAAAAATTAATTAAACCTAAATCCACTACAAAAATGCAACTACAAAAAATAAATAAAATTAGAGTCTGGTATTGTAGTGGGTTGTAGTTGCACTATTGCAATTCGCATCTCGCACCCCCCCCCCCTACACACACACACACACAGGTCCCAAAAGACAGCAGGATCATTCACAATTGTATGATTGTGACTCACAAATGTGCAGTAGGAAACCAGCGGAGAAGCCAGAATGCTTAACGGCCAATTTCCCTTAGTGAAGATGCCACTGCCTGCACTCGAAGGCGATTGAAGAATCAGCTCAGTTGCCGACATTGTGGGCTCCCTGGACGAGGTTCCTTTTAACCCCCCTGCCGGTATCCCCGATTGCGACTCGGGGTGGATTTTTTATGTAACTATCGATATCCCCGAGTCGCGCTCAGGGTGAATATGCAGAGCCTGCAGCGCGCGCTGGCTTACTTTGTATCCAGGCAGGGTATACTGTACTTACCTTGTCCCTGGATCCAGCGATGCATCCACGCTGTGTGAGCGAGTGGCGTCCTCCATTCGACTCACACAGTGCCCGCGCGCTGCCGATCTCCGTTCCCTGCGACGTAACGGCGCACGGGGGCGGAGACCGGCGGCAAATTCAAAAAAGTAAACAAACACATTACATACAGAATACTGTAATCTTATAGATTACAGTACTGTATGTAAAAAGTACACACCCCCCCTGTCCCTAGTGGTCTGCCCAGTGCCCTGCATGTTCTTTTACATAATAAAAACATTTTTTTTGTGCCTGCAAACTGTAGATTGTCCATAGCAACCAAAAGTGTCCCTTTATGTCAAAAGTGATTTTAGAGCAGCTAGAAAACAGCGATAATAAATGATAATCACTTGCAGAATTGAGCAATAGCAATTTGTGGGGAAATTCGTCATAAAAAAATAAAAGTAATGACAGCGACAATTCTGCAACTGAGCAAATTTCAGTGATTTTGATTTGATTACATTAGTGAATAATTTTTATTATAATTACATTATTATTTGTTATAATTATTTATAGTTATTTATTATATTATAATTTTATGATTTTGTGTTTCAAACTTTATCATACCCGGGATGTCTACTAGACTCTGGTTTGGACAAATTTAAGTGAGTTATTCCTAAAAATTACAGGCCTACAGTATAAAACGCAGAATTTCCATGCAAAATAATTGTACCGCTTTTGGTACGTAATTCCAGACAGAATCATACCGACGGGGAGGTTAATAAAACTCAGCAGTTACAGTACTTGTAGTTGCTGGCTTAAATTTTTTTGGGGGGACACTGGAACTCCTCTTAAAGTTTAACCACTAGCCGACCGCCCGCCGTCATTTTACTGCGGGACGGTGGCTCTCCTGGGCGAGAGCCCGTAACTATACGTCCGCATTTTTGCGGCTGCTAGGGGGCGCACGTGCGCCGCCGGTGGCCCACCCCCGCTCGTCCCCCGAGTCCCGCGCGCGTGCCCGGCGTATGTAATCGCCGCCGGGCACGCGCGCTCGTTCCTTTACAGAGCGGGGACCGGGAGCTTTGTGTGTAAACACAAAGCTCTCTGGTCCTGTCAGCGGGGAAACGCTGATCTTCTGTTCATACAATGTACAGTTAGAACACACCCAAGAACACTTCCCTGCCCCCTAGTGTTAACCCCTTCACTGCCAATGGCATTTTTATAGTAATACAATGCATTTTTATAGCATTGATCGCTATAAAAATGCCAATGGTCCCAAAAAAAATTCAAAATCGTCCGATGTGTCCGCCATAATGTCTCAGTACTGAAAAAAAACGCTGATCGCCGCCATTACTAGTAAAAAAAAATATTAATAAAAATGCCATAAAACTATCCCCTTTTTTGTAAACGCTATACATTTTGCGCAAACCAATCAATAAACGCTAATTGCGATTTTTTTTAATGAAAAATATGTAGAAGAATACGTATCGGCCTAAACTGAGGGAAAAAAATGTTTTTTTTATATATTTTTGGGGGATATTTATTATATGCAATGCAGCTCAATGCACAAAAGCTGCCGCACATTTTATTCTGGTGTGAATAAGCCCCTAAATGATTTTCCCATATTGATTTTCGTTTAATGTATAAGGTTAAGCCCATATCATTCAGACTTGACCTTTACTGCAAATGTCAGGCAGTCCGATCTACATGTGGTGCGGTGTGTTTACAGAGCGGCTACATTTTTAATGAAAAAAATCCAGCCTCCCCCTCTCCCTCGCCCCTAACCTTGTTTAAGTTAGAACCTCACAGTTGGGTGTGTTTTTTTGATGTTTGGATTTTCCTTGAAGACCCTTTGGAAATGAATGGGAAAAGAGTGGTCACGGGTATAAAAACATGCAATGATGCATCAAGCGTAGCACACATAGGGCCAGATTCAGCAACACTTGCGCTGGAGTATTTCGATATGCGCCGCGTAACTGTGAAGATGCACCGTCGTTTCTATGTGCCCGTACCCACCAAACTAGATGCGCCCAATAACGGGCCATTTGCGACCGGCGGAACGTTCCGACGCCAGAGTATCGTCAGCGCTTAATTTCGCTTGGCGCATGAGTCGCGCCTATTGATTTCCCCTGCAAATATGCAAATGAGGGATTTTTCCCAATTCACGAACGGATTAGCACCATACGCTGGCTACATGCGCCGCGCGTATCTCGTCCGTTCGGCGCAAAGTTATTTCTACAAAAGGCTGCTTTATCTTTACTCCAGATGGCCACAGGTCAGCAGGAGAGCAGCTACAGCAGCGTTACCGACGATAAGAGCTAGCTGAGCACCCCCACTTGCAGGACAACACCTCTGTCCATGCTTGTCTGTCAAATTTTACAGCCATGGAGGAAGACATCATAGGTCTCCATAGCCGAGATGACGGCTGACAGCTCCTGGGCATTAAAGTTCAGCTTTCTCCTGTGTGTTTGCGGGGAACGGGAGCAGCCATCTCAGAACAAAAGTAACATCACTGCGGGGAGGGGGAGCAGGATATACTTTAGTGCTAGAATGGCGCTTCTACGGGCGCATTTAAACGCCCAACGGAAGGCATTGCGCTGACGTTTCCCGTGAAGTGGTGCCGACGGAAGTTGTGAGCATGCGCACAAAGGGGGCGAGTGGAGCCTCACTCACTGCGCATGCTCCGTGGTTGATGCTCTGAACGTAAGCCTCTGCGCTGGGCTCCGCCCATCATTTACATATGATCACACCCACTTCCCCTTGCGTCGGGTTACGCCAGCGCATTATCGTTACTCTGGCGCAAGTTTACGCGCAACTGCTATGTGAATAACAGTACTTGCGCTGAAAGGGTCGTCAGAGTAACGTAAATGAGAAGCGTTACTCTGGAGCAAAGATGCTCTCATCTACCTGAATCTGGCCCATAGGTGTAAACAGGCCCCAATACAAACTCATCACCGTTTGTTCTTAAGGTTAGTGTACTTGGATCTTGGGTCTACATTTGGATGCATGTGAAATTAAATGTGTAATTTGGTCTGAAACTTGCAAAGCAATGTACAAATTTAAAATGACTCACAAAATAAAAAAATAAAAAAAACATAAGTAACCCCAAAAGAATCTTCACGAGACATACACTATATTGTCAAAAGTATTGGGACACCTGCCTTTACAAGCACAGGAACTTTAATGGCATCCCAGTTTTAGTCTGTAGGGTTCAATATTGAGTTGGCCCACCCTTTGCAGCTATAACAGCTTCAACTCCTCTGGGAAGGCTGTCCACAAGGTTTAGAAGACAAAAGAAAAGATACGCCAATCTAAGTGCAGTAAATGAAAATTTAATATATAATGTATCATAAACAATAAATTGGCTACTCACAAAAAGGAGTGATAACAGAGGCAAAAGAATAGAAATGCGGGCCCGGAGTCACTATGCGTCGTCAACAAATCAAATCCAAATCCTTGACAGCAGAATGCTGGATGTAAAAAGACCTCCAATATCTTAGGAGCCTCAGGAAGGGACTAGAAGTCGGAGGAGCCGATTCAGAGCGGCGTGCGTTCCAGCGTGAAGCGCAACGTGCCGTCGTCGCACTGTCGTCACACTGGAAGTGACGTGGGAGCCGGGCCAGCCAATCGGATAATGCATTTCACAGCGTCCGCTGTTTCGTCAGATCCATAATGTCCACATCTGACGAAACACCGGACGCTGTGAAACGCATTATCCGATTGGCTGGCCCGGCTCCCACGGTACTCTTAAGGCGTCAGCATACTAAGACATTTTGGACGATTTTGAACGATTTCATGCTCCCAACTGAAAACAGTTTGGGAATGGCCCCTTCCTGGTCCATGGATTAGCAAGTTTGGGGTGGAGGAACTCGACTGGCCTTTAGAGTTCTGACCTCAACCCAATAGAACACCTTTAGGATGAATTAGAGCGGAGACTGCAAACCAGGCCTTCTTGTCCAACCTCAGTGCCTGAACTCACGAATGCACTTTTGGAAGAATGGTCAAACATTCCCATAGACACTTCTAAACCTTGTGGACAGCCTTCCCAAAACAGTTGGAGGCTGTTATAGCTAGAAAGGGTGGGCCAACTCAATATTGAACCCTATGATCTAAGACTGGGATGGCATTAAAGTTCATGTAAAGGAAGGTGTCCCAATACTTTTGACAATATAGCGTAGCTAGATGTGCCATATACCTGTGTCCCCTGCCACACAGGACATATTTATGGCCATAGGGGCCAGTAGAAGGAACCACACAGCAAAAGGAGGAACACAAATATTCAACACATCTAAAACAGTGGAAAATGTAACCACTTGATACCCGCCCACCGTCAAATGACGGCGGGCGGGTAACTCTCTGTTCCTGACTGCACGTCATGTCATTTAAATCGCGTCACTGAGAAGCCCGTGCGTGTGCCCGGCGGCCGCGATGGCCGCGGGGACACGCGATTGTCGACAATTGAGCTGGGACGTGGAGCTCTGTGTGTAAATACAGAGCTCCACATCCCTGTCAGGGAGAAAGGAGACTGATTGTGTCCCTTGTACATAGGGACACAATCGGTCACCTCCCCCAGTCACCCCCCCCACCCCCTACAGTTAGAACACACCTAGGATATACATTTAACCCCTTCCCCGCCCCTAATGGTTAACCCCTTCCCTGCCAGTTACTTTTATACAGTTATCAATGCATATTTATAGCATTGTTCACTGTATAAATGTAAATGGTCCCAAAAATGTGTCAAAAGTGTCCGATGTGTCCGCTATAATGTCCCAGTCCCGAAAAAAAAATCGCAGATCGCCGCCATTCCTAGTAAAAAATAAATAAAAAATAAATCATAATTATGTTCCCTATTTTGTAGGCAATATAACTTTTGCGCAAACCAGTCACTATACGGTTATTGCGATTTTTTTAAACAAAAATATGTAGAAGAATACGTATCTGCCTAAACTGAGATAAAAATTTTTTTTTTTTTTTTTAAATGGGATATTTATTATAGCAAAAAGCAAAAAATATTGGCCTAGATTCACAAAGCGATTACGCCTGTGTAAATGTTGTTAGACTGGAGTAATTTCGACTTACGGGCGTTTTTACGCTAGTCGAAATCCTCAAACCATGAAAAGACACCTGCGGGCTTCATTTCGACTGTATTACGTGTTAGTACGCCTTCAGATCTACGCTGCCAGAAAATTGCGGCCACTGGGCGGACTTCCTGTTGTTTTTCGCCGTCAGGGTATGCTAATGAGCTTTTGCCTGCAATCCACAAAATTTCGCACTTTCAACGCAATCTCTTACGGCACCTTTAGTCATCTTTTTTTTCCGTTTCACTATACCTGCTTTTTGCTGGTCTAATATTAGACAGCCCATGTTAAGTATGGCCGTCGTTCCCGCGTCGAATTTCAACGTTTTCCGATGTCTTTTATTATTTTTAACGTAAGTCGTCCGGGAATAGGAATGTTCGTAAACGCCGCTACTCAAACAACGAATGACGTCACGACGTGATTTCGCGCAATGCACGGCGGGAAATTCCTGAACAGAGCATGCGCAGTTCGATCGTCGCGGGGACGCACTTAATTTAAATGCTTCACGCCCCCTAATCACGTATTTCGATTGCGCGGCGGAAAAAAAATACGACACAATAGCGTACGCGCAAAAAAACTACCTGAATTCGGTGTAGAGTCTGGTGAAATACGGCAGCGTACCGTATTTCGATTACGCAGCGGAATATTACGTCTTTGTGAATCTGCCCCATTGTGTCTTTTTTCAAAATTGTCGCTCTTTTTTTGTTTATAGAGCAAAAAAAAAACGCACGGGCGATCAAATACCACCAAAAGAAAGCTCTATTTGTGGGGAAAAATAGGACGTCAATTTTGTTTGGGAGCCATGTCAATTGTCAGTTAAAGCGACGCAGTGCCAGAAGCTAAAATTTTGTCTGGGCAGGAAGGGGGTATAGTAGGGTGACCACGTGTCCCGGACTGCCCGGGATTGTCCCTAATTGATCGCTTTGTCCCTGGTCCCGGGCACCTTCGTTCCGGGACAATCCCGGAATTGCCCCCTTGCCCTTGGCCGATCTGATGCCCCCTAAAAATTGCCACCGCATTGCCGCTGTCCCTCACTGCCCGCTGTGCTAGTTCTGTCCGGAGAGATCGCTTGATTTCCCCCCAGACGCTGCCTGGCTCACTGCCAAAACAACTGGTTGCTAAGCATAGCCCGACTAGCGTCTAACAACCAGTGACATCACGATGAGGAGGAGAGTGGAGCCCCAGCATTCCGAGCGAGCCGCTGGAGGATTCTGCCTCGCGCCTAAGCTCCGCCCCCGACTCCGCCCCCGACTCCGCCTCTTCCCTGGTGGCTGTTCCTGCGCTGGAAGAAAGGTAAGCTAAATGCTCCCTGCACTGCCCTGACTCTGACTAACTCATGGTCACTCCGTCCCATTCATTGCACCCCTCCAGTCATGCTGTACATTATACTGCCCCCCACTACTACCCCCTCCCAACATACTGCCCTCCACTGCCACCCCCTTCCAACATACTGCCCTCCACTGCCACCCCCTCCCAACATACTGCCCTCCCTCCCATCATACTGCCCTCCACTACTACCCCCTCCCAACAAACTGTCTGCCCTCCACTGCACTGCCACCCCTTCTATTATACTGCCCTCCAATGCCACCCCTATAATACAACCCACAGCAGAATGTGACAGCAGGAGAGAGGTATGTGTACAACCGATCACTGAGCACCACTGTCCCTCCATCCACCCCACTGTCCCTCCATCCACCCCACGGTCCCTCCATCCACCCCACGGTCCCTCCATCCACCCCACTGTCCCTCCATCCACCCCACGGTCCCTCCATCCACCCCACTGTCCCTCCATCCACCCCACGGTCCCTCCATCCACCCCACGGTCCCTCCATCCACCCCACGGTCCCTCCATCCACCCCGCTGTCCCTACATCCATACCACTGTCCCCCTGTCCCTCTATCCACCCCACTGTCCCTCTATCCACCCCACTGTCCCTCTATCCACCCACTGTCCCTCTATCCCTCCATCCACCCCACTGTCCCTCTGTCCACCGCACTGTCCCTCTGTCCACCCCACTGTCCCTCTATCCCTCCATCCACCCACTGTCCCTCCATCCACCCCACGGTCCCTCCATCCACCCCACTGTCCCTCTGTCCACCTCACTGTTCCTCTGTCCACCGCACTGTCCCTCTATCCCTCCATCCACCCCACTGTCCCTCTGTCCACCCCACTGTCCCTCTGTCCACCCCACTGTCCCTCTTTCCAGCCCACTGTCCCTCTATCCACCCCATCCACCCACTGTCCCTTTATCCCACTGTCCCTCTATCCACCCCACTGTCCCTCTATCCACCCCACTGTCCCTCTATCCACCCCACTGTCCCTCTGTCCACCCCACTGTCCCTCTATCCCTCCATCCACCCACTGTCCCTCCATCCACCCCACTGTCCCTCCATCCACCCCACTGTCCCTCTGTCCACCCCACTGTCCTTCTATCCCTACATCCACCCCACTGTCCCTCTGTCCACCCCACTGTTCCTCCATCCACCCCACTGTCCCTCTATCCCTCCATCCACCCCACGGTCCCTCCATCCACCCCACGGTCCCTCCATCCACCCCACGGTCCCTCTATCCACCCCACTGTCCCTCCATTCATCCCACTGTCCTTCTATCCACCCCACTGTCCCTCCATTCATCCCACTGTCTTTCTATCCACCCTACTGTCCCTCCATCCATCCCACTGTCCCCCTGTCCCTCCATCCACCCCACTGTCCCTCCATCCACCCCACTGTCCCTCTATCCCTCCATCCACCCCACTGTCCCTCTATCCCTCCATCCACCCCACTGTCCCTCTATCCCTACATCCACCCCACTGTCCCTCTATCCCTCCATCCACCCCACTGTCCCTCTATATCTCCATCCACCCCACTGTCCCTCTATCCCGCCATCCACCCCACTGTCCCCCTGTCCCTCCATCCACCCCACTGTCCCTCCATCCACCCCACTGTTCCTCTATCCACCCCACTGTCCCTCTATCCCTCCATCCACCCCACTGTCCCTCTGTCCCTCCATCCACCCCACTGTCCCTCCATCCACCCCACTGTCCCTCCGTCCACCCCACTGTCCCTCCGTCCACCCCACTGTCCCTCTGTCCACCCCACTGTCCTTCTATCCCTACATCCACCCCACTGTCCCTCTGTCCACCCCACTGTCCCTCTGTCCCTCTGTCCACCCCACTATCCCTCTGTCCCTCTGTCCGCCCCACTGTCCCTCTGTCCACCCCACTGTCCCTCTGTCCACCCCACTGTCCCTTTTCCATCCCACTGTCACACTGTCCCCCTATCTACCCCACTATGTACATATTACCCCCCCGCCATACACTCTATTCCCTATTTAACATTACCACATTCTGCACTATATAAGTCATCCCAGACTCTTTTTAACACTCCATTTAAGCCAATATTTAGCGCAATTTAAGACCTGTCCACTGTTTCCCACGACGCGATTTGTTCTTCTTGATGCCTAGGGCTCACTTTTGATCTTCCACCCGGGCCCACTGATTTCATACGCACCTGCCCCAAAAGTCATAATTTTTTTTTCAAAAATCACCTTTTTTTGGGGGGGGGGGGTGTCCCTGAATGGCAGTTCGGAGATGTGGTCACCCTAGGGTATAGGTGCACAGTAGGCAAGTGGTTAAAAGATCCTTCAGGTGGCATTACTCAACCCAATTCTACAAAAGGGCATTGGGACAGGTAAATCTAATGGAATTGATTTACTTAACCTCCCTGGCGGTATGATTCTGTCTGGAATTACGTACCAAAAGCGGTACAATTATTTTGCATGGAAATTCTGCGTTTTATACTGTAGGCCTGCAATTCTTAGGAATAACTCACTTAAATTTGTCCAAACAAGAGTCTAGTAAACATCTCTAGTATGATAAAGTTTGAAACAAAAAATCATAAAATGATAATATAATTAATAACTATAAATAATTATAACAAATAATAATGTAATTATAATAAAAAAAATTCACTAATGTAATCAAATCAAAATCACTGGAATTTGCTCAGTTGCAGAATTGTCGCTGTCATTACTTTTATTTTTTTATGACGGATTTCCCCACAAATCGCTATCGCTCAATTCTGCGAGTGATTATCATTTATTATCGCTGTTTTCTAGCTGCTCTAAAATCACTTTTGACATAAAGGGACACTTTTGGTTGCTATGGACAATCTACAGTTTGCAGGCACAAAAAAAATGTTTTTATTATGTAAAAGAACATGCAGGGCACTGGGCAGACCACTAGGGACAGGGGGGGGGGGGGGGTGTACTTTTTACATACAGTACTGTAATCTATAAGATTACAGTATTCTGTATGTAATGTGTTTGTTTACTTTTTTGAATTTGCCGCCGGTCTCCGCCCCCGTGCGCCGTTACGTCGCAGGGAACGGAGATCGGCGGCGCGCGGGCACTGTGTGAGTCGAATGGAGGACGCCACTCGCTCACACAGCGGGGATGCATCACTGGATCCAGGGACAAGGTAAGTACAGTAACCCTGCCTGGATACAAGGTAAGCCAGCACGCTGCAGGCTCTGCATATTCACCCCGAGCGATATTTCACGAATATATAGAGGAATATTCGCGAAATATTCGTTAATATCGAATATTCGTGATATTTTATCAAAAAAAAAATGTTGCGAAATTTTGCTAATGCAAATGCGAAATTTCGCTAATGCGAATGCGAAATTTATTGCGAAATTCTCGTCAACACGCGAAAACGGAGATCATTTCCTGGATTACTAAACTAATATGCACTAAACACTAACTCTACTTACACAAACTTATATGACTAAACTAAAGCTAATTTTTTTTGTTTTTTATACACAAAACACAGAAGGGCAGAGAAAGTATTTGCGAATATTCGTAATACGAATATTCGCATTGCGAATATTCGGCAACATAAAAGGATCGCCTCAGCTACTCGGCCCAGGGTCATACCAGCAATGCTTTTAGACGTCGATGGAGATCACTAGGATGTGATCTGTTTTAAAAATAAATTTGAAAAAATACGAATATTCGCAATAGTGAATATTCACCGCGATATTCGATTTATTCGCGAATACTCGAATATGCAATATTCGTAACGAATATTCGCAATGCGAATATTCGTGAGCAACACTAGTGACTCGGGGATACCGATTTTTGCATAAAAAATCCACCCCGAGTCACGCTCGGGGATACCGCCAGGGGGGTTAATGCAAATAGACTGTTCTCTTTGCAAAGGAATGTTCCCTTCTCTTAGTGATTGTGGTGAAATTTCACTTTGCAAACAATACCCAATTGTGTGCAAGAAAAATACAAAAAATATATATTTTTACTTGCAAACTATTGGATGATGGAAGTCAGCAGAGTTTAACCTTTTTTCACTAAGTTAAAGGAAAATTCCCTTGAAAAAGTGAACAGCCTATTTGCCTTTAGTAAACCAACTCTAATGTTTCTTGTTTTACAGGTGCATTGGGTTTTTATTTTTTTATTTAGTGACAAGACGTTTTAATCATGTACTAGCTTTGGTTTTCTATGCTTTATGATCAAATAAAAGCAGCAAGTTCTAATGTATTGCTTAGAAGCAGCTCAAAAGCTTTGAAAGGCTAATGTATATAGGCTTTTGAGATCACAAACAAAACGTCTATGTAAAATGTCATATACTTTAAGCTTTAACATATAATGCTAATTTAAATATAATTTTCTATTTTTAAAACTGCATTCTTTCATTAAAATAAATATTATAATAAAAATACTTGATGATCCTTCCATGAGGGCCCTTGTTCAGGAACTTCCTGTCATAGGGTGACAACACTCTGTCTCTGGTGTCACCCTGTCACGTGGGTATCCAATGGAAATTTCAAATGGTTGGTTCAACACACATTACATGGAAATGGCCCACTATTGTTATCATCAGGACACCCGTGTGAAAACAAGTATTTAACGCGGAACTTCACCCAAACATGGAAGTTCTGCTTGTTTGCATCTTATCCTCCTCCGCTGCCACATTTGGCACTATTTTGGGGGGGGGGGGCTTCGTGGCAGGCGCAGCACTATGAAGTGCCTCATGCGCTGTGGCATTAGAAGAATTGTGATATCTCTGACTTTTCAGTCCAACAAGACTTTCTATTACTCTGAAATTCCTCTATTGCCGTTCTATGGAAGCAGTAGGTTTAACCACTTCCTTACTGGGCACATATACCCCTACCTGACCAGGTGAAATTTCAGCTTGTGGCACTCCATCACTTTAACTGACAATTGCGCGGTCGTGCGACGTGGCTCCCAAACAAAATTAATGTCCTTTTTTCCCCACAAATAGAGCTTTCTTTTGGTGGTATTTGATCGCCTCTGTGGTTTTTATTTTTTGCACTATAAACAAAAATAGAGCGACAATTTTGAAAAAAATATTTTTTACTTGTTGCTGTAATAAATAGCCCAATTTTTTTTTAAAAAACATTTTTTTTCTCAGTCTAGGCGATACGTATTTTTCTACATATTTTTGGTAAAAAAAAATCGCAAAAAGGGTCTGGTTTGCGCAAAAGTTATTGTGCTTACAAAATAGGGGACAGAATTATTATTTTTTATTATTTATTTTTTTACTACTAATGGCGGCGATCAGCATTTTTTTCGTGACTGCGACATTATGGCGGAGACATCAGACACTTTTGACACATTTTTGGCGCCATTCACATTTATACAGCGATCAGTGTTATAAATATGCACTAATTACTGTGTAAATGTGACTGGCATTGAAGGGGTTAACACTAGGGGGTGAGGAAGGGGTTAATGTGTACCCTGAATTGTGTTCTAACTGTGGGGGGACAGGGGGGGGACTGGGGGAGGTGACCGATGCTGTGTCCCTATGTACAAGGGACACAGATCGGTCCCATCTCTCCCCTGAGAGGACATGGATCTCTGTGTTTACACACAGAGATCCTTGTCTTGTCCCTGTAGTCGCCGATCCCGAGTGCCTGGCGGACATCACGGCCGCCAGGCACGCGCATTAGCATGTCAGTGAAATGCGGCGGGCACGCGCGCAGTGGCCTGGCGCAGCGCAGGCCGTAAAAACACGGCCAGTTAGAGATTTAGAACCACCCTTCGGCCGTACAAAGTCGTACGGCCGTCGGGTAGTGGTTAAAGAGCACACCAAATGCTTAAAATAACTTCTTTATTAACTTCACTTTCCTTCATATATAACATTGCTGCTTTGCAGCAGACAGTCTATGTACAAAAAACATGTGTTAAATAAAGTATAACAGAAAATGGTGGTTCAAATATTCAATCTTGTCATTTAACATAAGATGGTGGATTTACTTCTTAATTTCTGTAATTTCTCTGAAAGGTATAACTCTGTGGTTTGCAACTTGGTTTGGTTTAGTTTAGTTTGGTGAGTTAGTTTGTGAATTAGATGAGTTAGCTCTTGAATTAGGTTTGAATTAGTTTGGTTTGTTAGTTAGTTCGGTGGAACTACAAGTGAATACATAACTAGTTCAGTATACAGTTCTAATCACATTATTTACAATAGGAACATATATATATATATATATATATATATATATATATATATATATATATATATATATATATATATATATATATATATATATATATAACTGTATGACATACCTATTTGGCCCCCTTTACTTCCATAAACCTGAACTCTGGTTTTGTGTGTCTGCTCTGTTCTCTGTCTGTGGTGGAAAAGATTTTGCAGCCCATGTGCTGGGAACTTTCCAGACAGAATGGATGCAAAGCTGGCTGTGATTGGTCAAGACTCTTGCCGAATGTGAGGCTGGCTGTGATTAGGCCAAGACTCCTGATGAGTCACAAAAGCTTAACTCTATGCTTTCTGGTATGAATTCTACTGTGTTATTGCTTACCTCTTCTGTCATATAAATAAATAATTCTTAAAGGCATATGTTTTCTTTTACTTCTGTGAACACAACATACAACTGTTATATGACATCCAAGCATACAATCACAGTGAATAACTTTGCTTTTGTCTCTCACATATACACATGTGCACTACATTTAGGTTCTTAGCTGGTCTAGCTGTATATACATGTAGGTTATATTAGCGACCTAGGACAGGTTCTAGCTGGCCAGCTACAGGCGTGTACCTGGGGTGACAGGTAACCGCTCCCTTTTCCTGTCAGAAAACAATGGGGGAAGGAGGGCGGCTGTACTTCCGACTCAGATCGCCACAGTGTTCTGACCGGAAGTGGGAGCGGATACCTGTCAAAATCAGGAACTAGCTCACTCCTCCTCGCCAAAAGGTGGCAGCGGAGGGCCGAAAAAACTTTAAATACTTGTTTTTACATGGGTGTCCTGGGACACAGCACAGGTCCCAGGAGACTACCGGAGCATTCACAAGGTGCAGTGCGGCTCGCACATGTGCAGTAGGAAACCGGCTGTGAAGCTGTAAGCCTTCACTGCCTGTTTCCCTTACTTGAGATGCCGGCGCCTGTACCCAAAGCCAATTGAAGATTTGGCTTGGGTGAGGACATCGCTGGATCCCTGGACAGGTAAATGTCCTTATATTAAAAGTCATCAGCTACAGTATTTGTAGCTGCTGACCTTTCATTTTTTCGGGGGAGCCTGGAGCTCCTCTTTAAAGCGGGATTCCACCCGCAAATTTATTTATTTTTTAAAGTCAGCAGCTACTAACAGTGTAGCTGCTGACTTTTAATAAGGACACTTACCTGTCCTACTTGCCCACGCTGATGGCCCACCCAATGCCGATCCCACAATCGCTGCAGGTCCCGCGCCGCCATTCACACTAGGGGAAACAGGCTGTGAAGCCTTACGGCTTCACTGCCCATTTCCTACTGCGCCTGCATGAGTCTCGTGCCGGCTTGTGAATGGGCGGCTGCTATCTGAGAACACACACAGTTCCCAGAAAGCAGCGCGCCCCATTCACTAGGAGAAGAAGAAAACAGACCGCGGTTGCGGAAGAGGCAGATTACGGACTTCCGCATAGCAACAGGTATTTCGGGTGAGTATATATGTCACAATGTAGAGTATAAGATTTCCTATAATCTGTGCCCAGTCTTGCCACAAAGAGTTAATCCAGATCTGAGTAATCCTCTTTCAATTTTCAGTAAAATGAACAGCCTTCCAGATAAAAACCTGCCTAAATAAAAAGTCAGTTTTCTCTCTTCTTGCTTTGAGTGACAGGTTATGTACATATCTAGCTTGGACATGTTTATCATATGTTATGTTATGTTTATCATAACATGAGGTATAAAAAGTGAGAAATCCACCCCTCCCCCACATAACACATCCTGGTAATATACAATGAACTTTGGATCACCTTATGTTATGATAAACAAAACATAACATATGATAAACATGTCCAAGCTAGATATGTAAATAACCTGTCACTGAAAGCAAAAACAGAGAAACGGACTTTATAATTTGGCAAGTTTTTATCTGGAATTCTGTTAATTTGCACTGAACATTACAAGAGGATTACTCAGCGCTGGATTAACTCTGTGTGGCAAGACTGGGCACAGATGATAGGAAATCTTATACTCTACATTGTGACATAAAAAAAAAAATGGGGGTTTACATCCACTTTAAGGTTGATATCTACTTTACTTAAAGTGATTGTAAATCTCACAAATCAGTTTAAAATGGAGATGGAAGGCAAAACATTTGTTTATAGATATAAAAAAAGTATAAGTCATGTTTTTCCCCTTTTTATAAGAGATCAAATTCTTTCTTTTCTAAGCTGCATAAGAGCTGGGGAGGAGAAACAGCAGCACACTGATCTTCCCAATGAATGGCTGTGCAGGGGGTGGGGCATGTCAGGACAAATCTGATCTTTGGAGGAGAGTTCCCAGCACAGCTAGAGAATTGACCACGCTGTGTTATCCCACTTAGCATGGTCAGTTTTCAATAGGAAAGCAGATAGAGAACATCAGAACACAAAAGAAGCAATACAAATAGAACAGATTACTTTTTCATGCAAGTACATCAGGCAGATATCAGGAATATAAAATGTGGGGTTTATATTAGGGCTGTGCAAATTAACTTTTAATTAACCACTTCCTTACTGGGCATGTAAACCCCCTTCCTGACCAGGTGAAATTTCAGCTTGCGGCACTGCGTCGCTTTAACTGACAATTGCGCGGTCGTGCGATATGGCTCCCAAACAAAATTGGCGTCCTTTTTTCCCCACAAATAGAGCTTTCTTTTGGTGGTATTTGGTCACCTCTGCGATTTTTATTTTTTGCGCTATAAACAAAAAAGGACGACAATTTTGAAAAAAAATACAATATTTTTTACTTGTTGCTATAAAAAATAGCCCAATTTAAAAAAAAAATTCAGTTTAGGCCGATACGTATTCTTCTACATATTTTTGGTTAAAAAAAAAAAAAAATCGCAATAAGCGACTGGTTTGTGCAAAAATTATAGCGCCTACAAAATAAGGGACAGAATTGTTATTTTTTATTATTATTTTTTTTACTAGTAATGGCGGCGATCTGCGATTTTTATTGCGACTGCGACATCATGGCGGACACATCGGACACTTTTGACACATTTTTGGCACCATTCACATTTATACTGCAATCAGTGCTATAAATATGCACTAATTACTGTATAAATGTGACTGGCAGGGAAGGGGTTAACACTAGGGGGTGAGGAAGGGGTTAATGTGTTTCCTGCATTGTGTTCTAACTGTGGGGGGAGGGGGGGTGACCGATCTGTGTCCCTATGTAATAGGAACACAGATCGGTATGCTCTCTCTATGACAGGACGCTGTCATTGTGAGAGCCGGCAATGAGAGATGATCTCATATGTTTACATATGAGATCATCTCTCATTCGCTGCACAGATCGCATCGCAAACGGCCACTCTGACACGGCCAGTATCAGACACGGCCAGTACACAAGTTCCCCGCTGCGCGCTCTGGAGCGCGCACTGGGAACGAGGAAAGGGGCTGCCGTGAAAACACGGCAGCCCGGAGATTTAGAACCACCCTGCGGCCGCATATAGTCGTACGGCCGTAGGGAAGTGGTTAATCGATTCATTTTTTTGATCGATCAAAATCTTTTTGATCGATTAAAATTCTTTTGATTGCCTCTCACCTCTCCGCCGGCTTTTGGGCCTTTAGGGAGTTCCGTCGGAGATCTGGTAACATCACGGACACCGGCGGGGCTTGCCGTGTCCATCTGAAGGGCTCCTTTGCTGTGCCTTCATATCTGCATGCCGGCGTTACCTTACTATCTGCCACACGCAAGGGCTGTTACACTTCCCTCTATCACTTCCCTCTATCAACCTGGAATTCTGTATTATCATCCTTCCTTTGTCTCAGCTAGAACTGTGTGTTGTGTGATGCATTTAATCATGCCATAAACTGGTTACATTCCACTCAAAAGATATTTAAAAATAAATAAAAACACAATTTTTTTATCTGTTACATTTTAACCTGTGCATGCCCTTTTGTTTCTTTATTGTTATGTATATAGACTGAGTATGGCAGTACATAACTCACATTCCCCTAACACATGGAGCTACAAAGAAAATAATGAAAAGCATCTGGAGTCAAGAAATCTATAACCGTCTCCATTGCTGATTAGCTGCCAGTGCATGCTAAGATCTGATTGTTCTGTACAAAATCACCATCAGAACTCCACATGATGCTTTGTTCACCTGATATTACATTAACCATGGCAGAAGGACCATGTTTCAGAACAAAAGATTTCCCTTCATTTGTAAAGGAAGAGTTGATTATTTCTCCAAAAAGGACCGTTTCTCTCGATGTGATTCTTGTCAAGCCTGCCTTGCATACACACGATTGTTAAAAAAAAAAATGCTGGCGCAAAGCGCGGTGACGTACAACACATACAACGGCACTATAAAGGGGAAGTTCCATTCAGATGGCGCCAACTTTGGGCTGCTTTTGCTGATTTTGTGTTAGTAAAAGTTTGGTGAGAGACAATTCGCGCTTTTCAGTCTTCGTGCTTTTCAGTCTGTTACAGCGTGACGAATGTGCTATCTTCATTACAAATGCTAGTTTTACCAAAACGAGTGCTCCCGTCTCATAACTTGCTTCTGAGCATGTGCGTTTTTTTCCCGTCGTTAAAGCCTAAACACGACCGTTTTTCACGACATGAAAAACGACGACCTGAAAAACTACGAGAAAAATTAGAGCATGTTCTAAAATGTTTGTTTTTAATGACCAATTAAAAAAATTTAATTTTTCTCGTCATGAAAACTGGTTGTGTGTGCGTGGCTTTAGATGGCTGCTATTATGAAAATGTATTAATCTCCTAATCTCAGATTTATTTAATGACCATTTCCTGCTTTTGAATCTTTGGCGGTTTGTGGGAGCCATACTATATCTATGCCCACCTCCCACCAAAATTCAGTAGGGAGAGCTTCTATGCAGCTCATGGGCTTTGTAGGGCCAGAGATTTCTGGTTCCATTCACCCTTTAAAAAGAGGAGGAGTTGTATGAATATGGTGGGTGGAGCAGATGCTTAGCAGTCTGAGAAAAAAAATTGTGGTGGAACGTCCCTCCCTCCCACCCTAATAGAAATGGTTTGACTGGGATGAAGAACAGGGTCGTTATGGTTGGGTCCTTGATGATGGGTATAAAACGTGAGTTGTTTTTTTGAGAAAACGGTGGGACCCAACTCAGGTATGGAGTCCTCCCGGTTGGTCTGGTTTCAGTCTAGACTACCGTGTAGTAAGGTGGTGGGTGTCTGTGGTCAGTTTGTGAGTTTTCAAGGCAATTTTGGCTGCTGGGGATAGATGCTAACTCAGAGGTACCACAGATTCCAAAGTTGGGAAGATGGGGTCGTCAGTGACTGGCAACCAGTTATTTGGATTGGAGCTGGAATATTTAAATTATGTTTATAGTTGATTTGGTTTTTGTTACTAAAAGACCGAACAGGCCATTTAAATCCAATACAATGCCAGTGTCGTTATTCTATAGTCATGGGTAAGTGTTTATACATGATTGGTGGGGGTAGTAAGCTATCTGACTGCCCGAGTCATGCTCTTAATCAACTTCTGGGCCACATCCAGACAGATGGCAGCCCATTGTTGCATAATCAATGCTTGGAGTTTGCCAGAATTTTTTATTTATTTTTTGTTCACCTGTCTCTTGAGGATTGACCACAAGTTCTCAATGGGGTAAAGTTCTGGAGAGTTTCCTGGCTATGGACCCAAAATGTCCATGTTTTTTTCCCCAAGCCACTTAGTTATCACTGTTGCCTTATGACAAGGTGCTCCATCATGCTGGAAAGGGCATTGTTTGTCACCAAACTGTTGGATGGGTGGCAGAAGTTGCTCTCAGAGGACTATTCTTTATTTGTGGCTGTGTTCTTAGACAAAATTGTGAGTGAACCCACTCCCTTGGCTGTGGAGCGACCCCACACATTAATGGTCTTAAGATAAGATGCTTTACTGTTGGCATGACACAGGACTGATGGTAGTGCTCGCCTTTTCTTCTCAGGTTTTTCCTGGAAGCCCCAAACAATCGGAAAGGGGATTCATCAGAGAAAATTACTTTCCTCCAGTCCTCAGCAGTCCAATCCCTGTACCTTTTGAGGAATATCAGTCTGTCCCTGAGGTTTTTCCTGGAGAGAAGTGGCTTCTTTGCTGCCCTTCTTGACACCAGGCCATCCTCCAAAAGTATTTGCCTCACTGTGCTTGCAGATGTACTCACACTTGCCTACTGCCATTCCTGATCAAGCTCTCCACTGGTGGTGCCCCGATTCCACAGCTGAATCAACTGTAGGAGACTGTCCTGGCACGTGCTGGACTTTCTTGGGCGTCCTGAATACTTCTTTACAATTAAAGTGGAAATGTTTTTTTTTTTTATGGGATTAGGTTCAGTTTCATTGCAAAGAGGGACTTTGCAATGAATTGCAATTCATCTGATCGCTCTTCATAACATTCTTTTTTTTCTATACTATTCAAATTTTAATTTATTCTATTTGAAATTTGAATTTCAGAAGATGGTTATATTCTATTTGTATTCTATTGTAATCATATTTCTTTATTTTCTATTCTAGTTTATTCTTTTTTTATTTTCTATTTTATTTTGTTCTGTTTTACTCTATTCTATTTTTTTATTTTCCATTCTTTTATGTTTTGTTCTATTCTATTCCTTTACTTTCTACTCTATTTATTCTATGCAAATTTGATTTGAAAACTATTTAAAAGCAGAAGTTCAGCCAAACCTTGTTTTGCTGGACTTCTTGTATGGATCACAGGATTTGTTTTGCACTCCTGTGACTCGTCAGCAGAGAGCAGGCTGAAGTCCGCTCTTTGGTGACGTCACAGATATAAGTCTAGGGCAGGCACTGCATCATCCCAACAAGAGTCTGGATCTGTCAGTTGCCTGGACTGACACCTCGCTCAGTCTCTCAGCGAGCCGATGAGACCCTGAGACAGGCACCCCCGCCCCTTCACAGCTCAGCACTCCAGTGATCTAGGAAGGTAAAGGGCAGAGAGCAGTGACTGACAGTCTGCAGCTCTCTGCTAGCGAAACTGTCAGAACCGAGCGATTAGCTATTCAAATAAAAGCTGTAATGTTCCCCGCGCTGATTAACTAGGTTTTGGTATGTGGCTGCATTGCGGCCGCGGCAGTGGCGGGGGGGGGGAGTATCGTATCTGGCATCAGGTACATTTGCGGGAGTACAAGTACTCCGGCAAATGCTCAGTATCGGTCCCGATACCGATACTGGTATCGGTATCGGAACAACCCTAGTTATTTGTGATATGTTTAAATTAGTTAATATTGTCCAAAATTCAATTAGGAAACAAAACGAATCGCACATGTCTAATCCAAACCTGGGCAGCTGCTGCATCGCATTTCTAGGTAGAGGAAGTAGAACTACAAACACAGTGCTTTTGACTAAAGAGACTGTGTTTGTGAGTATCCCTACTGCTTTGTCCCAGTGCTAGGATTGTATACTGTGAGCTGTGATGCTGATTGGTGCGGTAACCCCTGGCACTGTGACACCGCTGGAGATGGAGATTGTGTATTTCTTGAACCCCAACTGTTTCTTGTAAGCCAACAAGAACACACAGGGCTCCAATGCCAGCCAACAAAGTACTGGCCAGTTAGACACTGTCAGGATTCAGAGTGTGGGTCAGAGTCCAAAAGAGGTGCCCCCTACTGCCTCGTCCTGGTCATTTCTGAGCTTACCAGAGCCATCAGTAAGCCTGGAACCAATCCGGTGCAGCCGATGGCTAGGCAGGAAGTTGAAGGAGGGAAAGATAGCCCTCACTCTTGAAAGACCGGAGCGACATCCAACGTCACTTCCTGTTCCCGGGTAGACAGAAAGTATATATATTTTATTTTATATTTTATTTATTATTTTATTTATAATTTTTTTAATGCAAAATGTATTTTTATTTTTTTCTTGCAGCATTTTTTGACCCCAGATCTCTCAATAAAGAGGACCTGTCATGCGCATTTCTATTGCAAGGGATGTTTACATCCCTTGTAATAGGAATAAAAGTTAAAAAAATTAAAGCGTCATAACCCTCCGAGCTCACGAGCAGAAGCGAGCGGTTTACGTAAGTCACACACGCACATATGTAAATGGTGTTCAAACCGCACATGTGAGGTATCACTGCGATCGTTAGAGCAAGAGCAATAATTCTAGCACTAGACCTCCTTAACAACCTGTTAAAAAAAAAAAATGAAAGCATCGCCTATGAAGATTTTGAGGTACCTTAAGTGTGTCACCAATCCACAAGTGTGCACAATTTTAAAGCATGACATGTTAGGTCATGACACATACCATCTTTCACATTATACCACAAAATGGGGGTACTGTAACTTTACTGTTTTTTTTATTTTATTATTATTATAGTGTATTTCTTTCAAGGAAATTGCGTTTGAAAGACCGCTGGGCAAATACAGTGTGGAGCAAAATATGGCAATGGCCGCTATTTTATTCCCTAGGGTCTCTGGTAAAAAAAAAAAAGTGTATATATATATATATTTACATGAAAGGCTGCCCACTGACCTCATGGGTAACAGAGCTCACCAGCCCTCCCATTTGCCTACCAAACACAGCAGAACAGCTTCTACCACTAGACGATGAGGGGCGGCCTTGGAAATGAGATTACGGTCATGATTTATGGTGTCTAAACAATTTAAAATCTAAAAGGCTGCAGAAGGCAAAATATGCATGAAATTGAAATGGGGTGTCCTCAGCAAAGGCTAGCCTTTATTTGAAGTATAGTTATATCAATATTTAATTGATGAATATAGTCACATTTCATATATAATTTCACACAATAAGCACCGGAATGGCAACGTACGCCCACAAGCTGTCACTTAAAGATCATGAACTATTTCAGTAGCGGCATAAATAACTATATTTGGAATGTTTTTATAGTGCACTTGTCATTTCTTGTTTTCTTAAAACACTACATAAAGGATTTAACAGAGCTGAAATAATATGCCTATGCTTACTCTAACATGTATTTACTTTGATTTATGTTATAATGTTTACAGATGACAGTTACCTGGAGGTGTAACAAAAACACTGCAATACCTCCTCCATACTGCTTCTCAGCTTTGCAACTTGACAGCAGAGACAAAATAGCTAATCCGTTGCTGGGGGTTAGTCCATAAATAGCGATTTTACTATTTATCCACTGTTCCTGCTTGACACTGTTCACACTTAGTTATCTTTTACATCCATGCTTTTGCTTTAACTCACAGACACGCTCAATTGGTTTCTCATAGTGGCCAACAACAGATCCTAAACAGAACTGATACTTGATACTACAGTGCCTTGAAAACGTATTCAAACCCCTTGAAATCTTTCAAATTTTGTCATGTTACAACCAAAAAACGTTAAAAAAAAAAATGGGGGGCATTTATGTAATAGACCAACACAAAGTGGCACTTGATTGTGAAGTGTAAGGAAAATCATAATAATAATTATTAAAGTAATCAATACTTTGTAGAACCACCTTTCACTGCAATTACAGCAAGTATCTACCAGCTTTCCACATCTAGAGATTAAAATATTGGCCCATTCTTCTTTGCAAAATAACTTGAGCTTTGTCAGATTGGAAGGAGAGTGTCTGTGAACAGAAATATTCAAGTCTTTCTACAGATTCTCAATTAGATTTTGGTCTGGACTTTGACTGGGCCATTCTAACTCCTGAATTTGCTTTGACCTAAACCATTCCATTGTAGCTCCGGCAGTATGTTTAGGGTCGTTGTCTTGCTGGAAGGTGAACCTTCACCCCAGTCTCAAGTTTTTGCCGACGCTAAGGCCGCGTACACACGATCGGTCAAAACCGATGAAAATGGACTGAAGGACCGTTTCATCAGGCCAAACCGATTGTGTGTGGGCCCCATTGGTCAGTTATCCTTCGGTCAAAAAAAAGAGAACTTGCTTTAAAATTTGACCGATGGACGCCTGACTGATGGGTCAAAACTGATCGTTAGTATGCAAAAGCATCGGTTAAAAGGCCGCACTTGCTCAGAATCAAGTCGACGCATGCTTGGAAGCTTTGAACTTTGTTTTTTTCAGCACGTCATTGTGGTAAAGTGGCACACAACAAAATGTAATGTTTTTGGTAAACTGCAGCAAATTGAAAGGTTTAGGATCGGGGGAAAAACACTTAACAGTAGCAGAGGAACAAAATGTCCCTGGGTTGGTGGTGTCACTGAAATAATAAAACACATTGTCTCTGAGCTGGTGGTGTCACTGGAAGGAATAAATGTCCTGAAGTTTGTGATGTCACTGAGAAGCAAAACATTTCCCTGCGTTGATTTTACTGAACAGAAAAATGCCCCCCGCATCGATAGTGTCATTGAAAGGAGAAAAAGTCTCTATGTTGGTGATGTCATACCTTTCAACCGTCCCGGATTCACGGGGACCATACCAAGAATTTAAGTAAATACTGCTGTCCCACAAATCCAGGCTGAATCCCGCAGCTGAGCCCAGTACCAATATAAGTTCTGGCACTTGACTTCACCTGTCAGTGTGGGCCGCACTGCAGCTGAGACTCGCTCAATGCCCAGCCAGCACAACCCCCCCACATCCACCACCCACTCACCTGCGCTCTCAGCCGCCCTCCAGGTCACCCACCTGCTCTACAGAATAGAAGAGGAGGGAAGGCTAGATCTGCCCCCCCTCCTTCCCATGTCCCCCTGTGGCTGTGAAGGAGTTGTGTGGGTGGTAATTTTGAAGCAGTGCACATGTCACTGCCTGAGCCTCTGGAGAACCATCAGCCTTGGGCGAGTGAACCTTCCTCTTTCTCCCTTCATTCCTTTCATGTACCATAGTGATTCTGCCTTCCATGTGCCTTAGTGATCCATACTTCCTGCCTTCCACATGCCATAGTGATCTTTCCTGCTTTCCATGTGCCTAAGTGATTCTTCCTGCCTTCCGTGTGCCATAGTGATCCTTCCTGTCTTCCACGTGCCATAGTGACCCTTCCTGTCTTTCACTTGCCATAGTTATCTTTCCTGTCTTCCACGTCCCATAGTGATTCTTCCTGCCTTCCCTGTGCCATAGTGATCCTTGCTGCCTTCCATGTGCCATAGTGATCCTTGCTGCCTTCTATGTGCCATAGTGATCCTTGCTGCCTTCCGTGTGTCATAGTGGTCCTTTCTGCCTTCCATGTGCCATAGTGATCTTTCCTTCCTGCCTTCCATGTGCATTAGTGATCATTTCTGCCTTCCATGTGCCATAGTGATCCTTATTGCCTTTCATATACCATAGTAATGCTTCCTTCCTGCCTTCCATGTACCATAGTGATCCTTCCTTTCTTTCATATACCATAGCAATCCTTCCTTCCCTCTCTCCAATCTCTCACCCTAAGGGTTGGTTCACACTTGAGCCTCCAACTTGTGGCACAGCAATCAAACCATATTTTATAGGTACAAGGAAGCCCAGGTTTTGTTTAATAACAACCCTTAAGCCCCTCCAACTATCATGTTTGATCACACCCATTTCTTTGCTGCGCTATTGTCAGGAAAGGCTCCATCCGCTGGTGCTATTTATGATCTGGCTTGCAGTGCTGCATTCCACCAGCAGGGGTCTCCTGGCAGTTTGGAGCTGTCAGGAGAACCTCTCCCTGCTGGTATATCATCTTTGGGACGAAGTACTGGCCTCCACCAGGGGATGGACCCTGGCAGTATGAAGCATATGGCCCCTGCTGCGCTCAGGTGTGACCTAAATGTAATTAGCACACCTCTACAAATACCCGGCGAGTGGAATCACACCTCGCCCTGGTACCTGCCTAATTAACCTGATCCTGAGCCTACTTTCCGGACCCTCAGCCTTTGATTCCCATCTTGGACTTGTCCTTTCTGTTTTCCCCCTTGTCCTGGATCCCTGCCCTGCAGCCTGTCCATCCATATGCTCCCTGCTCTATCTTGTTCTCGTCCGCACCCATCTGCTGATATCCTTTGGTATATGACCTCGGCCTGGCTTGTTTATGACTACGGTATTTCCCCTTGTTTGTATATATGATTTATTGTTGATTGTGCACTGGTTGTCATCACATGTTGCCACCTTGTAAATATACACCTTTCTTATTTCACTACATACGTTGTTGGTCTTCTCTGTGTAGGCACACAGTACTGGTCTACTAAAGATTCCTGACAGCTATGCAGTTAATATGTTCGTAAAATGTCCCTCATTCTCAAGTTCAAAAGTTTGGTGGTATGGTGATGTCCCTGGAAAAAAACACAACTTTAAATATCCCATCCCACCACCACCTCTGCAGTAGAGAGCTCGTCCCTCAATCCTTTCTCCCCCCTGCAAAATGTTTCACTAGCGATGAGCTCAAGTATGTCCAGACACAAATACAAACATGTCCAAGCTAACTTGCTGGAAATCTTTGAAAGCTGGCAAACATTAACAGGGGGCAGGGCCATGCCCTTCTCTGCAGCCGCATAGAAAAACACCCCTTGCATATGTGTGGTTGCGGATCAGGAAATGCCTCTACGCCTATGATTGACAGTCAGCTTTGACAGCTTCTGGGAGGGATAGTTCAGGGGGGTTTGGACATACCTGAGCTCATCACTAATCATCAGCAATCTCCCCTCAATACCACCTGCTCCCAGCAACCTACTTCTCAGTGCAAATGGATCGTTTGCCAGAAGGCTGGGCTGTCATGCTCTGTGTGAGCGCTTCATGCACTGCAGCATGACATCCAACCTCCTGGCAGCCCCTTCTCCTGCACTAAGGAGGTACTGTCACTTAGGGCATATTGTCCCTCAAACAGAAGCTGGCTTCTGCTTTTAGGATAAATGATGGTGGTGAGCACTAGGCTAGTGCAGCTGACAGTGTCTTACAAACCAAGGACGGTGTTCAGTATGGTCACTCCAGTCTCAGCACCACCCCCACCATGCAAAAAGCTCACATACCTGTCTCTCACAGGTAAATTCATCTGTCACAAACACCAACATTTGTTGTGTGTATGTACAGCATAGGTCTAAAGAATGTCTACAACGCTCTTTATGTATTCCAGGGAGCGAGTTGTTTAATATTCCAGCAGTTCTGCAGCAACTTACCATCACTTACAGTGAGCATAGAGAGGCCTTAAAAAGTATACATTGTAAAAAAAAATTGTATTCTTTTTAATAAATAAGAGGCATTCTCTTATTGGATGAGGGTAAAACGTGATATCAGTCACCCCTGCACTCCACATTTTCCAATCAAAGAATGCCTAATATTCATTGGAACCAATACAAGGCATTTTCTGAATGGAAAGTGAGCAACTCCCTGATGCTGCAGCACCAGAAAGATTAAAGGACACACTGTATTTGGCATAGACTACAAATGAAAACTTGAGAATTCACTGTGTCCTTCTGGACATTACATATGAATTTTGCTGAAGTCTCCTTCTACAAAACCAAATTAGGAACCTGTTTACAATGTGGATAGAACCTAGCCCAATAAAGTTTTGCAGTCAATTACTTTTAAAGACAGCATGACGGCTGGTGCTCCATTCGTCAGGGGGAGGGGGCAGACGGACTTAAAAAAGGACTCCCCCTCAGTCACTCCAGCTTACACTGCTCACCATAGCCCCTCCCCCCGGTTGCCAGCTTACTCACCCTGTTCTGCCCCCGGACTGGTATGTGAAGACGGTGGCAGTGGCTTCCCCCTCAGTCTCCTCTGAGTCTTCCTATGCATCTCCTCAGCATCACGGCGACCGTACGTCTCCTCCCTCCTCCTCTCTCCTCCTCCTCCTTCCTCCTCAAAAGCCAATAGGATGGCTTATCCTATCTGTCAATTGGGAAACGGGTCTCACGACCCGCTTTCTGATTGGTCGAGAGAAGAATCAGTGTGAGAATATTGAATATTCATTCGCTAATGTCACATAACTGGGTGGGTTTCAGGTGCAGTGCTATGTGCCCCAAGCCCACCTGTTTTGTTAAGCTTATTAGAGCCTCTGGCTCTAATCACATGCTTAAAAATAAAAAAAGAACTCATTGGAATCCATGCGTCTGGCGCCCTGCATGTAGATTATTGGGCCGGATGCATAAATAGGGGGGCAGCACCCCTAATGGATGGGCAACCACTGGCTGAAACCCTGAACCTATTTCCACCTTTTTTCTCCAATTTTAAGGACAATACCTTGCTTACGTGTGGTTCCAAGATTACATAAGCAACTCCAAACCCTGAATTACATAATTCCAAATTGAACACCCAATACTATCCCTAAGAAGCTGTTACTCTAATGATGAAGAAACAGAACATATGGAACCTACATGGTTGCATAGCGATAAGGAAAGTAGATTGACCACCTGTCATGATTACAATTCCACGCTGCACATCTCCGATCTAAGAAACTGCACATTAAAATCAATGGCAGTGAAATATCACAAATTTGGAATAATTCTTTGTGATGACTAGGGATGAGCCGAACACCCCCGCATTCGGTTCGCACGATTGTTCGCACGAACATTTAGAACCCCATTGAAGTCTATGGGACTTGAACGTTCAAATTCAAAAACGATCATTTTAAAGACAAATTTTCAAGTTATTGTTGGAAAACGTCTTTCAGAACCCGGGTCTTGCCCCAGGGAACATGTATCAATGGAAAAAAGTCTTAAAAACTGTTGTTTTTTCAGGAACAGGACTCATGAAAAAACGTTTAAAAAACGGTCGTTTCGTTTCACTCGAATTTGCCGCGAACGATCCTTTTTAGTTCGCAATTCGACGAACGATCGAACGGACGATGTTCGAGTCGAACATACGTTCGTTTCGAACACGAAGCTCATCCCTAGTGATTGTCAGAACATTGCTTGTTAATTGTGGTTGCGTAGTAAATAAATGAATGCATATTTAATATCAAGCACAAAAAAAGGCCAGATGCCACTTGGAAATTTAACCTTTTCTGCTTCTACTGATTTTAATGGATCCACCAACACCAAAGGGTCTATGCATAAATCGTTCACTGCACAAATGTGACAAACCTCAATAACAGTCTATTTTCTGTAATTAGCAAATGTCTTAAATTGTCAGTGCCATCTAGTAGCTGTAATGCATCCCCCCCCCCCAAATACCTCTTTCAGGAAACAAATACTTTATGGCAACTAGATGGCGCTGACGATATAGGAACTACACACAATACAGAGGGATTTTGTTCTGACCATGCAAATGTTTGTCACATTCATATAGTGAACAGAGACCTTTTCTACAGAGACTCCCAAGCATTACCGTTTTTCATGCTCTTAAAATTAAAATTTAGTTTTATTATTAAGCACAAGGAACAATTTTTCCCACTGTAAATTGCAAGTGGGTACAGGATTAGGAGAAAGAAAAAGTACTAACTGCAGTGGTGATGCCTCCACAAGGGCACATGGGCACCGCCCCCTATATGACCGATGGATAGATTCATGCATTACATGAATCTATCTATGGCCGCTGCTACCATCCCCTATTCAGGCGCCCAGACCCTTTTCTGGTGTCTGGCGCCTGAATTACAGCGGTGGGGGGTGTTTTTGAAGCACCTGATTAGAGCCATAGGCTCTAATAGGCGTTAAAAAAGATGACCATGCCTGGTGCAGTTCACCCAGGTGTGTTAGAAAAGCGAATGAATATTAATTTTCCTAACACTGAACCGCCTCCCTGCCAATCAGTTGCTCAGATCTGTTACCCGTCACCTGATTGGCTGAAATGACAGGCACTGTGGTTGGATGCCTATCAGGCCTCCAATCAGCTATAGGAGAGAATGGGAGAAGACATGGAGGAGCATATCAATGGAGGACACCACTCACCACCGTCACCCGCTGCCCCACAGAGACAGGGTAAGTGCAGATGGCAAGTGGGCGGGGGGGTCACAGTGGCAGTATTCTATGGGCACAGTGGGAGCACTTGATGGCACAGTGGCAGCTTTTGATAGGCACAGTGGCTGCTGCATTTGATGGCACAGTTGTGCTGCAATTGATGTTTTCTTTCTGCACCACCCCCCAAAAAAAATTGGGCACCAGCCGCCACGTTCTAACTGTATTAGGAAGTGGACCAGTATCTTTCAAAACTGAAGTTATTGAAGAAAAATCAGCAGTGCCAATCAAGGTCAGTTACAGTAGGGCTTTAGAAGGCAAATGATAGGGCTACCAACAGCAATAAAATAAAAAAAAACACAGATGTGCAAAGCCCTCTCCACTCTCTCCAAAAAAGAAAAAGTTTGCATTTAGATATACTTTAACTTGTTTACAACTATGTGATCAATTTCCCAGGCTAGGTTTTGGTGTGTGGCAGCCCTTGCCTCCTCTCCTACAAACAATCCACGCTGGATTGTTTTCTACAGGCTGACAATGGTGAAGTGAGGCAATATGTTACCTACACAGTGTCTGCTCTAGCCTTATAAACAGTGGCGCGGATTCACAAAGGAGTTACGATGGCATATCTCCAGATACGCCCCCCTAATTTTAAATGTGCACCGTCGCATCTTTGCGCCGATTCACAAAGCAAGATACGCGGAAAAACATGGCTTCAGTCATCCGTCATACACCGGCGTATCGTGGGCGCATAGTTACGCTGGACGCATTCGGCGTTCCCATAAAAAATATGCAAATGAGCAAGATACGCCGATTCACCAACGTAGATGCGCCCGGCCGCTTCATATACGCGCTTTGCACAAGGCTTACGTCCGGCATAAAGTTACCCCTGCTATATGAGGCGCAGCTAATGCTAAGGTATGGGCCAGGCAACGACGCCGTCGAAATTTACGTAGTTTACGCCGTTTCTGTAGTACGTGAATAGTGCTGGTCATAGGTTACGTTCACACGTCGTAGGCTTTGCGCGCCAACGTCACTAAGGCATTCTATCCAACGTGATTCGGAGCATGGGCACTGGGAGACGTCCACGAACGTCCATTCGTTCGGCCCATCATTTGCATGGGGTCACGGTTCATTGTCATAAAACATGCCCACTGCCTTGCTACTTTGAATTACGCAGGCTTACGCCGGCCCATTTACGCTACGCCGCCGTAACTTAGGGAGCAAGTGGTTTGTGAATACAGCACTTGCCTCTCTAAGTTGCGGCGGCGTAGCGTAAAGAAGATACGCTACGCCCGCACAAAGATACGCCCGGGTACGTGAATCCAGGCCAGTGTCTCAAGAAATCCCAATAAAATACATTTACTTTTTTGGTTGTAACATGACAAACTGTGGAAAATTTCCCTATAGCAAATAGCAGGAACCTAGCCCTAAACAATGTACTGGACACACACAGTATACCACAGGTGACAGGTGGAGTGCTGGTAAAATATGCAGAGAGTCACCTATATATTTCTGTCCCTATAGCAAATAGCAGGAACCTAGGCCTAAACAATGTACTGGACACACACAGTATATCACAGGTGAGAGGTGCAGTGCTGGTGAAATATGCAGAGAGTCACCTATATATTTCTGTCCATATAGCAATAGCAGGAACCTGTCCCTAAACAATGTACTGGACACACTGGGCCAGATCCACAGAAAATTTACGCCGGTGTATCTACAGATACACCGGCGTAATTTGAATTTCCCGCCGGCGTGTCTTTGTTTTCTATCCAGAAAACAAGATACGCCGGCCTTACGCTAAGATACGACTGGCGTAAGTTTCTTACATCATCGTATCTTAGATGCATATTTACGCTGGATGCTAGGGGCGCTTCCGTCTATTTCTAGCGTAAAATATGCAAATGAGCAAGTTACGGCAAACCACGAACGAATGAGTGGCCGACGCAAGCCTTTTACGTTGTTTGCGTAAGCGTATCTCCGGCGTAAAGCTACACCTGCTATATGGAGGCGCAGCCAATTTAAGTATGGACGTCGGGACTGCGTCGTATTGGACGTCATTTACGTCATTTGCGTACGCTGATTCAGAATGGGCCTGGGCGTAAGTTACGTTCACGTCGTTTCATTAACTATTTGCGGCATGATTTCACGCGCACTAGGATACATCCACGGCCGGCGCATGCGCAGTTAAAAAGAAGCGTTGTTTGCGTCGGGTCATTCATAATTATAATAAAACACGCCCCCCCTAGTCAAACGCTGGCCCATTTACGCTACGCCGCCGTAAGTTACAGCGGCATTTTATTGAGGATTAGTAGTACGCCGCTGTGACTTACATCGGCGTAGCATATATGGGACACGCCGCACGGGAGGCTGCTGTCTGTGGATCTGGCCCACACAGTATATCACAGGTGACAGGTGCAGTGCTGGTGAAATATGCAGAGAGTCATCTATATATTTCTGTCACTATAGCAAATAGCAGGAACCTGTCCCTTAACAATGTACTGGACACACACAGTATATCACAGGTGACAGGTGCAGTGCTGGTGAAATATACAGAGAGTCGCCTATATATTTCTGTCCCTATAGCAAATAGCAGGAACCTGTTCCTAAACAATGTACTGGACACACACAGTAAATCACAGGTGACAGGTGCAGTGCTGGTGAAATATACAGAGAGTCACCTATATATTTCTGTCCCTATAGCAAATAGCAGGAACCTGTCCCCAAACAATGTACTGGACACACACAGTATATCACAGGTGACAGGTGCAGTGCTGGTGAAATATGCAGAGAGTCACCTATATATTGCTGTCCCTATAGCAAATAGCAGGAACCTGTCCCTAAACTATAAGATGCAGATCTCAAAGAAATAAACAGTGCTGGTGTAGATTTCTCAAGCAGGATAATCCTATCTAACACTCTCCCTCAATCAGCAGCAAACCTGTCCCTACCCTAGCTAAAGCAGACCTACGAGCCCTAAACAATGTAATGCACAATCCCTAAACGATAAGATGCATATCTCACAGAAATAAACAGTGCTGGTGTAGATTTCTCAAGCAGGATAATCCTAGCTAACTCTGTCCCTCAATCAGCAGCAGCCTGTCCCTAGCCTAGCTAAAGCAGAGTGACGAGCTGTGCTGTGTGCCTCTATCTGATATAGAGGCTGGTCACATGCTGGGTCACATGCTGCACTGGCCAATCACAGCCATGCCATTAGTAGGCATGGCTGTGATGGCTTCCTAGTAACAGTAGTAAAACAAATGGCGATTGGCTGCCGTGCAGCGCGCCGTAACATAGCCGAACTCCGAACCCGAACCCAAACTTTTTCCAATTATTCGGGTTCGGCTTCGGGTACAAAAAAAAACTCAAAGTCCGTACCGAACCCGAACTTTACAGTTCGGGTTCGCTCAACCCTAGTCACCAGCTGTGCATATTAAAGCACAATCATAGGAGAAAGCAGGAAGTGATGCAAGTAACTGGCAGGAAAAGGAAGCACCAATCTGATCTGCATGACAACATCTGGTGGGCGGGAAAAGACGGTCCATACCAGGAAATTATTTCATTTGGAACGCAGATCAGCTGTGCTTGCGTTCCAAGGAAGAAACCAGAACATCAACAAAGAGGGACTCACTGTCTGCACACAGAGCATCCATAGAAACTCACAACAGACAGCGTAATTCCCCATATTCACAATATAGCCCACATAATCAGCACTAAAAATGTTGAAACAATATATTTGCTCATTAAATGACATCAAGACCACAATAGGTAAATGTACAATGTAAAAGGGAAAATAATGCCCATTAAAATGCATATAAAAATTCATATAAAACACATATAAAACAGCACAATCTACTGGGGAGGAAAGAAATTAATCATTCACATATATAAATATACAAAAAATGTACATAAAAATGTACATAAAAAGGGGGAGAGGCCCCTACTATGTGCTGGAAATTAGTGTAATATTAAAATTGCGTGTGGGCACTGCCCACTAGTGTCAACACTGCATATGACAAGAAGTATTTAAATAGTTATTTAATAAATCAACTAAATTAACTATTATTAATAAAGCAGTTAACATCCCAGTCGACATTCATGCCGAAAGGAGTGTAACACTTAATATCGTATATCCAGCCAGTTTCAAGTTTGGAAATTTCTCGCTTGGACATACTTCCTCGCCAATGTGGAGAAAAACAAATAGCCACAAAAGTGGTGCCCTAAGGATTTTTCTTATGGCATTCCAAATAATGGTGAGATACTGTATGTTTCGGAAAACCTTTCCTGATATTGGCAATATGCTCCTTCACACGTAAAATCACGTGACGTGCAGCCCAAATATTGAAGGCTGCATGGGCAAATCAGGAGATAAACAACATTCAAGGAGGAGCAGGTAATAAAAGTGTTGATGTCAAACACCCTGCCAGTGGTATAAGATTGAAACTGGCATATTTTTTTGCTCTTATCCTTGTTGATGGCACACACATTATAATTATGACAGGGATGATATCCTTTCGATTTTTGGAAAAATGATACTCTGTTTGAGGCATCCAAAATATTGGGTGCCAATTGCAATTTAAAGGGGGACTCCTCTGAAGACAACCTGTGGTCGGTCAGGGAGAACCGGCCCTAGAATTTTGTCATTCTTCAGGATTCCCCAATGTTTGGTTAGAATTTTTTTGATATCAAAATGTTGTTGTGAAAATGTAGTGACCATCGAAAAATTATAATTGGTTTCATTCAAAGGCAACTTTTCTTTAACCTGAAGAACCGAAGCTCGATCAACACTACCCACTTCATTAATTATAATGTTTAAGTCATTCACTGCATAACCTTTTTCAATGAATTTCTCTTTTAGCGTGGTAGCCTGTAAGAAAAAATCTTCTCTACGGCCTTGTACACACGACGGGAAATATCCGCTGTAAACGGTCCCCGGACCGTTTACAGCGTATATTTGCGCCGGGATGTTTTGATCCGATGGCTGTACACACCATCGGATCAAATTCCCCGCCGGCGGATAGCGCGGTGACGCGGCGGTGACGTTGACGCCGCCACGTGACCGCCACGTCACCGCACCAGGAAGTAAACACTTCCGCGCGCATGCGTCGGATCCATTCACAGGATACGACGCATGTGCGGCAAGATATGTCCGCTGGTTTGCCGTACTAACCAGCGGACATATCTGCCAGCCAGCTATCCGGCGGAAATATTTCAAAGCATGCTTTGGAATTTTTCCGCCGGATGAATCCAGCAAAAAGCGTCCGTTTGCCCCTACACACGAGGGGATTTTTCCGCTGAAATGGTCCGTCGGACCATCTTCAGCGGATTTATTCCCTCGTGTGTACAAGGCCTAAGAGTACAGTTCCGCCTTAAACGGAGGAATTGGATTTTTGCGACTGACTTAAGCAACGAAGGATGATGGCAACTTCCCTGCCCAATGTAGCCATTTCGATTGGTACTCTTAAAAAAGGTGGAAATATTAAAAGCACCATTCTTGACCTGAATATTAAGGTCCAAGAAGTTGATGTTATCAGCACTCATAACAAACTGTAAGACAATCCCTAGCATATTCTGGTTAAGTTGTTGCAGGAAAGTGGTTGGGAGGCTGTATCACCATTCCACAGGAGGAGGATGTTGTCTATATACCTGCCCCAGAAGACCAATTCTGGACCAATTCCGGTCTTCTGTTGACATAGACGACATCCTCCTCCCATTTGGCCATGAATAGATTGCTCTGTCTGGTTCAGTCTCGTTCCCTCCCGAGGAGTATTAGGCATAAGTGCAATGAAAGGGAAATTCACTTATTAAGAAAAAAAACTGCAACCATATTGTCCTATACAGTCAACCGCTCTTTACGGCAAACACAGGCCACTGGGTAGGCCTTGAACAAGGCACTTCTTCCGTCTCCTTCTTCTGGCGGAGCCTCAGCACCCCCCGAAACCCTGCTGTTCCGGGAATCGCGGCTCGAACAAGTGATCGGGTAAATCATCGCCCTCAACGGTGGAATCTCCCGCCCAGTGTTCAGAGCAGTCGCGGCCTTTAAAATTTCAGCCATTCTCAATATGGAACCATTCCAGCCAAGAAAAAAGGTGGGTCTGACAATTTGGCGTGCCGATGGGCGTTCCTTCTCTCGGTGGCGCGAGATTATTCTGCACATGGCGTGCAGGGGTGGGTGGCTCCTCCCACTTGGAAGAACTTGTCCAGACACGTTGCAGGCGCATGCTATGCCGCACATACACCCAAGCTCAATGATGCAAGGTTAACTCCCTCACTGCCGGACAGTCCGCACACAACACCGAACACTTTTCGCTCCATAGTAAATTACATCCACCAACTTCTCTCGTTGTCATTGGTAACAGCCGGATCCCAGACGAGCCCCCACGTGTAGCGCTCACCCCCGAAGGAGCCGCTGATTAGTTTGGGACCGGCATGTTAGGTTACCAGTGATTCTTGTCTAGGGATAATATTAGTGAAGGTGGTTAAAGAGCAAGGGCCAGATTCAGATAGGACTTATGCCGGAGTATCTCGAGATGTGCCTGCCCAAGTCTAAATTTGCGCCGGAATATCTATGCACCGTACCCACAGAACTAGATACGCACCAAAATAGGCTATTCCCGACTGGCGTAACTTGCCTACGCTGGACGCATCTGGCAAACCCATTGATTTCTTATGCAAATATGCAAATGAGGGAGATTTGCCGATTCCCGAACATAGGCCCGTTCGGCGCAGGCTAGACGCGGTGTGCCTAAGCTGTTTGGCCGGCCTAAAGTTACCCCTAATAAAGCAGGGGTAACTTTGCACCAGACCTGCACAGGTCAGCTGGAGAGCAGCTTCAGCAGCACTGTTACAGACGAGCTGAGCAACCACACTTGCAGGACAACACATGGCAGCCGTTGTCCTAGCACTACTAATGGGTCCCCCATCAGGGGGGTACAGGCAGTACACCTGTAAGGGGCCCGGATGGGAACCCCCTTAAAAAAAAAAGAAACCTTTTTTTCTTTTTTTCTTTTTTTAGGGGTCCGGAGGCTACCATGGCAACCCACCTTTTTTTATATAAAAATAAATTACCAAATAAAGGGGGCTTTCCATCCGAGACCTCTGGGCCCTTTAATAATAATAATAATGATAATAATAATTATATATATATTTTTGTCCGAAAGGCACCGGCCGTGAACTTGTTCTGCATACAGACGGCAGAACTTTTTCAGCCAACATTCACGAAACTACATCGTTTTTCTGCTCTTTTGTCCGATGAAGCGTACAGACGGTTTGATTATATGACAAAACACGTCCATCGGAATATTCCTTTAGCCTGTAGGGATCAATATTGGGTTGGCCCACCCTGTGCAGCTATAAAAGCTTCAACTCTTCTGGGAAGGCCGTCCACAAGGTTTAGGAGTGTGTCCATGGGAATGTTTGACCATTCTTCCAGAAGTGTATTTGTGAGGTCTGGAACTGATGTTGGACAAGAAGGCGTGGCTCACAGTCTCCGCTCTAATTCATTCCAAAGGTGTTCTATCGGGTTGAGGTCAGGACTCTGTGCAGGCCAGTCCAGTTCCTCCACCCCAAACTCACTCATTTATTCTCTTTATGGTCCTTGCTTTGTGGACTGATCCAAATCATTTGATAAAAGGGGGGTGTTATGGTCTGGGGTTGTTTTTCTGGGGTTGGGTTTGGCCCCTTAGTTCCAGTGAAGGGAACTCTTAAGGCGTCAGCATACCAAGACATTTTGGACAATTTCATGCTCCCAACTTTGTAGAAACAGTTTGGGGACAGCCCCTTCCTGTTCCAACATGACTGCTCACCAGTGCACAAAGCAAGGTCCATAAAGACACGGATGAGCAAGTTTGGGGTGGAGGAACTTGACTGGCCTGCACAGAGTCCTGACCTCAACTCGATAGAACACCTTAGAAATGAATTAGAGCAGAGACTGCAAGCCAGGCCTTCTTGTCCATCAAAAAAATATAAATATATAATTTTTTTTTTTTATAAAAACAAAATAAAAAAAGGGGGGTTCCCATCCGGGCCCCTTACAGGTGTACTGCCTGTACCCCCCTGATGGCGGCCCTGGTCATAAGTCTCCATTGCTGTTATGAGGGCTGACATCTCCTGGGTGTTAAAGTTTTTTTTCCTCCTCTGCCTGTGGGGAACGGGAGCAGCCATCTCACAGCAAAAGTACCTTCCCTGGGGGGGGATGAAACTGGATGTACTTTTGCATCGGCTGGGCGTAAGTTGGACCAGCGTATCTCTGTAAGTTGGACCGGCATAGTTGTGAGCATGCTCAGAAGGGAACGAACGTACTGAGCATGCTACGTTCAAGATACGCCGGGCGTAAATCACTAGACCATCATTTGCATAACGTCACACCCACTTGCAGTTACACCGGCTTACGCCGAAGGAATTAAGTTACGCCGGGGCAAAGTTAGGTGCAAGTGCTTTATGAATACTGTAGTTGCCTCTCTGAGTTACATTGGCGTAGTGTATCTGAGATACGCTACGCCCGCCTAAAGATAGGCAATTCTATCTGAATTTGGCCCCAAGTGTCCACTTGAGTTTTCAATGCTTTATTCCAAGGCCTAACACGGCCAACATCAACATGACACATGATAGAGAAAAAGTTGATGAGCAAGGAGAGAACTGTAGTATCAGGCCTTGGATATCAAAGCTGCTCTTAGCATAGTCAAATTTAAACGTTGCCACTCTAGCCAGAGGGCCAGATTCTCAGAGGCGTTACGACGGAGTATCTCAGATACCCCGTCGTATCGCCTTTTTTTTGTCCTCGTATCTATGCGAGTGATGCTTAGCATCACTTTTGCATAGATACGCTTCTACATCCGACAAGTGTAAAAGCATTACACTTTCGGATCGTAGGTGTAATGACAACTCCGGCCACTAGGTGGCCTTCACGTTGTTTTTTCATTTGCATATGCAAATGAGGCTAGTACGGCGATTCCCGAACGCTTTTACGCCGCCCCGTCGTCGCGTACGTCGTTTACGGACTCGTAAGGTTACCTCAGCTTCTATGTGGAGTAACCTTACGAAGTTCCGTCGGATTCCGTCGGGTGCCGTCGGACGCCATGTTAAGTATGGCGTCGGGTCAGCGTCAGCTTTTTCCGTCGCTTACGTCGTTTTACTAACTCGTTCGCGAATAGGGAGTTGCGTAAATGACGCTCACGTCGTTTTGACGTCGGTTTCAACGACGCTTCCCGACGTGAGCTGGAGCATGCGCACTGGGCTTTTTCCCCGGCCGGCGCATGCGCAGTTCGTTCGACGCGGGGGCGCGCTTAATTTAAATACAAGCCGCCCCATTTGAATTGCGCGGGTTTACGCTTGGCGATTTACGAGACGCCAGCGAAAACTACGGAGCAAGTGCTTTGAGAATAAAGCACTTGCTCTAGTACGCAGTGGCGGCGTAGTGTAAATGGCTTATGCTACGCCGCCGAAAATATATGAGAATCTGGCCCAGAGTGGGTAAAGTGCCCCGGACAGGCGATTCACTCGAGCCTGGCAGCCGAAGGGGGCCACTTTTAAACAAAGTAGGAGGAAACAGGGTCCCTGCCACAGGCCTGATGAATTTCTCTTAGGTTTGTCAAAGATTAGAACCAATGAATCCTCCCAGTAATTCCAATTTCAAGGTCACCGATTAACAGCTAAAGTGTACCTGTCATGTGGCGTGGTGACCGAATCCCTGGTGGTTTATCCAGGCCTCGCAGACAACCTCTGCCTCTGGGTTCTCCCGAGCCGATCCCCCACTGTTCAGCTCCCGCTTAGCATCTGGGACCCAGCAAGCCACTGGGGCCCCTCTCTGCATCAGAATAAGGTTCCGCTGGGTACGCAACCTCGGCCAAGCGGCCCATGGATGCGCGCACCCTGAAGGTGGACGCCGCACCTGGAACTCGGGCCCCGCATAGCACAACTCACGCAGGCGACTTCCCCAGATATACCCTCCCGCCAGCACGTCCAGAGAAAAAAAACGCTCCTCTGATTAGCTGCTGGGAGAAGGTGGGTCCGTCAGAACCCCCTCTAGCGCCGACTGTCACTCAGGGGTAATAACACCCCCCTGACGTGCAGACCGACCTACAAGGCAGTTCCAAATGGCAGTGGCCCAAATTTAGGCAGTTTGTGAATGGGAGTAAATTAACTCATTCCCCACTAACTTTAGCGTAGCACCCCGACAAAAAGGGGGGGGTGCTACACTAGCAACACTACTGGTGCCCCTCCCTCCACATTACACCAGCTGCACCTAGGGCACGTTCTCTCTCTGTCAAACCATGACCCTGCCCTGGAACCTGTGGCCCGGCCCACCGGGCAAATGCCCAGTGTGTCCTGTGGCCAATGAGGGCCTGGCTGCCCCACAGTGAATGCAACCGCATGCATTGCACACAGTTTCAGGGCAGTATATGACACGCCACTATTTACTTTAATAGGTATAGTTAGAGGTATAACGTATTTGTGCCAAGGCATATGTACAATCCCATCTGGCTGCCTTTGCAGTTTAATTGCCGGGGGGGGTAAAAAAAAACGTCTCACCCACTTATTTTTAGCACCCCTGTCTTCAAGTATGTAGAGCCCTAAGAGCAAACTATGAATATGCACAGGTGTGCATCTTTTGTTCTCTACTGTGACATTAATTAACATTCTCACAGCGCAGAGCATTGTGTTTGAAAACGTAAACAGGTGTATTGTGATTACAAAGTGTGTATGTAAGACAGACTACAGTATTTGAAAGTCTTCTTGAATATGAAATTCAGTTTTGGGCAACAATTGAACTGGACAGAGGGCAGAGGACATGGAGCACCTTCAAATACAGGAAAGTTAAATTACCGTAACTGAATTTATTTTCTGTTGAACTGAATATCAAGTAAATATGAACCCCTTATATAATTATACAGTATATAGACAAATACAGTATAAAATAAATTGGGAAAGTGTACCAAAAAAAAAAAAAAGGATAAAAAATTATCCATCGCAACTGGAAAAAAGAGGTTCAACCACTTGAGCTCCGGAAGATTGGGAAAGGAAAGAGAGTAGCCGCTTAGGCTCTCCTTTCCTTATGGGTCCATGGCAGGGGCATTTAGAAGGTTTTTAAATAAGTTAAGTTAGGAAAGCTTTCGAGCAGTAAGGTTATTGTAGGTCAGATTATGGGCTCAGGTGTTGGTTAAATAAGGGCAGCTGTGTAGAGAGGGTTCTGGAAGTCCAGTAGCCTAGGGCAAGTGATTGGGTAGTTTAGATCAGGTGTCTAGTGAGAAAGTTCTGGAACCGGTCCTGGCCTATATAAGGGTCCATTGCTGCGTGGGTCAGGTGCCGGTGACCAGGAAACTGAAGCATGAGGAGCTTAGAATTTAAGAATTTAATGATAAATCAGCTCGAGTCTCAGTGGCTGAGCTGGGGTTGGAGAATTAATTGATTGAGTGAGATGCATTGATGATTTTCGAGTATGATATATTATCTATATTAAATTATTAAATTATTAAAACCAATGAATCAGGCCGTGGCCAAATTATTTTCCAAACATTTATATATTTTATTGCAAAATAAATATTGTCATGGATTTTTTACTGTTGGTCTCTTTATTCCTCTATGCACGATTGGTTTATACATGATGCCTGTGGTCCCATTACCCCCCTCATGACCAGGCACTGCTTTACTTTAATTGACAATGGCACGGACAACACTGTACCCAAATAACATGTATGCAATTTGTTGCACACAAACAGAGCTTTCTTTTGGTTGTATTTGATTACTATTGTGTTTTTTATTTTTGCGCTATAAACACAAATAAATAAAAAAGACAGACATTTTTAAAGAGAAATAAACAAAATATCGGTTTACTTTCTGATATAAAACACATCCATTAAAATAAAATAACAAATCTATATTTTTTTTTAATTTAGGCCAATATGTATTCTGCAACATATTTTTGGTTAAATAAAAAAAATCCCGTTGGCCCTAGGGCTTAGGGGTAATTGGTCAAAGTCGCAACTGCTTGCCATTGATGCTGATGCTAAAAGAGAGGCTTTGGCTGCGTATCTCGAGAGATGTGGCTGACTTTATTCCACTGAACTTGACTACTGTCCCCAGTAGTCAACTCAGTCAGAGAGAACTAAGCTGAAAGCATTGGAGAATCTTCCTCTATCCCTGCTGGGTCCTATTAATCTCATCAAAATCCATCAAGTCCATCAAGTTCAACCATAAGAAATAAAACAATAATAATATCATACAATCACATATACCCAACTCCATACCCACAGATCCAGAGGAAGGCAAAAAAAACCAGCAAAGCATGATCCAATTTGCTACAGCAATCGGATGTTCCCCAGATCAACTTTACCCATAAATGTTAGTTATATTATGTACATCTAGGAAAGTATCCAGGCCTTTCTTAAAGCAACCTACTGAGCTGGCCAGAACCACCTCTGGAGGTAGTTCCACATTTTCACAGCTCTTACTGTGAAGAAACCTTTCCGTATTTGGAGGTGAAATCTTTTTTCCTCTAGACCTAAAGAGTACCCCTTTGTCCTCTGTGTTGACCGAATATTTGTTTCATTATTTCCCTCAATGGATTCCCAAATCATTTTTTCCCAACTAAATCAAATTTACTCCTCCTTTCTTTGGGGCCCACGTCCTCCATGTTTCAAGTTAATCACTCTAATGCGACCTTGTTTGCAGGGGGGCTTGCCATTCCCGAACTGCCACAAATATTTTATTGCAATATTTCATTGCAGCTCAATTAGTCACTGCATTTTGGTTGTTTTGTTCCGGATAGATCCAACTTGACTTTGTCCACTGAGGCAGAGGTGTTGTGGTCTGTGAAGGCTTTGTCAAATCTTCCTCTGCGAGGTCCGAAGGCTCCATATGACCTGACCCTCTCCATGAGTACTACCCTTAGGGCCTGGAGGGAGAGACTGGCCTGTGAAAAGTACCCTCTGACTGGTGTATCCCCAAACGCCCCCCTTTGGAACAATCTCAACCTACAGCACTTTATCAAAATTACAGACCCTGTAAAATGGTCCAAGTGCCATTTTAAAGTACTCTCAGACCTTACAATCTTCTCCTTTGATCCCTTAATGTCTTAACATAATGTCTTGCCCTCACACTTATTCAGATATCTGCAGTTGTCTCATGCTTTCAGGGCTCAGTTGCCATCAGGGGAGAGGCAGCTGGTGCAATCTGACTTGGAGCGGATTTTGCGCTTTTACTGTACAGAGAAACCCACCTCTGTTCTATACGCACATCTCCTCCGAGTCTCATCTCCTTATTAAACCAGGCTCCATCAGCAATGGGGCAGGGGTGTTCCAGAGCTGGACTCCGAGGACTGGGAGGACGTGTGGAACTTCCCATTTAAGATACTTGTTTCCTTAAGAGACCGCCTCATTCAATACATGTTCATAGATTGTCCATAGGGCATATCTCACTCCCGCCCAGGTGCACAAGATGAGGTCTTCTCTCTCCCCGGAGTGCAGACGTTGTGACCATGCCCCCGGGGACTACATTTACATCTTCTGGTTCTGCCCGGTAATTATGATTTTTTGGTTACAAATCCTTATGGAGGTGCATGAACTGCTACGTATTTCTATTGTTCCATCCCCAAGAATATACCTGCTGCGGTTGGTGGAGGAACTGGTACCCAGGTTGGCCGAGAGAACCCTGTTGGGTCTCTTACTGTTCTATGCCTCCCTTGAGGACCTAGTAGATCAGTACTCAATAGTGAAATAGCTCATCTGAATTATTGTGCTATCAGCCCACCCTTGGAGTATGAGCCAGACCATCTCATTGATGTTGGTATACTATGGTATTCAACAGTTTTTGGTACCGTAATGCTTCCTTGTGACCCCTGCGTGGGTGCCTGCCCTGATGTTGGCTGTGCTGTTGTATGTTTGTATTGTCTGTGTGTTTATTACGAAAAAGAAAATGATTTTCAAATACAATAAAAAAAAATCACAATAAGCCTCTATTGATTGATTTACACAACAGTTATAGCGTGTAAAAACTATGGTGTATATATACTGGAATTTTTATTTTATATTTTTATACTAGTAATGACGGTGATCAGCAACTTTTACCTGGACTGTAAACGAGCTCTGCCTTGTTTACATATGCAGAGTCCCGCCCTGTGTCACTGCCCAGTGATTGGCAGGCTGCTGGCAGACATCTATTGCCCAGTAAACACACGTCTAAGCAGAAGGACAGAATTATGTATATATACAGGTGATTCTGTACAGAACAGTCACCTTGAAGCAGTATATCCACTATGGGGCGTTTGGGAAGTGGTTAACTGCCAGCTATGGAAAAGTTTCTTTACTGAAAAATTGTGATCATTTTTCACAACAAACATGTTTTAAAAGCTACATTAGATTGTTACTTTCCAAAAAGGACAAAATAAAGGTAATTTTCATCATTGTTTCTTAACTTAAAGTGGATGTAAACCTGATTTTTTTTTTAAGTCACAATGTACAATATAAGATTTCCTATCACCTGTGCCCAGTCTTGCCACACAGAGTTAATCCAGCTCTGAGCAATCCTCTTTTATTGTTCAGTGAAATAAAATGGACTTACAGAGAAAAACCTTAGTCTGTTCCGCCCCCTTGCTGTGAGTGACAGGTTATGTACATATCTCATGCACTAGCCTGGAGACAGGCATTATTTTTTTAATTCCCATCCCCACTCCTTTTCTGAAGTCTGGATTTTGACTGGATGTTAGTAATCATAGCAGAATTCAGTGTAAGGAATACACAGGAACAAGTGCATGTTGACAAGGGAAGTGTCGAGGAGGGCGGGGAGTCTACTGACATCACAACTCCACCCACAGAGCTCCTTTTAACAGACAGAGGGGAAACATTGGACAGGTAAGGATAAATGCAGGAGGCATGTAAATCCTTATAGATCAGCACTATGGCAGTAGTTTAGAAAGGATGAGAAGGGGTTTACAACCACTTTAACTTAATATTCTACAAGTGACTTTAATCACTATCGCTACTAGTTTATTAGTTGCTCTGGGAGTCATCTGAGAGTAATAGTGAAAACATGACCTGCTGGATGTACTTGAGGACTGGAATTTAGACCCCTTTAACACTGGGGAGGAGGGTGCATTTAGCGGGGCTAGCAGTGTGCTTTTAACCCCTACTAGCGGCCGAATAAAGGGTTAAAAGTACCCGCAAAGCACAGCTGCCAAAACGCTTTGCAGGCGCTTTGGCAGCGGTGCCCATTGATTTTAATGGCTGAGGCGATGGAGGAGTGGTGTATACACCACTCTCCCACCACCCCAAAGACTTTTTTTCCTGTCCTGCAAGTGCACCGCCCCAGTGTGAAAGCACTCAGGTTCCGAATTAGCAGTTTACAGGTGCTTTTCAGGCTTTATTTTTAGCACAAAAACGCTTGTAAAATTCCTCAATTGAATGTAGCCTAATAAAAACTGACCAATATTTCTAAAAATACACAGCAGAGGTCAATAGAGGTCAAAAATATATATATATATTTTTTAAATAAACTGGATAACAACGGATTCTTGTGCTCCTCTGGATCCTTTGAGGTTAGAAATTATAAACAATTGTACTTATGTCTTTTTAAAAACGAATTATGCAACCAAGGGTTCTTTGAGGTTGAACATGATGGACATACAGTATGTCTTTTTTAAACCTAATTGTGTAATAAATGCTTTACTTATTATTATTTGATAGGAAAAAATGGAGCTGGAGAAGAGTGTAAGCCCCTGTGATTCTAGCCTAGGATTTCATACATGATCTGCCTATAATTAAAAAAAAAACTATCTACACCTTGGCATAACTTTGACCATATGGGAAGATTTTTAATCACTTCCGTAAAAAAATATTTTGTTTAATTTTAATCTGACTATATTACCAGTTCATTTAATTATTTCATCATTTTTAAATTTAAATTACCCATTCATTGTACAAATAAACTCTGTCATTCTATATTAACCACACATTTCACGCATGTATGTAGTCAACATACCTCATTAGCATAATAAGAGAGATAATTACAGAACCTTAAAGTGATTTGTATCTGCATCCCAATTATATATGTTGTGCCAGTGATTTTGTGTTTGGCTTAGTGGCTTGATTAGATGACTGATCATAAGGTTACCAACATAACATATGTCTAGAAGATCTGTTAATCTGTTAAAAAACGCTCCCAATTTAGACTATAATACAGATAAATAAATAAAGGAAAAAATCATTAAAAGAGTACTGAAGTTACTAATAAAATATCACCTCATGGCAGTTCATTGTTCTCATGAAATGCATATACACTATATTACCAAAAGTATTGGGACACCTGCTTTTAGACGCACATGAACTTTAACGGCATCCCATCTAACGCCTCGTACACACGGTACGATTTTTGTCAAAAGGGCGTGTGCCAGGATCTTCTCTTGCATAATAACGGTATACAATTGTCATGCCACAAACACGAGTGTAGTGACGTACTACAAGGAATTTCAGCTCTTGAACGCCACCCTTTGGGCCCTTTCTGCTAATTTTGTTTGGTGAGTGAGTGAATAACTTGTATATCGCTACAAATACAAACTAAATCGCTTCAAGGCACTTGGTATCCATTTTCTTCCTTATCCTTCAGAAGAGGTGGGTCTTGAGTTTTTTTCTGAAGGCCCAAAGATTTTCTTCCATTCGGATGTTAATTGGTAGCGCGTTCCACAGCCGGGGTCCTTGGACTGCGAATCTTCGTTCTCCTTTAGACTAGTAGCAGGACTTGGGGATTTGAAGTCGATTTTGGTTGTTTTTTTTTTCCCTTCATTAGTCTGGCTGCCGTGTTCTGGATGACTCGTAGATGAGAAATCTGGTATTTTGGGAGTCCGAGGTAGAGAGAGTTTGCATAGTCGAGCCTTGAGTTGATAATTGTTCCAACTACTACTGCTGTATCCTCTTCCAGGATGAAGGGGATGAGTCTTCGTAGCAGACGGAGAAGATGGTGAGATCCGCTGACTACTGATCTTATTTGTGCGTCCATAGTCATGTCAGAGTCAAAGGTGACTCCTAGATTTTTGACTTTGGTGCTTGGGGTGATGGTTTGTCCCAGAATGGGGGGGTGGCATCCATGTCGTCCTAGAGTTTGTCTTTCGGTTTGTGTGAAGCAGAAGAAGTTTTGTTTTGGTGGCTCTAAGTCATCCAATTGTCTATCAATGTGAGGCATTGTTCTAGTCCGTGATATTGGTATTTTTTGTTGCTGATGTGAAAGTAAATTTGAGTGTCATCAGCGTAGGAATGGTAGGTCCTGTTTACTGATGATTTTGAGCAGCGGGCGGAGGTATATGTTGAAGAGTACGGGCGACAGGGGTGATCCTTGAGGGAAGGCTCCTAGTTTCACTGTTTGGGATCGATTCTCCAGGAACGATGTGAACCAGGGTAGACCAGAGTCTGTGACTCCAGCTACTTCTGTGAGGCGAGTTAGCAACATTTTGTGGTCAATGGTGAGCATTTATTCCGAACATGCGTGTTTGTACTTTGGACATGTAAAGCATGTCTTAGTTGAAGGAATTGATAGAACCAATTAGATTGTAAAGAAAACTCTCCACTTAGATCTTCAAGGGATTTAAGTATACCATTCTCGTATAGCTGAGCTTATTCCTAATTCCATATTTCTAATTTCATATTTGAAAGCCTCCAAGGGCCACACTTTGAGAAAATCTATCATTTTCCCATATGGGAGTGTTTCTGGTAGAATAAGAGACACTATGGATTCACGTACCCGGGCGTATCTTTGTGCGGGCGTAGCGTATCTACTTTACACTACGCCACCGCAACTTAGAGAGGCAAGTGCTGTATTCACAAAGCACTTGCTCCCTAAGTTACTGCGGCGTAGCGTAAATGGGCAGGCGTAAGCCCACGTAATTCAAAGTAGCAAGGCAGTGGGCGTGTTTTATGACAATGAACCGTGACCCCATGCAAATCATGGGCCGGACGAATGACGCATGCGCCGTCCGTGGACGTCTCCCAGTGTGCATGCTCCGAATCACGTCGGATAGAATGCCTTAGTGACGTCGGCACGCAAAGCCTGTGAACGTAGCAAATAGAAGGACGAAAACTGGACAGCCGCACTCCGAGATCACTTAAAAGAAGTTGTCTTTTATTTTTCAACTGTACACACAGTCACTGCAACCAACAATATACAGTGTGGCCGGCGCGTTTCGCACTTACAGTCAGTGCTTAGTCATGGCTAAAAAAGGTTCACACTAAAATGACTTATATACTCAAACACATGATCACATGAGAAAAGATCCGCCTATGGCAGTAAAAAATGTATTCACTTTAATTTCCTTCAACCAAAGTTTAAGTTGCACTCTAGCTACTAAAAAACTAAAAAACTAAAAAACAAAAAACAACACAGTTGCACAGTTTAGATTCATATAGCCTGATTAGCCATACGATTATGGCCTCTTTTTTTTTTTTTTTTTTTGCAACACACTACACTTAGAAGCCTAAGGTTTAACCCTTTCACGTAGCCACTATGGACATTTTTTGCCATATTTCACAAGGACAGCATCACTTATTATTAATTAACTATTATTATTAATTTTTCACTTCATAGTCGGTCGATTTCCATAGTCTGACTATGTTTCTACACAGTTTAGATCAATTTACTGGCCCTCTCAGCACAGTTATTATGGTTTTAATCATATAAGCGCTGGTTGGGTGTCACATTGAAACATCTGGCAAAGTGAAGAATGGTGCACCATATTTGTTAAGTATATGCTTGCAAACTTTAGACACATGGATTGTGGTTTTAATTAAGATTTTATAGGGGTATTTGGATATATTCAGGTGTTCCTATATACATTATATGTGTTTTATATGTTTCTTACTAGAAAGTGTTAATTTTGAGGGAGGCCTAACCCCCTTCAGCTGGTTTGATTTAGTGTTTAATTACTTAATTAATTTTTTACTGCCATAGGCGGATCTTTTCTCATGTGATCATGTGTTTGAGTATATATGTCATTTTAGTGTGAACCTTTTTTAGCCATGACTAAGCACTGACTGTAAGTGCGAAACGCGCCGGCCACACTGTATATTGTTGGTTGCAGTGACTGTGTGTACAGTTGAAAAACAAAAGACAACTTCTTTTAAGTGATCTCGGAGTGCGGCTGTCCAGTTTTCATCCTTCTATTTGCTATCATTTGCATTGCCAGCACCTTGGTGGTTCACCAACCCTTGATTGCACACGGGGCTCACCTGGAGTGGTGAGTAATCTGTCCGACGTGTGAACGTAACCTAGGCCCAGCCCTATTCACGTACTACGTAAACGGTGTAAACACAAAATTAGACGGTGTCGTTCCCTGGCCCATACTATCCCCTATTTGGTAAACGCTATACATTTTGCGCAAACCAATCGTTAAGCGCTTATTGCGATTTTTACCAATAATATGTAGAAGAATACGTATCGGCCTAAACTGAGGAAAAAAAATGTTTTTTTAGATCTTTTTTGGGGATATTTATTATAGCTAAAAGTAAAAAATATTGAACTTTTTTCAAAATTGTCGCTCTATTTTTGTTTATAGCGCAAAAAATAAAAACCGCAGAGGTGATCAAATACCACCAAAAGAAAGCTCTATTTGTGGGGAAAAAAGTACTTGCAACTGACAATTGCGTGCACGCTCGCCCCTATTAGCTGCTTGGCGAGGTGACGTATAGCTACGTGATCTCGCCCAGCAGAGCCGACCTGCCTGGTCAGCAAGCAGTTAACCTGCATATTGGTCCGACTCTTAAGTGGTTAAGCACATCCCTTCGTCTGCATTATAGGTCGTGACAGGATAATTTACTTTTTTATGCAGGACAACCAAAGCTGTGTCATTGCTGTGGTGAAAAGTGGAATTTTTTAGGCTCCTTTCACACTAGCGGACCGTTTGTCCGTTCATTACAAGTCCGTTTACGGACTTGTAATGAACCCCTATGGGAGCGGATCCGTTAGCGGATGATGCATCCGCTAACGTCCGCCAGATCCGCATCCGTTTTTGCGGACGGAAGAATGTCCTATTTTTCTTCTGTCCGGCCAAACGGAACGGATGCAAACGGACAGACGGTCCGTTTCCATCCGACTCCCCCTAGGGGAGAGCGGAGGAGAGACGGGGCAGTCCCTGCACAGTGTGCGGGGACCGCCCTGTCCACCGACAGCTGAGCGGAGACCCCCCGCTGAGCTGACGGACACACGGAGCGGACCGAAAAACGGACCGCTCCGTGTGTAAGGAGCCTTAAGCTCATGTTCTGTGCAGAAATGTTTCCTCTGTCAGGGCTCAGGGCAAGTTGCAAAGGACTGCAGTAGTATTCGATGTAATCTCTGTAACAAGTTAGGTCACTCCTATAGCCTCTCTTCTCTCCTCTTCTCTCTGATGTTTTTAAAACATTATTTTAGTAACATGCTTGCAGAGAGACCACCTGGATGGGTAGGTATTTTCCAGATTTTTAGGCACCGTAGTTTGTCGCTATTCCACGAGTGCGTGCAAATATAAAGCATGACATGTTTGGTATCTATTTAATTGGCGTAACATCATATTTCAAATTATAGAAAAACATTGCGCTAACTTTACTTTTTATTTTATTTTTAATTCATGAAAGTACATTTTTCCAAAAAAAGTTGCATTTAAACACCGCTGCACAAATACCTTGTAAAATAAAATATTGCAACAATCTCCATTTTCTATAAAAAAAATACGGATTTTAACTTGTAAACACCAAATGTCAGAAATAGGCTTATGCCGCGTACACACGATTACTTTTCGGGTTGTAAAAAACAAAGGGCCAGATTCAGGTACATCTGCGCATTATTGGACCGGCGTAGCGCACCGCCTTTACATTAGACTTGCGCAATGTAGCCGCGTAATCACCCTATTCTCGTAGCTTTTGCGCAGAAAATTGCGCATGCGTAACGTTATTTCAGAGGCGTAAGGCGGAGTAATACAAATTGGGAAGGACGTGGGCGTGTTGCATTGAAATGAGCCGTGACCCCATGCAAATGAAGGGCCGGCCGGCCGGCTCGCGCATGCGCGCTTGAAGCAGACCATGGTCAGCACCTCTGTGCGCATGCTCACAACTCGGGAACGGCGCAATCAGTGAAATTGGAAGTGGACTAGGGCAACTTAGTGAACTACGCAAACAGCATAAATAGACAGACACAAATGCACTTCCTTTGCAAAAGCACATCCCTTTGTATCCCTTCCTATACAGCAAGGTGCTTTTGTTTATTAGCGTTTGTTTGTTTGTTTGTGACGTGTCTTTGAGATATTTGGGGACTGTTTTGCAGAGTGATTTTTGTCTTTTATGTGTTTTCTTTGTTGTTATTTTGTTTAAAATATATTTTTGCTGGGCATTTTTTATTTTTGCTCGTCATTTATTTAATTTTTTTGGTTCTGTTTGTGTATGATTTTGGAATGTGGGGGTGATATTCCTGCGGGAAAAGGGGTGTCACCCTCATTTGTGGTGGAGAAGTGATCCCCAGGTCTGTGTGAATGGTGTATGAATGTACAGTGACATAATTGGAGCCGTGGCATGGCGTTGCTGCTCACAAGTCCTGCATGGTGGGCTTGTGCCAATCCAATGTGATGAGGATGTAATGTGTCTGTGCTAGGGACCACAGTGGTGTGCATGCATGCATTCTCATTGTGCCATGATTAATGTGTGTGTTTAACGTGCAAAGATGCATATGTAAGCTGGCATGAGATGGGGTCATGAGATGGGGTCCCAGTGCATATGCAGAGTCACCTTGAAGGGAAAAGACAGGAGGATGTTAGTAGTGCATGTGCCCCTTGTGATGTGTGCATCATGGGGGGGGCAGTCATGCCTGCCACCCATGTCACTCACCAACCAGCCAGCTGTCCCCATACATGTTCTGTTCGAAATCTGTGGGGATGGGGCTAGGATTGTATATGTAGCTGTCATGGGTGTCATGGGTAGTGCCATGTGTTGGGCTGCTGATGTCCTCCTGCAAGGTTGTGGTTAATTCCATGATGGCATGAGGGGTGAATCTGAAGATGCGAGACACCTCAGAATCACTCATGCCATAGATGTCTATGCGTGTGTGATATATCCTCTCCCATGAAGAGTGAAGAGTGAGGGGCTTGTATCAGATAAGAATATTGTATTAGATTAGATTAAATTGTAAAGTTTAGATAAGCAAATAAAAAAAAAAAAAAAAAAAAAAAACATCTCCCGTGCCCTCCTTAGTGCCCTCTCAGTGCCCTCATCCTTCTTTGTTCATCTAAAGTCAGTAGTATAGCTATGCGCGACGATGCCCCTGGCATGTTGGCATACAGATTGTTGTGCAACACGTGTGACTGCTGAGCTCCTCACTAACAGTGTTGCTTTATCTAACAAGTAGACTTTTTTTCTCTTTTTAGACCAGCTTTTATATGGTCTAATTTTAGACAGGACATTTTGCTGTTGCGCACACTGCGTAACCTGCGCTGCCCCAACGTTCTTTTGTGGATCCCGTAAGTTCCTCATTAGCATATTTGACTAGCAAATCAATGGTCTGTCTAGCGCACTTTTGCGCGGACGGATGCGCCAGTCTAACAAAATTACGCTGGACAAAAAAAGTAGATTTTTTGCGTATCTCGTTCTGGGGATGCCGTGCATCGAAACGCACGCGCACATTTAGACTTACGCCGCGCATCTCCTGTTGCGCAGGCGTAATCGCTCTGTGAATCTGGGCCAAAGTTTTTTAAAAATGTCATTTAAAACAATTGTGTGTGGGCTTCAGAGCATTTTTCGGGGTTCTGAAAAACGGCCAATTTTTTTTCCGAACATGCTCTATTTTTTCACAACGTTTTAAACTATGTCGTTTTTCGGGTTATAACAAATGATCGCGTGTGGGCTTTAACGACGTGAAAAACCCCTGCATGCTCAGAAGCAAGTTATGAGACGGGCGTGCTCGTTCTGGTAAAACTACCATTCATAATGGGGTAAGCCCATTCATCACGCTGTAACAGACTGAAAAGTAGGGATGAGCCGAACACCCCCGCGTTCGGTTTGCACCAGAACCGTCGAACAGTCCGATCGTTCGCACAAACATTTAGAACCCCATTGAAGTCTATGGGACTTGAACGTTCGAATTCAAAAATTATCGTTTTAAAGACCAAAATTCAAGTTATTGTTGAAAAACGTCTTTCAGAACCCGGGTCTTGCCCCAGGGAACATGTATCAATGGAAAAAAAGTCTTAAAAACTGTCGTCTTTTCAGGAGCAGGACTACTGAAAAAAACGACCATTTTAAAACTTTTTTTTCCATTGATAGTAGTATCAATGGAAAAAAAGTTTCAAAAACGGTCGTTTCACTCGAATTTGCCTCGAACGATCGTTTTTATTCGAAATTCGTCAAACGATCGAACGGACGATGTTCGAGTCGAACATACGTTCGTTTCGAACGCGAAGCTCATCCCTACTGAAGAGCACAAATCGTCTTTTACTAACACAAAATCAGCTAAAGCAGCCCCAAGGGTGGCATCATCCGAATTGAACTTCCCCTTTATAGTGCCGTTGTACGTGTTGTACGTCACCGCTTTGCTAGAGCATTTATTTTAACGATCGTGTGTAGGCAAGACCATTTTAATGATGAAGTTCAAAAAAATTTGGCCCAGATTCAGATAGAATTAGATTATCGTAGAGTATCAGAAATACACTACGCCGCCGTTTTTTACCTGGCTCTACGTGGAATCCAGGTAGATTTTGTCCAGTAAACGACGGCGGCGTAGTGTATTTCTCCATCTACGCGAGTAGGGGGCGTGAAGCATTTAAAATAGGCGCGTTCACATACTGCAGATCCCTACCAGGGGGGATATCACTAGTCTCTGTCAAATCTCTGTCAAATCTCCTCAGGACACTCTTCCACACTGAGAACCCCTGACTAGCCCTCACACCTGGCTAGATTAAGGTGACATCATAAAGGATTAATATCATCTGATATTTTATCTTTCATCAATAGACTTTACACAATAGGATTCATTCCTTGTCTGAGGCCTCCCCAGCAATTCAATCTGAGTGGATACAATACACAGAGACAGGGGACTAGTGGTTACCTCAGCATCGCTCCTCAAGACCCTCAGTCCATATTCCCCCCCCTGTCAGAGTACATTACAGCCTCTCAGATTAAGTCTACCACCTGAAGAAATATACACCAGATAATTTTAAGGCTGCAACCTTAAGAGGAAAACTTTCATTCAACAATATCTTACTTAATCTGCAATAATCGCAAGTCACTTACTATAATTCATTTCAGGGATACTTTTAAGGTGGCGACTTAGGGAAGACCCACCACTCACCGTCGGGTGTCTGATGACAACATTTTTTGAAGATCTTAGACCCCCCCCCATCTACAGTAATGACACCCACTTATTATATTAAACAGGGACTCCACCTATAACAGATTTTGTCAGTTTTCACAGTTTGACTACAAGCCCTGGTACCTAGGTATGAACTAAGCACTAAAATATCATGCTCCTCCCAATGGTTGATTCAGGATACTTAATAAATCTGCCGACCCTAATATTCACTTAGCTTTGACTCATGTGGGTGCAAATATTCTGCTACACATTCAATACATGAAGGGAAAGCGAAACAAGAAGAACAAGAATACTATTAAAACTTTAGCCGTCAAGGAATCTCTTAAAAACATGGACTCCAAACTCCAGACACATACGCTGGAAATTACCAAAAAATTCTATGTCTGTCAAACAAATCTCATCTCACCTTTTAGCCATCTCACCACCCCCTTCATCAGACTCTATATCACATACAGCGCTATACTCGTCTGTTGTTAAAGAAGGAATAATATCCACAATGTCGGGTCAATTAACCCCTTCTGAGGCCCCTTCTCAAAACCCTATCTACATCCATTCTAATACTGAACGCTCCCCTGAAGCCCCCTTCAATGTTACTGACTTATTCAACAGGATATCGGAAATTCTAGATAGGGGCCTCGCCCAGAATGCTGAAAAAATCACTAAGGACATCAGAGCCGACTTCCAAAGTCTTGGAAACAGGATCGAATCCATAGAACGGAAACTGGATATTAATGTCTCTAGAATCGAACAAAATACTGACCACATACAACACCTGCAAGAACAACTGGAGGTGGCCCAGGCCAGAATAGATGATTTGGAGAACAGATCAAGGAGGGATAATTTCAGGCTCAGGGGGCTACCTGAGTCCATCACAGATGTACACTCAGCTATACAGGACATCATAAAAATCCTGATCCCATCCATGCCTATTCACAAAATGGAATTAGACAGAGCACATAGATCCCTAGGCCCACCAAGAAAAGACGGCTTACCGAGAGATGTGATAGTAAAGCCTCACTATTACTCCACCAAAGACGAGGTGATGAAAAAATCTCGACAACAAGAAAACCTTCAATATCAAGGTGCAACGATTCAAATATTTTCAGACATATCTCCCTACACCATTCAGAAGAGGAGAGCGATGAAACCACTACTTTCTGCCCTCATGAAAAAAGACATTAAATACAAATGAGCCTTCCCATTCGCCTTAAAATTCAACTATAACGGCAGACTCCACGTAGTACACAACTTTCAAGAAGGTGAAAGACTATTACTAGACCTGAAAATTATTTCACATGAACCAGCCATGGACACTTTACCACCGCAAAAAAACCTCAGCTAAAAGAAATACACCCAATAGTCCAACCTCAAATCCCTGGAATAGAGTCAAACACAGGAAAGTCTGAAATAACTCTACTAAACATCAACTGAAATGATTTAATCTTAGCTCCGGTGGTGTCCATCCCCCATTCATATAAGTTGTTGTGTTCTTTTTTTTTTCTCCCCAATAGGCCTTCTTTTAATATGAATTGTCTCTCAATTCTTGATCAAATTACTTATAAGGATTTCTGGTAGAGTAAGAGTTAATATTTACTGGCTCACTTATATAATTTATTTATTTATTCTTGTGGTTTTTCAATATCTACTTACCCATATGGTTCTACAATTTTTATTTTTTCCTATGGTATTAAAAAAAAAATATATATATATATATATATATTTTTGGGGGGGGAAGGTACCATCTCTTCAATTGTTATTTTTGGGGGATCAACCCTTTGTTTTTCAAAATTTAATTCATGAACTTTTTGATTGTCGCTGACAGTCGGCGGTGAGGCCCTGAGCCTCAACCTACTTCTTGGAGCGACACTTTGTCGCCCTGACAAGTAGGAAGTTAGTCCTCTAAATGGACTACTCTAATAAATTCTGTTTGATTGAAGGAAGGAGCAAACTTCCCTTCCTTCAATCTGGGTCATGGTTTGACCTTTTGCAATACTACATCTTGCTTTGTTGTTACCATTTTTGCCTTTATTTCCATGTATCTATTCTCCCCTTCTTTTCCCCCTTTACCTTCCCACCCTCCCTCCCGGCCTACCTGCCATCACAGGTGTCTTCTGAGCTATGGACTCAGTCTTCAAGACACGATCTGTCCATAACACTCTTTACGACCCATGGCTGGCTCAAATAACAATACTAAACCCCTGCGTGTTGTGACACACAACACCCAAGGGTTGAACTCTCCTATTAAAAGACGAAAAGCCCTCCAGGCATACAAGGCGCTTCATGTAGATATAGTGCTCCTGCAGGAGACACACTTCCCAAGGCGGTACTCCCCCTCATTCCTACACTCCCACTTCCCAGTATTCTACTTATCCAACGCGGAAAACAAGACGAAAGGAGTGGCTATCTTGTTATCCAAATTTTGTAATTTTAATTTACTAAAGGAATATGGAGACCCGGAAGGCAGATTTATTTTGGTAAAAGGAACTCTAGACGAGAAGCTATACACGTTTGTCTCCTATTACGCCCCCAATAGGGGACAGAAGAAGTTTTTCTCTCAGATGCTTGAAGTCCTCCATCCTCTTATGGAGGGCATCATTATTATGGGAGGAGACTCCAACCTGGCTTTCGATTCGGGTTTAGATAAATCCAAACCAAATAATAATAAACTCATAAGGCCAACCAAAATTAGCACACAAGTAGCTTGCATGCTTCATCAATCCCGATTGACCGATATTTGGAGAGAATTAAATCCGAAAACTAAAGATTACACCCACTATTCTAATCCTCACAAATCATACTCCCGCATAGACCATATATTAATATCCAACCATCATGTCCCAGCAGCCTCTAAATCCACTATAAAGGATGTCCCTTGGTCAGACCACTCCATGGTTCTATTAACCTTGAGAAAAGAGGACACAACTCATAAAATGTCTCACTGGACACTTAACCAGTCGATCTTAAAAGATCCCACTCTCATGGCAGAAATTGAACAATCCATAAAGGAATATTTTGAAATTAACGATACTAAAGATATATCCCCCGAAACCTTATGGGCTGCCCATAAAGCTACAGTTAGGGGAAAAATAATACAAATTGCAGCCAAACTTAGAAGACAAAAGAAATTGACCATAGAGAAATTGGAAGAGACCTATTTAGAGTTACGTAGAAAACATAAATTAGACCCTCTCAGTGTTCCCACCCACGATCTTGACGCTGCTAGATCGGCCTTAAACCTAGCTCTGACAGCAAAATCAGAAAATGATCTAAAATGGACAGGTGCCAGGTTCTACCATTTAAAGGATAAAATAGGTCCAATGCTAGCACGCAAACTATCTCCCAGATTTAAATCGAGAACCATCCCTAAGATAAAAATGGCAGATGGTACCCTTACCCTAAATCCTCGGCGGGCGATGGGGGCCTTCCACGACTTCTATTCCAAGCTCTACGCTAAGGATAGTAACTTTTCTTCGGACAAAATAGGTGAATATTTGAACAGCCTGAATCTTCCCAGGTTGACAAAGGTTCACAAGGAGTTGATGGAGGCACCCATTTCAGCTGAGGAAGTTATGTCAGTGATCAAAAACTTAAAATTAAACACAGCTCCTGGCCCTGATGGATTCTCAGGGTCTTATTACAAAACATTTCCTATCATTCTATCACCCTACCTAGCACGATTTTACAATCATTTGACTGAGGGCTCCCCTATAGATAAACAACTTAATTTGGCCTATATTTCGTTGATACCGAAACCCGATAAAGATCATAGCCTAGTGGAGAACTATAGACCGATATCCCTCATTAATAACGACCTAAAAATACTTACTAAAATAATAGCTAATAGGATGTCTGCCTTCTTAGGTCAATACATATCCAAAGATCAAATAGGTTTTATCACAGGGAGACAAGGCCCGGACCAGATCAGGAGAGCTATTGATCTTATCTCTTTAATGTACTCGGGGTGGTCTGGAAGCACTAGACAAAGAGGTATGCTTCTCTCACTTGATCTCCAGAAAGCCTTTGATTCAGTATCTTGGCCATTTTTGTTTTCTGTTTTGAATCGTTGGGGGTTTGGTTCTAAATTTTTAGGAATCATCTCCGCTCTCTATTCCTCCCCTGAAGCTAAAATCCGGTTACAAGGCATATTCTCGGAATCTATAAATATCCAAAGAGGCACAAGACAGGGCTGCCCTTTATCTCCTCTGATATTCGCTATTGTTATTGAATCTCTGGCCATAGCCATCCGAGATAACTCGAATATCAGGGGAGTTCATTGTAATAAAAAAGAACACAAATGCGCATTATTCGCAGATGATTTGCTACTCTTTGTGACCTCTCCTATCTCCTCCCTTCCGAAAATGACGTAGGCGATTGCGAGGGACACTCGTACCTTTGTGGATCGCCGTAAAAACTAATTTACATACCCCGACGGTGAAAACGACGCGGACTCCACCCAGCGGCCGCAAAAATATCGCAACGTAGATCCGAAGGCTTACGAGGACGTAAGCCTCTCGGATCGAAGCCCGAAGCCGCCGTATCATGGTTTGAGGATTCAAACTAGTGATACGACGCGCGAAATTTGAAATTACTCCTGTCTAACACCAGTTAGACAGGCGTAATCGCTCTATGAATCTGGGCCTTTGTTTCTTCTAGAGCCTGAAATACATTGTTTTTTACAACCCGAAAAACGGTTGTGTGTACGCGGCATTGGTCATGAAAAGGATATAATATTGCCCTTTGGTTAAAAAATAAATCCTTTCGTTCATATACTATGGGTTGAAGTAAGCCATATTATCGTGTTTAGTCATGTATACAATATGCTATGCATACTTTAAAACAAATGTTTTCATTTTATTTATTTTCTTTGGTCTATCTACTCTGATCTTGACAATCCTTCATTATGGCTTAGATACCTTCCTCTTTTTTTCTCTCACTCCTTCTCCCTGTCTAACTTGCTAACCAATAACAAAAAAAAAGGCACAATGATTTTTTGACAAATGACTATTTGTGACTAAGTAACACTATCTGTGAAAATCTGTCAGCTGGTCTTTTATGATTAGGAGTATGAAATGCTAGCGATAAACAGAAGATAAATCATTTGACTACTGTATGTGACTGTGCCTAGTCATGTGCATTTATACACAAACTAAATATGGTGGCTTTAACTCCTCTATAGCCAAGATGTGGATAATATTATCTACCTTCAACTCATAGATAGTGTATTAGCCAAATCTTACACTTTTACACACAAAGGGGTAGAGTAGGTACACACAAAGGTGTAGGGTAGGATTTAAGGGTGCATACTTGTAAATGGCTTTGCAAAACCCTGTGAAAAGAGGCAATATAGGGGTATATACTTACTAGTCCTTTGATCTTTTCTCTCTTGAAGCTAAGCCAGGTGATGACTCTTCCACATCTAACATCTGGGAGTGTCGGATGGTTCCCCGCCATGCTCTATGGTGCCACTTGCCAGTAGCTACATCACTACAGGAAACAATAGTGGCAACGAGAAAAGTTCAGAAACACTGGTGGTCAGACAGATTACTCAATTTAAGTACAGTGTGTCATGGGGTAGTTACATAATTGTAGCATTGGGTTGGATGCTCTAAATCCTACCCAGCAGTGCTGAGAATAAACAGCAGCAAGGACCTGTTTTTCTCTTCTCTCCCATTCCTAGAAGCCTTGATTCAGGAGGACTTCTGACTGGCTACTGGTCATGCTAAGCACCACCCACCACACAGGGAAAAGATCAGAAGACCCTTGGGGAGGGGGGGTTTGAGAAAAGTCTCAAGGGACATGGAGGGGGCGGGGGGGGGGCTAAGGAAGTGTGGAGAAGTGACCCTGTGTGCTGCAGAGGCTTATGTGTTTGTCCTAGGGAGGGTCATTAGAGACTGATGCCTTGTGCTGCTGCTGTGTTGTGAGTAGTCTCCTGTGTAGGGCAATATTACATGGGCCCTGCTGTTCCAGTGTTTCTACTGCCCGCAGTGTCTTGCTTACCAGAGCTTCCTATTGTTCTTGTCTACTATTACCTAGAGGTGCTTTAGAATCTGTACAGGTTGGAGAGGTAAGCTCAGGACTGTGGGCTAGTGTTGAGCAGAATACGCCATATTCGCTTTCGCAATATTTCGCGAATATATAGGAGAATATTCGAGAAATATTCGTAAATTTCGAATATTCGTGATATTTCATCCAAAAAAAAAATTGCGAAATTTCGCTAACGTGAAATTTCGCAAATGCGAAATTTATTGCGAAATTCTCGACCGCGCATGCGCGCGGACAACACGCGGTCGCGAAAACGGCGATCATTTCCTGGATTCTTTGCCAGTGTATATTCGGATTGCTATTTAGTGCTGCCCTGCGAATCTACTGCTGCCCTGCGAAGCGAAGATGGTGGGGAGTAACTTTTCATCCAGTGAGGAAAAACTGCTGATTACTGTAAGTAATTTCACCACTTGTTATTTCATTATCTTTAACTGCATTTTAGACTAGTTAAAAAGTTAGGATGCAAGATCAGATATTAGTATTTCCCAAACAGTGTGTTTCCAGCGGTTGCAAAACTACAACTCCCAGCATGCCCAGGGTTGCCACCTTTTGTTCATTTCAAACCCGAACACTTCAGCGTCGCACAGCAATTTTTTGTCTTAGTTTGCATAGATGTCGCTATTAAATAACATTTCTAACCATATGAAATTAATCATAAAAGTTCCTCTTTACATCAGAGTCCACAGACTTCCCCTTTTACATCAGAGTCCACAGACTTCCCCTTTTACATCAGAGTCCACAGAGTTCTCCCTTTACATTACAGTTCACAGAGTTCTCCCTTTACATCAGTGTCCACAGAGTTCTCCCTTTACATCAGAGTCCACAGAGTTCTCCCTTTACATCAGAGTCCACAGAGTTCTCCCTTTACATCAGAGTCCACAGAGTTCTCCCTTTACATCAGAGTCCACAGACTTCCCCTTTTACATCAGGATCCACAGACTTCCCCTTTTAGATCAGTGTCCACAGAGTTCTCCCTTTACATCAGAGTCCACAGAGTTCTCCCTTTACATCAGAGTCCACAGAGTTCTCCCTTTACAACAGAGTCCACAGAGTTCTCCCTTTACATCAGTGTCCACAGAGTTCTCCCTTTACATCAGTGTCCACAGAGTTCTCCCTTTACATCAGAGTCCACACAGTTCTCCCTTTACATCAGAGTCCACAGAGTTCTACCTTTTACATTAGAGTCCACAGAGTTCTACCTTTTACATTAGAGTCCACAGAGTTCCCCTTTTACATTAGAGTCCACAGAGTTCCCCTTTTACATTAGAGTCCACAGAGTTCTCCCTTAACATTAGAGTCCACAGAGTTCCCCTTTTAAATTAGAGTCCACTGAGTTCCCCTTTTACATTAGAGTCCACAGAGTTCTCCCTTAACATCAGAGTCCACAGAGTTCTCCCTTAACATCACAGTCCACAGAGTTCTACCTTAACATCAGAGTCCACAGAGTTTTCCCTTTACATCAGAGTCCACAGAGTTCTCCCTTTTACATCAGAGTCCACAGAGTTCTCCCTTTTCATCAAAAAGTGAAAAGAAACAAACATATTATTTTTCATATGTAAAGATAGGGATTAAAAAAAATAATCTATTGTACAGGGCCAGTGTAAGGCTCAAAAAATTATTATAGTGGTCAGATGAATAGCAACTCATTTCTCCCCTATACGTCTATCCTGTGATGTTACTCATATATACATAATTATGCAAATGATAATGGCTGCTATATTTATTCCAAAAAGCTGGTGACCAAAATGGCAACATATAAAATCTGTCATGTTACCACTGTCAGTGATTAATAAGGCGAGAATGCTTCCAATTATTGAATACCATACATTTACGTCATATATCCATAAGGGTTTAAACAAAAGTATTATAATATACTTTGTTCTTCATCTTGCAGAGGTTCCTGCAACATGGTTACGACCTAATGAGGTGCCAGCAGGATAAACAAAAAATCGTCCAGTCCGTATTGGAGGAATTACATGAGTTTCATGGCGGGTCACATGACCACATGGCCATTCTCAAAAAATGGTCAGACTTGAAGAGGCGCCACATGGACCGGGTCACACAGATCCGCGATGAATTTCATCCAGGTAAGTTATTGGTGACAGTCATGTAAGGTGATATGTAATTAACCTTAGGGCAGATGTTGTTAACCCAGACGCCATGTTGTGGTAACATATATCACCACCGAAGGTATTCATAGTACTGTTGAAAAAAGACATTATTCCATCAAGTTAAACCATGGAATTAAAGTGGTGGTGTGGTGGGTTTCAAGGGGAAAGGGTGGTATTTTATAACTCAATTACCACTAAATTCCTGTGCTAGGCGTGGGGTTATCATAGTAATCACGTGTACTCCATCAGGCCCTTTTTTTAACATGAGATCTTCAGAATAATACAAAGGAAACACAAACAGCTAATTTTACCATGGTGGCAGCCCAGCTCACACTCAGTCCCCTGTAGTGCCAGCAAGACCCTTTAGTATAACATTATCCCATTGGTTAACTGTCTATATAAATAAATGTGTATTCATATACAATACAGCAGAGTACACAGAATGTGCATATGTTATTAGAAATCATTTTTACATATATAAACATTGTGTTATTATAGGATCTCCTCTACCATCTGTGCGCCCCAAGCGCACAAGGCGACAGGCCGCAGAGGAGGAGGAGGAAGAAGAGGAGGATGAAGAGGAGGATGCAGAGGAGGAGAGGGATAAGGAGCAGCCAGGGCCCTCCGACTTACCACCCCCAGCTCCTGAGGAGCTGCAACTTCCCCCCACCCAACCTCCTGGTGAATGCCATGATGCAGAAGAGGAGCAGGAGGATGACACAGCGCCTGTGATGACCATCAGTCAGGAGGGTAAATATGTGCACAACGATTAATGACATTTCAACAATAAGATGTAGATATAAAAAAGTACAGTATTTAATCCTAATTTTTTTTTTCTTATATCCTAACAGTTTTGAAAGAGATTCAGGAGAAATCCTATGTCATGGAGAGGACCAATCAAAAAGTCCTGTCCAATCGGCGCAAAATAAAAAAAATTGGACCTCGAGAATGAACAGCTGTTACAACAGCAGAGAAAAAATTTCAAGGAGCTGGCTGAGATTTACAAGCGCTTGAAAAAATCCATGTAAATATTTATATTTTTGGTTATTAAACCTGTTATTCTTTTCAAATGTTTCCTTTCTTATTGAGATTCTTAGGTCTTTCAACACATCTAACTTCACATCTAACACATCAACATCAACACATCTAACTTCATAATAACCTAAAAACATTTCATACTATTATTTTATTTAACACAAATCTAATAAAAAACAAAATACACGGACACAGACACTACTAACACAAACTAAACTGTTGAAAAATTACTATAACAAAAGCTACAATATATACATATATACATATATATATATATATATATATATATATATATATATATATATAGATATAGATATAGAGAGAGAGCGAGAAAGAGAAAGAGAGTGCTGATTTGCTCTTGCAGATAGGCTAAAAGTTGCAGTAAAAAGGCCACAAACCAGGGTTTAACATAACGTTCAGTCATTTAGTCACACTTGCTGTTTGTTACGATCCGGTCTGGTAGCTTTTAGCGGATGCTGTTTGTGGATCCGCTGTGACAGAGAGGTCATGAAGCATTACTCAGCATGAAGGCAGCAGCAGTAGTATTCAAATATAAAGTAATTATCACACACACAACATTTACAAGCAGTAGTGGTAATAGTACTAGACAGCATCTAAACACTTGGGCAAGACTTGACAGCAGCAGTAGTGGTAATTGCAGCATATAGTGCCAAAGAACTTGTCACATAGGTATCTGAGCACTGGCAGCAGCAGTATAGTAGTAACAGTACCCAATAAAGTGTTGTATCACTTGTGGAAGAGGTGGCAGCAGCACAGCAGCAGCATTGGTAATTGTAGCATATAGTGCCAAAGAACTTGTCACATAGGTATCTGAGCACTGGCAGCAGCAGTATAGTAGTAACAGTACACAATAAAGTGTTTTATCACTTGTGGAAGAGGTGGCAGCAGCACAGCAGCAGCATTGGTAATTGCAGCATATAGTGCCAAAGAACTTGTCACATAGGTATCTGAGCACTGGCAGCAGCAGTATAGTAGTAACAGTACACAATAAAGTGTTGTATCACTTGTGGAAGAGGTGGCAGCAGCACAGCAGCAGCATTTGAAATTGTAGCATATAGTGTCAAAGAACTTGTCACATAGGTATCTGAGCACTGGCAGCAGCAGTATAGTAGTAACAGTACACAATAAAGTGTTGTATCACTTGTGGAAGAGGTGGCAGCAGCACAGCAGCAGCATTTGAAATTGTAGCATATAGTGTCAAAGAACTTGTCACATAGGTATCTGAGCACTGGCAGCAGCAGTATAGTAGTAACAGTACACAATAAAGTGTTGTATCACTTGTGGAAGAGGTGGCAGCAGCACAGCAGCAGCATTTGAAATTGTAGCATATAGTGTCAAAGAACTTGTCACATAGGTATCTGAGCACTGGCAGCAGCAGTATAGTAGTAACAGTACACAATAAAGTGTTGTATCACCTTGTGGAAGAGGTGGCAGCAGCACAGCAGCAGCATTTGGTAATTGTAGCATATAGTGTCCAAAGAACTTGTCACATAGGTATCTGAGCACTGGCAGCAGCAGTCTAGTAGTAACAGTACACAATAAAGTGTTTTATCACTTGTGGAAGAGGTGGCAGCAGCACAGCAGCAGCATTGGTAATTGTAGCATATAGTGCCAAAGAACTTGTCACATAGGTATCTGAGCACTGGCAGCAGCAGTATAGTAGTAACAGTACACAATAAAGTGTTTTATCACTTGTGGAAGAGGTGGCAGCAGCACAGCAGCAGCATTGGTAATTGTAGCATATAGTGCCAAAGAACTTGTCACATAGGTATCTGAGCACTGGCAGCAGCAGTATAGTAGTAACAGTACACAATAAAGTGTTGTATCACTTGTGGAAGAGGTGGCAGCAGCACAGCAGCAGCATTGGTAATTGTAGCATATAGTGCCAAAGAACTTGTCACATAGGTATCTGAGCACTGGCAGCAGCAGTATAGTATTAACAGTACACAATAAAGTGTTGTATCACTTGTGGAAGAGGTGGCAGCAGCACAGCAGCAGCATTGGTAATTGCAGCATATAGTGCCAAAGAACTTGTCACATAGGTATCTGAGCACTGGCAGCAGCAGTATAGTAGTAACAGTACACAATAAAGTGTTGTATCACTTGTGGAAGAGGTGGCAGCAGCACAGCAGCAGCATTTGAAATTGTAGCATATAGTGTCAAAGAACTTGTCACATAGGTATCTGAGCACTGGCAGCAGCAGTATAGTAGTAACAGTACACAATAAAGTGTTGTATCACTTGTGGAAGAGGTGGCAGCAGCACAGCAGCAGCATTTGAAATTGTAGCATATAGTGTCAAAGAACTTGTCACATAGGTATCTGAGCACTGGCAGCAGCAGTCTAGTAGTAACAGTACACAATAAAGTGTTTTATCCCTTGTGGAAGAGGTGGCAGCAGCACAGCAGCAGCATTGGTAATTGTAGCATATAGTGCCAAAGAACTTGTCACATAGGTATCTGAGCACTGGCAGCAGCAGTATAGTATTAACAGTACACAATAAAGTGTTGTATCACTTGTGGAAGAGGTGGCAGCAGCACAGCAGCAGCATTGGTAATTGTAGCATATAGTGCCAAAGAACTTGTCACATAGGTAAGTGAGCACTAGCAGCAGCAGCAGCATAGTAGTACCAGTACACAACTAAGTGTTTTTTTCACTCGTGGTCGTGGAAGAGGTGGCAGCAGCATAGGAGCAGCAGCATTGATAATTGTAGCATATAGTGCCAAAGAACTTCACACATAAGTATCTGAGCACTGGCAGAAGCAGCAGCATAGTAGTACCAGTACACAATTAAGTGTTTTTTTCACTCGTGGTCGTGGAAGAGGTGGCAGCAGGATAGCAGCAGCGTTGATAATTGTAGCATATAGTGCCAAAGAACTTGTCACATAGGTAAGTGAGCACTGGCAGCAGCAGCAGTGTAGTAGTACCAATACACAACTAAGTGTTTTTTTCACTCGTGGTCGTGGAAGAGGTGGCAGCAGCATAGGAGCAGCAGCATTGATAATTGTAGCATATAGTGCCAAAGAACTTGACACATAAGTATATGAGCACTGGCAGCAGCAGCAGTGTAGTAGTACCAGTACACAATTAAGTGTTTTTTTCACTCGTGGTCGTGGAAGAGGTGGCAGCAGGATAGCAGCAGCGTTGATAATTGTAGCATATAGTGCCAAAGAACTTGTCACATAGGTAAGTGAGCACTGGCAGCAGCAGCAGTGTAGTAGTACCAGTACACAACTAAGTGTTTTTTTCACTCGTGGTCGTGGAAGAGGTGGCAGCAGCATAGGAGCAGCAGCATTGATAATTGTAGCATATAGTGCCAAAGAACTTGACACATAAGTATCTGAGCACTGGCAGAAGCAGCAGCATAGTAGTACCAGTACACAACTAAGTGTTTCTTTCACTCGTGGTCGTGGAAGAGGTGGCAGCAGCATAGGAGCAGCAGCATTGATAATTGTAGCATATAGTGCCAAAGAACTTGACACATAAGTATCTGAGCACTGGCAGAAGCAGCAGCATAGTCGTACCAGTACACAATTAAGTGTTTTTTTCACTCGTGGTCGTGGAAGAGGTGGCAGCAGGATAGCAGCAGCGTTGATAATTGTAGCATATAGTGCCAAAGAACTTGTCACATAGGTAAGTGAGCACTGGCAGCAGCAGCAGTGTAGTAGTACCAGTACACAATAAAGTGTTTTTTTCACTCGTGGTCGTGGAAGAGGTGGCAGCAGGATAGCAGCAGCGTTGATAATTGTAGCATATAGTGCCAAAGAACTTGTCACATAAGTATCTGAGCACTGGCAGAAGCAGCAGCATAGTAGTACCAGTACACAATTAAGTGTTTTTTTCACTCGTGGTCGTGGAAGAGGTGGCAGCAGCACCAGCAGTAGTAAGAAAGTGGCAAATCTCACAGACAAAAGGTAACAGCACCAGTATGAGTAATATATCGGTACATAATCACTCAGCCTTTTGGCATTAGCAGTAGGAGCCCATATAGTGCCAAAATTACAAAAGCTTGAAATTGCATTAGCATGGTGATTACATTTGAAAAGCAGAATGACACAGGCCTTAAGTAGCTGTGGCACCGGGTGGAGTTTTTGGGTTGTGTTTTGCACGCCACAGGCTTTTCAAAAAAACAAAAAAATATCCACCTTCTTCCCAGCAGCAGCATAAGGAAAGGGAGATGCACTGTGATGTAAGGGAGAGGGGGAACTCCACTTCTGATGGTGGGGTAGGATGGTGGGGTGGCCTTTGACATCGAATGTAAGGGGAGGGGATGCGCTGGACATATAATATTACAGATATAACCGGCCCTTTTGAGGGCAACCATAATGCTGATGCGGACCACGATGAAATTGAGTTTGACACCCCTGGTATAAAGAGATAGGAGAGGTATTGGTAACTGACAAGGGACCATTCAGCGCCCTGAAGCGACGGCGGGTGCCAGAAAGTCACCGCCGATCCAGGACTCATTCATTTTGATGAATGTGAGTCTGTCCACGGAGTCTGTGGACAGACGGGTCCTCTTGTCCGTGACCACCCCACCTGCCGCGCTGAATGTCCGCTCAGATAGTACGCTGGAGGGGGGGCAAGACAATAACTCCAGCGCATACTGAGCGAGCTCGCGGCAGGTGTCCAATCTGGCAACCCAGTACTCCATGGGGTCGTCGGTGCTCATACTGTCAGAAGCACTGACGGACCCCATGTAGTCTGCCACCATGTGGGCCAGCCGCTGGTGGTGATGGCTGCTGCTGCTGCTGCTGCTGCTGGTACTGGGTCGCTCAGTTTGCATGAACATCCTCATCTCACCCATTAGGTCCCCTGCTCGGCTGCTGATGTTGCTGCTGGGTGCAGCCACCTGCTGGGTGAGATGAGGGGGGACAACTGGAGGCCGGGGACTTGCCTGCTCCAAACGGCTGACTAGGCATGCCTGCAGTTCCTCCATCCGGGGCTGCCTCCGTCTGGCTGGGAGGAACTGCTCCAGTTTCCCCTTAAATCTGGGATCTACAAGGGTGGCCAGCCAAAACTCGTCCCTCTCCTTGATGGCTTTAACCCGGGGGTCCCTCCTGAGGCATCTCAGCATGTGGGCAGCCATGGGGAAGAGCACAGCCCGCTGTGACTCCTCATGGCTGCCTGGGTCCATGACGTCCGCTTCCTCGTCATGGAGGCGCTGCTGTTCGCGGTCAGTCATGCCAAACCCCCGGACTATCGGTGCCCCCAACACCGGCTCTCCCTCCTGACCAGGCCCTGACTCCAGGACGCCACCAGTCACCTCCTGATCATCATCATGATCCTCCTCCTCCTCCTCGTCCTGGGCCTGGTCTTGGTGGAGCAGTGTTGCCTCCTCCTGCTCCACCAAGGCACTCTCCCCAGCTCCGAGCAGGCGATCTAGTGCCCTGTCCAGCAGGAACACTATAGGGAGCACGTCGTTGAGGCCGACATGCTCCCTGCTCACCATCTTGGTCGCCTGCTCAAAAGGGGCCAACACATGGCAGACCTGGTGTATCTGCCCCCACTCCAGACTGGTGATGTACGGGAGTGTGTGTTGTGATGGCCCGCCAGTGCCTTGCTCCAGCAGGTACTCCTTCACCGCCCTTCGCTGCTCCCACAACCTCTCCAGCATGTAGAGGCTGGAGTTCCACCGCGTCACACTGTCCACAATCAGCCTGTGAAGGGGCAGGCTGTTGTCCCGCTGCAACTTTGACAGGGACGCGGTAGCGGTTGGGGAGCGCCTGAAGTGGCTGGCAATCCTGCGTACCCTTAGCACTATGTCACTCAACCCGGGATAGGTGCGCAGGAACTTCTGCACCACTAGGTTGAGGACATGTGCCAGACAGGGCACGTGTGTCAGACTGCCAGCCTGGAGGGCGGAGAGGAGGTTGCTGCCATTGTCACAGACAACCAGACCTGCTTGGAGCCTTCGGGGTGTCAGCCACTTCTGGACCTGAGCCTGAAGTGCGCTCAGCACTTCTCGTCCAGTGTGTCTCCGTTCCCCTAAACTAACAAGCTGGAGCACGGCCTGACAGCGCACGTGCCCCACACTTGAATAGCTACGGGGGCGCTTGCTGGGAGGCTCAGCAGCTGCGGAGACAGTGGCTTGAGGGAGACCAGCACTTCTCCCCTGGACACCCCGGGGCGGCACCACAAAATCAGATGCCGCCAATCCCTCCCCGGCGCCTCGGAGGGAAACCCAATGGGCCGTGAAGCTTATGTAGCGCCCCTGCCCATGCCTGCTGGTCCAGCCATCCATTGTCAGATGCACCCTGTTGCTGACAGCATGATCCAGCGACAGGGTTACATTCTGCACAATGTGCTGGTGTAGGGCAGGGACACCAGTCCTGGCAAAGAAATGGCGGCTGGGGACACGCCATTGGGGTTGGGCCTGCTCCAACATCTGCCTGAAGGGGTTGCAGTCCACTATGTTAAAGGGAAGCAGATGTTGGGCAATAACCCTTGCCAGGAGCCCATTGAGGGAACGCACACGTCGGTCTGAAGGGGGGAAGGGAGTGTTGCGTTCAAAGGCGTCAGAAAGAGACGCCTGGCGCCGGACGGCAGTGCGGGACACCGAAGAGGAGGGTGATGATGTGGAGGTCTGGCTGTCGGTAGCAGTACCTCTACTAGAGGGAGCGGGGGGGCATGACCTGCTGGTAGCCGATGAAGCTGTGGCAGGGGCTGCTGTACCCTGCACACTTGTGGTGGTGGCGCTGCTACCACCAGCACGCTTCATCTGGTCATGCTCCTGCCAGTGATTAATCCGCAGGTGCTGGTTGAGTGCCGTGGTACCCACCCGAGCCAAACACTTCCCTCTCTTCACCTTGGCACGACAGAGCTGGCAGATGGCTACTGTCGGGTTATCTGCTACCAAGGTGAAGTAGGCCCAGAGAGGTGACTTCAGCGTCGCCCTCCTGTCAGATGGGGTGACGCTGACTTCCACCTGCTGGGACTCGGTGCGCACAGGTGGAGCTGCCTGCTGCTGCTGCTGCTGCTGCTGCTGCTGACACCTCCTGCTGCCATCACCAGTGGAGACCCTGACGTTGGTCTCCCTGGTGACCTGGCGCACCGTTTCCCCAGGGTGCCTACCTTCCTCGTCGTCACTGATGCTGTGAACCGACGAGGCAGGTGGCACCCATGTTGGGTCACCCTCCTCTTCGCCCCCAGATATGTCAGACCCAGGGCTGACATGTGGTGGTCTGAAGGAGACATCTGACATGGAGCCGCTAGCCTGGCTCCGATGTCCCCTCACAGACGCATGGGTCTGACTAGGTGCTGGTGTTTCCTGCAGAAAACCACCAGCACCACCATGAAGGGAGGTCTCTGGGCTACTGACAGCCAGTACCCCATCCTCCTCCTCCTCCATTAACCCTTCAAAAAGGTCCTGACCATCAGCACATAAATCAATGTCTGCATGATCGAGGGCCTCCCCCAAGATATCCATGTCACTTTCACCATCAAACAGCATGAGGCTGGACTCGCTGGGGCTGGGTACTAAAGGCACCGGTGTACTGATGGTGGTGGTGCTACTTGGTGATGACTGAGTGGCACTGCTGTGCCCCATGTACTCCACCACTGCTGGAGCCTGTGAAGGCAATATCGGGCGGCTGCCCGAAGTAAAAAACTCCCGGATGAGGCGGACTCCCCTTCCACCCGATCCTCTACCAGTAGTAGGGGCGCGAGAGGTACCCCGTGCTGGCAGCGACCCAGCACTGGGAGTAACTCCCCTACCCCTGCTGCCACGACCACGGATGCTGCTCATGCTGATATGGGGGGGTGGGTAAACTTTATTGGGGGGGGGGGTAAATGTGATAATAGAAAAAACAGGCGCGCAGACAAACAACTAGTAGCTATGCCACTAAACAACAATTAAACGAAAGGTAAATTTTTTTAAATTTTTTTTTTTTTTTAAACTAACTAACTGACTGACAGACAACAGACAAAAACTGACTGGGCAACGAATAAGAGCAATAAAGAAAACTAATATAGATAGAACAGTGACTCTGCTAACACAGCAGAGCCAGAGATCTGAATAAACTAAAAATAACTTTTTTTTTTTTTTTTTTTTTTTATAAAACAGATAACTATCTAACTAAATAAACACACTAAACTAAGCTAGCTAGCTTACAGAGGTGTACAAGTACACTCAAACCTATCTATCTAACACTAAATGAAACTGGAACACAAACACACAAATAGTAGCTTTAAAAAAAGCTGTTTGGTCTCTTCTTGCTTTTAAAAAAGCAGTTTAGAAATATAAGCACTAGCAGCTGCTAATACTCAAATGAACTGAACACTGAACAGGAGCACAGAACTGAAAGGCACTGCAATGCTGATGCAATATAACACAGAGCACAGAAACACTTCTCCCTCTATATCCACCTTGTGAATCTGCAATGAGCACATGCTGGCACTTAGTTTATATAATGGTCGTGAGGCAGCTTCCTATTGGTTGATGTGGAGGTTGCTAACCTCTGACACCTGTGGAAATGGAACTCTGATTGGCTGTGATGTGAATGAAGGGCGGGGAAAAAAATCGCGCGATATTGCTATTGCCGAATATTCGCATTGCGAATATTCGGCAGCATAAAAGGATCACATGCGCTACTCGGCCCAGGGTCCCTCTAATCATACCACCATTGCTTTTACACGTCGATGGAGATCACTAGCATGTGATCTGTGTTAAAAAAAATTTGAGAAAAATCCGAATATTCGACATTGCGAATATTCGGCACAATATTCGAGATATTGCGCGATTTCTCGAATATGCAATATTCGAGCCGAATATTCGCAATTCGAATATTCGTGAGCAACACTACTGTGGGCTACATTTATCATGGGACCCTGTCCTATTCCATGACCACCCTGGTTAGGAGAGCAATACTAGACTGAATAGTGACCAGAATAGCCCCACCATATTTTTGGATTGGTGAGAGGTTTCTTGGTCACCTTGTTTAAATACAGATGTTGTTGAATGTTGCTGCCTGAAAGGGATGTTGCTCCTACCTACCCTAGCATTACAGATACTCTCACTGGGGAGTTAGCGCACCACTGTAAGACCCCAACATCTTCAGGACTTTATTTAGTATCCCACTGGCCAGCAGTAGACAGATTTTTTTTAGTTAGACTACACTGCTGTTGATACTGTTGCCATTTCTGTTACTGATGAACCATCCTCGTCTCTTTACTTCTGCCTGTATAATTTTAACTCAAGTGGAACAATGGGCAAGAGAATACTTTCACTTGGGACACATGTAAATCTGTACTGATACTACTGTTACTCATTGTTTTTTAACAAATCTTTCCTTTCCAACATGTCCTTTTTGTTAATAAAGTCAATTTAAAATGCAATACAGGTGTGTCTGTGTTGAAGTGTCTTCACTGTTGCAATGTCAGAGGGACTCAGTACAGTGCAGTAGTATTACATAAGCATTTTCAATTTTACTAAGGCAGCCTACATTTTGCAGTATAAATATTGCAGCTTTCTTGCAGTTTTTTTAAATGAAGATAAAAAGGGCAAGCAACACACAATTTTGTACTCTGTATTTTAGGCCCAAAATTACTTCTTAAAGAAACAGCATACCTGCCTGCTATACACGTGTATACAAAAATCAACGCTAGAGATCAGTGAATTATTAAAAAAAAAAAAACTGTACTTTCAGGAATTCATTGGAGCATTCACTGAGTGGAATCATTGATTTAGTAAAGAAATACACTTCATATTACATAAATACCTAAAAAGTACTATTATTCCCTATTAGGTTGATGTCACAAGGTATAGGCATTGTACCCCTGATAAGCTCCACTATCCTTAAAAATAGGATCCCCCTATTGGACCCCACTAGATGGCTAGAGATGACGCATGACGCATAGGGGCAAAGAGCTCACAATGCTAACAAAGCATGGGTTTTCTATTTGGGGAAGAGTACCTGCTGTCAATTGTGTTATGTTTATATTTAAAGTGGAGTTTCACCAGAGTTTCACCAGAGTTGGAGTTTCACCAATATAGAAGTCAGCAGCTACAAAAAGTGTAGCTGCTGACTTTTATTAATCAAGCACTTTTCTGTCCCAGGTTCCAGCGATGTAGGTGCACGAAAGCCCCGCTCGTCTCCCTCTCCTCTCTGTGGGCGCTTGGCTGTGTGCCATGATTGTCCGGGCAATCACCTGGGACTAGGGATGAGCCGAACATACCCGCGTTCGGTTCGCACCAGAACCGTCGAACAGACCGCGCGAACATTTAGAACCCCATTGAAGTCTATGGGACTCGAACGTTCGAATTCAAAAACGCTCATTTTAAAGACCAATATTCAAGTTTTTGTTGGAAAACATCTTTGAGAACCCGGGTCTTGCCCCAGGGAACATGTATCAATGGAAAAAAGTTTAAAAAACTGTAGTTTTTTCAGGAGCAGGACTCCTGAAAAAGTGACCATTTTTAAAACTTTTTTCCATTGATACATGTTCCCTCGGGCAAGACCCGGGTTCTCAAAGACATTTTCACAGGCAAGCTATAGACACCCAGCAGGTACTATATATTTTTTTTTTCTCAAACAAAGGTTTTTATTGAACAAAAATATCAATACAAGCGATGAGCTCCAGAGCAGACATATATCGTCAGGAGAGTGTGGCGCAGCACACCCAAAATCAGAAAAATAAGAAAAAGACATGGTAAAACTTTACATACATATGTGTGTCCCCAACTCACCCCCCCGGCATCTCATATACAGTAACTCAAGCACAAGCCTCCACCCCCCTACGCCTAGATGTGATACCCCACACAGTCAGCATTCTGTATAGTGTTATAGCCCAGGGGTCCACTCCCACCCCCCGACCCTAGAATAGCCGATCATACACCAAATCAATCGGGGCCAGACCCGGGACGTCAAGCCAAGGGGCCCATACTTTTTCAAATTTAGAGTCAGTGCCTCTATGTTGAAATATTACTTTTTCCAGCCGTAATGTGACCCCCATCTGTTTGATCCATTCGTGCACAGTGGGGGGCTCGGTGTCCTTCCAGTGCCTTAGTATCATCAGGCGGGCCTGAAATAGGGCTCTACAGATCGCCTGCCCAGAACCATTCTCCACCGTCAAGGTGTCGCATATTCCCAGCAGGCAGCAGGTACTATATTTAAAGGAATTATTTTTTTTATTTTTATTTAAGCATCATTAAAATCACTGCTCCAGAAGCAGTGATTTTAATAATGTTTAAATAAAAAAAAATTCCTTTAAATATTGTACCTGCAGTGCTGGGTGTCTATAGTTTGCCTGTGAAAACGTCTTTAAGAACCCGGGTCTTGCCTGAGAGAACATGTATCAATGGAAAAAAGTTTTAAAAACGGTCGTTTTTTAAGGACTCCTCGTTTTCACAGGCAAACTATAGACACCCAGCAGGTACAATATTTAAAGGAATCTTTCATTTTTTTTTATTTAAACATTATTAAAATCACTGCTCCAGAAGCAGTGATTTTAATGATGCTTAAATTAAAAAAATTAAAATAAAATTTCTTTAAATATTGTACCTGCTGGGTGTCTATACGTGTGATAACGTCTTTAAATAGCACAATCACCTGCCTGCCAGTAAATTAGGAAGAACTGATCTATCTAAGCTATACAGTGTATAAATATATGTACAACTCCTAGGGATGTATATATATTCTCTACACACTGTAATTGAAGCTAAACTGACTAGCCTGCCTGCCTGCTCTATCTAGCTATCTAAATAGACAATCTCTCTGTCTCTCTAACTGCTCTCATTAACAAGCCGGAACACACTACATGAGGCCGCCCGGAAGGTGGCCTTTTATAGTGTGGGGCATGTGCTAAAGCCCTGAGCCAAAATTGGCCAAAGCCACCCAGGCTTTGGCCAATTATGGCTCTTCGTTTTTTGCGCGCTGTGATTGGCCAAGCATGCGGGACATACAGCATGCTTGGCCAATCATCAGCGCGCAATGCCACAGTGAATTATGGGCCATTTTGCGTCACTCGAATTTGGCGCGAACGACCGATTTTGTTCGAATTTCGTCGAACGTACGAACAGACAATGTTCGAGTCGAACATACGTTCGTATCGAACGCGAAGCTCATCCCTACGTGGGACCTGTGACGTGTCCCAGATGATTACCGAGAGCGAGGGGGGAGAGGTGAACTTCCTTCTGGTGCCGTAGAGCCCCAGAGGAAGTGGGAGCTGGAACCTCTAAAAAGAGTGTACCCAAAAAAAACATATATATAGAACACATACAGTATCTCAAAAAAGTGAGTACACCTCTCACATTTTTGTAAATATTTTATTATATCTTTTCATGTGACAACACTGAAGAAATTACACTTTGCTGCAATGTAAAATTACTGAGTGTACAGCTTTTATAACATTGTAAATTTTCTGTCACCTCAAAATAACTCAACATAAAGCCATTAATGTCTAAACCGCTGACAACAAAAGTGAGTACACCCCTAAGTTAAAATGTCAAAATTGCACCCAATTAGCCATTTTCCCTCCCTGGTGTCATGTGACTCGTTAGTGTTACAAGGTCTCAGTTGTGAATTGGGAGCAGGTGTGTTAAATTGGGTGTTATCACGCTCACTCTCTCATACTGGTCACTGGAAGTTCAACATGGCAACTCATGGCAAAGAACTCTCTGAGGATCTGAAAAAAATAATTGTTGCTCTACATAAAGATGGTCTAGGTTATAAGAAGATTGCCAAGACCCTGAAACTGAGCTGCAGCACAGTAGCCAAGATCATACAGCTGTTTAACAGGACAGGTTCCACTCAGAACAGGCCATGCCATGGTTGACCAAAGAAGTTGTGTGCACATGCTCAGCGTCATATCCAGAGGTTGTCTTTGGGAAATAGACATATAGCGCCCGGCTCCCAATGACTAGGCTCTTTGTCAAAATTTAGAGGGTGTCTGAGCTGGTAGTTTAGCTCAGACTCTGTTAATTGAGGTTAAATCAGCCTCTGTTCTGGCTATGGCTGTGCCTGGAGGGATTTCCCTTTGTTTGCCTGTAGGTGGCGGTACCACCACAGGCCACTTTTGGAACTAAGGCAGGTCATGGTTTATTGAGTGTCCTTCCTCGGGAACAGCCCAGTGGGAGTGGTCTTCCCACTGGGCGTGCTGGGAAAGGATACTTAAGGGGCAGACGCCATTTTTCGGGGCTCTTCGCCCTATGGCCCTCCTGGCGCGCAGTATCTGTCGTGTGATTTTTTTAGCCTCGGGACCATGCCGGCCCGTGGCTGCATTTTGGCCTAGTAGGCCCAGTTACCCTGACTGGGGCCTATGACATGGAGGTGATCCTGTGCTGTCTGTCCTGCGGGAAGAAGCCACTCAATGGAGGAAGCCAGGGGAGGACCTGTCCCGGAAAGGACCAAGTGGAAGGCTGGTACGTTGGGAGAGGCCTTGGTACCTATTGAAGGATGCACCGTAGCCTACAATACCTTACAGTGTGCCGGGTTGGCTTAAAGGCTCTAAGACTGTAAGGCTGGATCTCCGGGTATCAAATCCTGTGGCAGAGGATTCCGGAATCCCTCATCTGAACTTGCAACAAGTATGTGGCAGAGACTGAGATTATTCTTGTCCGTGCATCATCCCGGTTGCTAGGCCAGGTGAAAGGGGCCTATCCGGGTGAGCAATACCCACTTAATAAAAAGTGGTGAGTGTGACTTTGAAGTTTAGCAATTCCCCAGTGATCTGCTTTGTGCGCCTGAACCTTCCTCTCATCCTTCATCCCTCTACCTCTTCAAGTTGTTTGAAAAGAAAAGCAAAAGAAAAGGAACTATAACTTGTGGACATTGAACTTCTTGCTGAACCTCAACCCCTAGACGACGAGGAACGAGGTAACGTGCAAGGCCCAAAACTAACCATCAGCTCCTACCGGGATAGTGCTACAGACATATGAGTGCTGCCAGCATTGCTGCATAGGTTGAAGGGGTAGGCGGTCAGCCTATCAGTGCTTAGACCATACGCTGCACATTGAATGAAATTGGTCTGCATGGCTGTCGTCCCAGAAGGAAGCCTCTTCTAAAGATGATGCACAAGAAAGCCTGAAAACAGTTTTCTGAAGACAAGCAGAGTAAGGACAAGGATTACTAGAATCATGTTCTGTGGTCTGACGAGACCAAGATAAATGTATCTGGTTCAGATGGTGTCAAGCGTGTGTGGCGGCAACCAGGTGAGAAGTACAAAGACAAGTGTGTCTTGTCTACAGTCAAGCATGGTAATGGGAGTGTCATGTTCTGGGGCTGCATGAGTGCTGCCAAAACTGGGGAGCTATAGTTCATTGAGGGAACCATGACTGCCAACATGTACTGTGACATACTGAAGCAGAGCATAACCCCCTCCCTTCAGAGACTGGGCCACAGGGTAGTATTCCAACATAATGATTCCAAACACACCTCCAAGACGACCACTACCTTGCTTAAGAAGCTGAGGGTAAAAGTGATGGACTGGCCAATCATGTCACCAAACCTAAACCCTATTGAGCATCTGTGGGACATCCTCAAATGGAAGGTGGAGAAGCGCAAGGTCTCTAACATCCACCAGCTCTGTGATGTTGTCATGGATGAGTAGAAGAGGACTTCAGTGGCTACCTGTGAAGCTCTGGTGAACTCCATGCCTAAGAGGGTTAAGGCAGTGCTGGAAAATAATGGTGACCACATAAAATATTGAAATTTTGGGTCCAATGTGGACATTTTCACTTAGGGGTGTACTCACTTTTGTTGCCAGTGGTTTAGACATTACTGGCTGTGTGTTGAGTTATTTGCAGGGGACAGCAAATTTACACTGTTATACAAGCTGTACACTCACTACTTTACATTGTAGCAAAGTGTAATTTCTTCAGTGCTGTCACATAAAAAGATATAATAAAATGTGAAGGGTGTACTCACTTTTGTGAGATACCGTATATATAATGTAGACGACACAAGTCTATATACATAAAAGCAGGCACTAAATAAAACAAAAAGATACACCTAAGTAAAAAAAAGTTCTTAGTCCATAAAGGCAAAGTTCCAATACTCAAAGCAGCGCTCCAATCAAAGCACACGTCACTAAGGTCGCGCTTGATGCGTTCTGTCCTCAAGACTTTAACAGAAACGCTCAGTGTGACCTTTCAGCAACCGAAAGTGAAATGTGCATGTCACTACCAGGAAGGAACAGCCAGATACTTTCAATGCAGTAGATGCGGTGGATGGCAGAGGGCATTCCATACCGATTGGTGATACACAGTTTGATTATTAAACCTAATGACTGTTACCATCTATGTTGTGTTAGTGTGTTTTTAAAGAGGGGGGGGGGGGTCACCTTGAATAAACGTATAAAATGGTATCATGCTATGTGGAGCCTTTTATTTTTACGTGCCTAAATCACCCTGGGCAATGAGCTGTTTGAGATGACCAGACCAAATGGGAAACACCTGGTGTGTTCAAGGCTTTTGAGCTACATCACTTTGGTCAGTGTGAACCCCTAAGGGAGTAGGTTTCATGTTGTGTGGACTCTAGTGAATAGTAAATGCCTATCAACCATTAAGTAGAATCCCAGAGGCGTAACTGGAACCTTCAGGGCCCCCGGTGCAAGGAACCATGAAGGGCCCTGTGACCTCTGGTCCCAGGGCCCTTTCTAATGATCCTGGTGTCCTTTTCTCCCATCACAGGGCCCTTGATTATGGTCCTGCAGCAGGACCCCTTTCTGGTGTCTTTTACACATTTGAACTGATCGGACTACCTATTGTTTTGTATTGGGAGACAGATGTAAACTTTGTTTTACTTATGTGTATATGTAATGTTGCTGCCTCCCATGTAATGTGCCCTGCTGAGTCCCCCATGTAATATGCACTGCTGCCTCTATGTAATGTGCCCTTCTGCCCCAATGTAATGTGCCCTGCCACCCCCCCATGTGATGTGCTCTGCTGTCCCCTGTTCTGTGCCCTCCTTCCCCCCTGTGCTCTGCCCTGCTGCCCTCCTATGTTCTGCCCTGTTGCCCCCCTGTACCCTGCTTATCTCAACTTCGACCCAGAATGTTCACCACAAGACTCGCATGTAATACTGTAGGTAAGTTTCATATTTATTCTATTATTTAATGCTATTTCTAGAAAGAAAGTTACCGCTCCAGGTGGATTGCGTTAAGATGATCAGTGTAGTCTCAGGAGATCAAGGGTGCTGGCAATGCACAAGGCAACAAATGGGAAAACAAATATAGACAGCCGCATTCCAAAAAACCTTGATGGTTGTCTTTATTTAACCACTTTAGCCCCGGACCATATTGCTGTCCAAAGACCAGAGCACTTTTTGTGATTCGGCACTGCGTCGCTTTAACTGACAATTGCGCGGTCGTGCGACGTGGCTCCCAAACAAAATTGGCGTCCTTTTTTTCCCACAAATAGAGCTTTCTTTTGGTGGTATTTGATCATCTCTGCGGTTTTTATTTTTTGCGCTATAAACAAAAATATAGCGACTATTTTGAAAAAAATTCAATATTTTTTACATTTTGCTATAATAAATATCCCCAAAAAAGATATAAAAAAACATTTTTTTCCCTCAGTTTAGGCCGATACGTATTCTTCTACATATTTTTCTAAAAAAAAAATCGCAATTAGCGTTTATTGATTGGTTTGCGCAAAATTTATAGCGTTTACAAAAAAGGGGGTCGTTTTATGGCATTTTTATTAATATTTTTTTTTTTACTAGTAATGGCGGCGATCAGCGTTTTTTTTCGGTACTGCGATATTATGGCGGACACATCGGACACTTTTGACACATTTTTGGGACCATTGGCATTTTTATAGCGATCAATGCTATAAAAATGCATTGGATTACTATAAAAATGCCATTGGCAGTGAAGAGGTTAACACTAGGGGGCGGGGAAGGGGTTAAGTGTGTTCCTATTTGTGTTCTTACTGTGTGGGGGGGGTGAACTCACTAGGGGGAATCATTGATCTTCCGTTCATACATTGTATGAACGGAAGATCAGCGTGTCCCCCGCTGACAGGAACGAGAGCTGTGTGTTTACACGCACAGCTCTCGTTCCCCGCTCTGTAACTAACGAGCGCGCGCGCCCGGCGGCGATCGCGCCCGCCGGGCACGCGCGCGGGACTCGGGGGCGAGCGGGGGGCGCGCGCGCGGGCCGCCGGCGGCGCGCACGCGCCCCCTAGTGGCCGCGAAAGTCCCGACGTAGGATGACGGGCTCTCGCGCAGGAGAGCCGACCTGCCGCCGTATAACTGCGGCGGCTGGTCGGCTAGTGGTTAAAAAAGGAAAAATGCACTACAAGTCACAGCACACTACACGGGAGTAAAACAGCTGACGTGTTTCGCACTATAAATTAGTGCCTAATCGTAGCTATGATTAAGCACTAATTTATAGTGCAAAACGCGTCAGCTGTTTTACTCCTGTGTAGTGTGCTGTGACTTGTAGTGCATTTTTCCTTTTTTTAAATAAAGACAACCATCAAGGTTTTTTGGAGTGAGGCTGTCCATATTTTATTTTTCCATTTAAAAATAATTGTTATATCAACAGCTCGCTGATAACACCAATGTTCTGTGAGCTGTAGATCTGAACACTATATCAGGGGTTCCCTTAGATTTCAAACTTTTTGCCAAGGGTTCCTCCAAAGTAAAAAAAGGTTGGGAAACCCTGCACTATATTGTGCATTACAGACTCCAGCTCTATAAACACTATATTGTACATTACACACTCCTCCTGTACTATATACACTATATTGTACATTACACATTCCTGCACTATATACACTATATTGTACATTACACACTTCAACTGTACTGTATACACTATACTGTACATTACAGACTCCTGCACTATATACACTATATTGTACATATATAGTATATAAGTATGAGCAAAGTGTTCACTGTCTAAACAGTTTAAGCCCCTCCCACTGTGGTCACACTTTGGCCACACACACTTTTCACCACAGCGTACTGCTCTACATGAGGTGCCTAAAGGTGTCCTAGGTCTTTTACAATCCTAGCAAAATCTCTGACACAATGAAAACCATGCCCAATCATCACCGCAGCTCACTATGCACACCACATTTATTTATTTTTATTAAGCAATGGGGCTCACAAATCTCATCGAACACCCATGTGTGATTATGTTATATTAGTTACAAATGGTGCTTAGTAGTACCAAAGTACAACTTAGCAAAAAAAATAAAAAATTCTTAAGCCTTGTACACACAACCGGTTTTCCCGTTAGGAAAACTGCCATGACAGCTTTTGGCCGGGAAAACCGTGTGTATGCTCTATCGCAGTTTTCCCGACTCGAAAACCGCAGGGAATCCTGCCGGGAAAAATTTGAACATATTGGGCCAGATTCTCAAAAAATGGCGTATCTGGCGGCGTAGCGTATCGTATCGCATTAACACTACATCTACTCAAATTACTGGAGCAAGTGCCGTATTCTCAAAGCACTTGCTCCGTAATTTTCGGCGGTGTAGCATAAATGCGGCGTCGTAAGGCTGCGTAATTCAAATACTGAAGGAGGGGGCGTGCTGTATTTAAATTAAGCGCGCCCCCGCGTCAAACGAAGTGCGCATGCGTCGGCCGGGAAAAAAGCCCAGTGCGCATGCTCCAGCTTACGTCGGAAAGCGTCCTTGAAACCGACGTCAAAACGACATGATCGTCATTTACGCAATTCCCTATTCGCGAACGACTTAGTAAAACGACGTAACCGACGGAAAAAGACGACGCTGACCCGACGCCATACTTAACATGGCAACGACGGCACTTCGGAAACATACCCCTCATACAGCAGGGGTAACCTTACGCGTACGCAACCTACGTAAACTACGTCGCCGCGTCGCAAAAACGTTCGGGAATCGGCGTATTAGGCTCATTTGCATAGGCAAATGAGAAAACAACGTAAAGGCCACCTAGCCGCCGGCGTTGTCATTACATCTAAGATCCGACGGTGTAATTGCTTTACACCTGTCAGATCTTTAGTGTATCTATGCGTAAGTGATTCTAAGAATCACTCGCATAGATACCCATTGAAAAAAAACTGCGATACAACGGTGTATCTGAGATACACCGTCGTATCTCAGCTGAGAATCTGGCCCGTTGTCTTTTTTCCCGCCGGGATTCCTGGCGGTTTTTAAGCCGGCAGTTTACCTGTGGAGCATACACAAGGCCGGATTTCCCGACCAAAGCTCTCATGACAGGTTTTCTGCCAGGAAAGCGGGCCGTGTATAGGTGGAAAGCTACCGAGCAGGTTCTTGGTTTTCCCCCTGGTTTTCCCGGCAGACTTTTTTTCGCCGGGATAACCGTTCGTGTGTACAAGGCATCATAATTTAGATTCTTTGTCAGGTTTTTATTGAGATTTGTATCCCTATTGAGAATTTTTTTCATATGAATTCCTGTATTCAAAATAATGCATTTTAAGCATCTACATACCAGAAAAGATTGAGGGAAAAAAGTTTACTTTTTAACTGGTGGCCGGAACTCTTAGCAGTTGCTAAGCAAATATAACAGATAAAACCATGTCCTCAGATGCCTTGTGAAAAAAACACATTTTGTAACTTGCAGTCTAAACAGCACAGTGACATTAATAGAGAAGAAATAACCTTGAGTATTCTCTTTATATTGCAAATGCATGAAAAAGTATTTAAAACTTTTGACGAGAAAAAATTCCATAGTGACCCTGGAGGATTTTACAGAAACACAAAATTCAACGTGTGTAATAGGTAGGTTTAACTATCCAGGGCCAGATTCTCGTACATCTCCGCTTTTTGGGCGGAGCGTAGCGTAACCCATTTATGCTACGCCTCCGCACTTTTTACGGGCAAGTGCTGTATTCTCAAAGCACTTGCTCCGTAATTTGCGGCGGTGTAGCGTAAATGGGACGGCGTAAGGCCGCATAATTCAAATAGGGAATAAGGGGGCGTGCTGTATTTAAATTAAGCGCGCCCCCGCGCAGAACGAACTGCGCATGCGCCGGCCCTAAACGTAGCCCACTGCGCATGCTCCATAGTACGCCGCAAATACATTGATTTCAACGGCAACGTAATTAACGTACAGACCTATTCGTGACAAGTTACGCAAACAACGTAAACGACGGAAAAACACGACGCTGTCCCGACCTCCATACTTAACATGGCTTACGCCGGACCTACGCAAGGTTACCCCTCATATAGCAGGGGTAACCTTACGTGTACGCAAACTACGTAAACTACGTCGACGGAGCGCAACTTCATTCAGGAATCGGCGTATCATGCTCATTTGCATATTTGACGCTGAAATCGACGGGAACGCCACCTAGCGGCCAGTGTAGAATTACATCTAAGATCCGACGGTGTAAGTGACTTACGCCAGTCGGATCTACGCCAAATCTATGCGTAACTGATTCTAAGAATCAGTCGCATAGATACCCAGGGCCAGATACAGAGATACGACGGCGTATCTGGAGATACACCGTCGTATCTCTTTTGAGAATCTGGCCCCTAGTATCTGGCGCATATGTTATCAGAGTTGTTTCACATAGAGGAGCAGACATGGTTTATAATTATAAGCAAACACATCCTGTGAAATCACAATTTTGCAAATAACTGTTTCAATTGGAATAAAGACTAATTCTGGATGATTTAAAAACTACCCTTGCAGTGCCTAGGGTACCAGTAAAAAGCAGTTTTACATATCTTTTTCCTCTTTCCCCAGCAGCCAGCATTTTTGTCTTTTCTTCTGATGCTCTGGTTGGTGGGCAGACTTACTGCGTCCTCTCTTACATTGCAAGACTGCTGGTCAGTGGCGGTTTGTCCATAGAGGGCGCTGGAGCGCCGCCCCCTCTGGCTCTCACCGCCACTGAGTCTAATAACATAGATTCATGCATTGCACGAATCTATGTTATTGTCGCCGCTGCCGCTGCTATTCAGATGGTCGGCGCTCATGTCCGGCCATCTGAATAACGCCAGCTGGTTGGCTGGAGGGAAATGTCTATCAGAGCCAATAGCTCTGATATGCTTTCCCAGTACACCCCTCGGGTCTCGGAAGCTTATACTCAGAGCGCACAGACTGTACGCCCCTTGGATAAGATGACAGGCGTCTCAGCCAATCAGGTTGGCCGGTTCTGGCTACCGGTAACCTGATTGGCTGAGACGCCTGTCAGTCATCGAGGTCGGGAGAAGACATATTGGGACGTGGATGCCTGACTCCAGTAAAGGTAAGTGCCGGGCGGGGGGGGGGGGGGTTGAGAGCAATTTACAGGGCACAGTGGGGACAATTGGCACAGCGGTGACCATGGGCACAGTGGTGACAATGGATGGCACAGTGGCTGGTTTAATGGCATGGCACCGTGGTGACAATGGATGGCACAGTGGCTGGTTTAATGGCATGGAACAGTGGTGACAATGGATGGCACAGTGGCTGGTTTAATGGCATGGCACCGTGGTGACAATTGATGGCACAGTGGCTGGTTTAATGGCATGGAACTGTGGTGACAATCGATGGCACAGTGGCTGGTTTAATGGCATGGCACAGTGGTGCGAATTGATGGAACAGTGGCTGCATTTGATGGCATGGCACAGTGGTGCAAATTGATGGCACAGTGGCTGCGTTTGATAGCATGGCACAGTGGCTGCGTTTGGGCACAGTGAGACTGCAATTTTTTTTTCCTTTGCGCCCCCCCAAAAACTTTGAGCACCAGCCGCCGCTGCTGCTGGTCCTACATTGTGCATGATAAATTCAGAGTGCAGCCAATGGACGGAGCAATGAAGATAATCAACTTCAATGGAATGGTTGCATGGAGAAGAGGAGGCCTACAGGAACAAGGTATAAGGTAAGAAAAAATGCTTTTTAATGGTACCCTAGACAAAAATGAACAGTTCATTCCTGCAGTGTGGGGCTGCCCCATTGCAAGTGTAGTTATTTTTTTTTGTATTATTATTATTTTCCCTGAGGTTAGCTGGAATTTTGTAAAGCCAAAATAATTGCCAACTATTTCACTCTATATTTGCATGATTTGGGGACCTGCCAAGCTCCCTATAGACTATAACTAAGAGGTTCTTGATGCCTCAGTTGGGTCTTCTTACCCATTACATGGAATAATCAGCAGGACTCAGGTACTTAAATTTAAAACCATTGACTTTTCCCAGAACCACATGGCAAAGAGACTGCTTCCCTATTATTGTGTATTGTATGCATGCCAAATATGTTTTCCCATCTTCAGTGGAAATATATCCATCACATGTAATCCTGTCTAAATATTACAACACAGGTAGTCTAAATAGAAGGGTTTAATAGTGAAAATCCAGCCCTCAATTTCCCAGATTTAACCATTTCAGGCATTCTTTAGGGTCAAATATATATCCGACATGATAAAGAGCACATTCACACTGAAAGCACCTGGGCGTCGGAGGTAAAGTGCTACTATATTCAGCTTTGCTTTTCCATAGTTTTTGTGGTACTTTACGGCCGCTAGCGGGCGCTTTTAACCCCTGCTAGTGGCCAAAAAATGGTTAAAAGCACCCGCAAAGCAGCACTGTCGGTGGTTCGGCGGTGCTGCCCATTGATTTCAATGGGCAGGAGCGCTTTAAGAGCAGTGTATTCACTGATTTGCTCTCAAATTAACTTGTTTTCTGGATTTAAAGTATAAGTAAAAGGCAAAACTTTTTTTTATATTTTGGACAAAGTGGATTAGAACACATGTCAGGTTTTTACTGCTGTCTTGTGTCTCCATTAAGGAGAATTACTCTCTCTGTTTGTCCTGTTTACTGTTATCACAGAGAGTGAAAGACATTCCAGAATTTGGGGTTATCAACAAAACAGTAACAGAGGGGAACTCTTCCAATGCAGACACTAGTTATGGTGACCCTGGTGATAACCAGGGATTACCTCTTTTTGGAAGGAATTCCTCCAATTTCTGTTTTGGATATGGGACAGGAAGTGAAGAGAAATCTCCACAATGAGACACAGATGGCAAAAACATTAAAGGGGTTAAAACCCTTTCTTACACTTTATAAAAAGAAAAAAAGTTTAGGTCTACTTTAATGATGTTTCCACTATACAGACAACAATAAATCCAATTTTTATGTTTTGCAACATAAGGCTTGAGGCAGCATATGTTCAAACATATGTATGGAGACTCATGGTGAGAGTGTTTAAATTTGTAGAAAGACAAAATAAAAAAAAAATTAAGAAGAAAAGTAGACAATTTAAAGAAAACCTGTCACGATAACAATATGGGAGCTATAAGTGCTGCCTTGTTTCTCAAACCTGCAAGCATTGGAGACATAATCTGTGCTTCATCCATCCATCTAGTCTAGCCTTGCTCAATATTTTTAACACAAATAAACCCTTAAAATTAATTTACCGTCTCAGGGAACCCCTGCTAAAAATGGCTCACCTCAGGGTGTAAATGACTTAGTGAGGTGTGAACAGATGGGCGCCAGTCACTTTAACATTAGAACAAAAAAGGAGTTTATTCATTCACATTAAAACTCCAAGGAGAGAGGGCAATGAAACAAGACTTCCATGAACTAAAAAGGGAACAAAGGTACTCACAGTATTCACAGACAATAACTTTTTTTTTTTTTTAAGGTCCCCCCACACAGGGGTAAATAAATGAGTACAACTGAAATATACCAGAGAAATATGAGCAACACAAAATTAAATGTGGTGTGACTTCACGACGTGCAACTTTTAGGTGTCTATACATGACATACTGTCACTCATATGACCATGGTTGGCCCATTGAATAGTTAGACATTCAGGAAGGCATCAACCAATAACTTATTAAGTAATAACTATGAAGAAGCAATAGGGTCCGCTAACCATTTGGCTCACACTTTATCATACTTGGCAGGAAAACCACACTATTACAGTATTAAAGGACAGTATTAAAAGGACAACTTTAATTAATTGGGGCAGCGCAGTGGTGTAGTGGGTAGCACGTTTGACTAGCAGAAAAAAGGGTTGCTGGTTCAAATCCTAACCATGACACTCCCTGTCTGGAGTTTGCATGTTCTCCCTGTGCCTGCATGGGTTTCCTCTGGGTACCCCAGTTACCTCCCACACTCCAAAGACATGCTGGCAGGCTAATTGGATCCTGTCTGAATTGTCACTAGTATGTGTGTGTATGAATGTGAGTTAGGGACCTTAGAGTGTAAGCTCCTTGAGAGTAGGGACTGATGTGAGTGTACAATGTATATGTAAAGCGCTGCATAAATTTACGGCATTATATATAAGTACCTTAAATAAATTAAAAAGAAATCACATCTGCAAAGGCATCCATTCAAACAGTCAGACACACATTTGTTTTTGTGCTGAATGATCAATAGAGGAGAACGATTGGGTGACATCCAATGGTTAGAGACAGGTATTGCAGTGTATTTTGCAGATGATTAAGACAGCACCACTGACTCCTCCTTGCTCCTGAAGAAGTTAGCAGTTATTGGCTAACGAAACGTGTCAGCATGACGTCAGTATGGCCATGACAATCATGGGATCACAGCTTGCAGTACAAGCGTTATGGTGAGGCAGAGGTGAAGTGACCCCTGGGAACTACATTGGAGGCGGTGATACCGTGCAACACAGCGAGCGGCTGAATATGCACCTTTTGGAGCTTATCTGGAGCTGAGTCTGGAGTGACAGGTGGAGGTACAGAGGAGGAGACAGCAGTGGTGGTGAGATTGTTTCAGTTTCCTAAAATCATATGGAGTTAATAGAAACTGTCAGTGCTGCACAGGTATGTGGCGGCTTCTCCCCCCCCCCCTGCACACAACTAGGGTTGCCACCTTTTCTTCAAGCCAAACCCGAACACTTTTGTGGCACAGGGCAATATTTTTTTTTTGCAGTAAACACTAGGATTATAAAAGACCCAAGACACATTTGGGTGCCCCAAGGGGAGTAGTAATGGGACACGCACCCACTTTTCAGTGATGCCATCCCTGTCCTCAGAAAGTTGCATGCAGCTCCCGGACGACAATAGATTTGTGTACAACTATCTCAGTTATTTGGTGAGCCATAGCCAGGTCTGAATATTGAGTCTGGGTTTCAGGTGGACTGAAGCCTGGACACACAATTCAAAACCTGGACTGATTCGGGTGAATTCTGGACAGGTGGTAACCCTTTATACAGCCCTCCCTCCCCATTCTCCTTTTTACTGATGAACTTTCTCACAATAGAATACAGCATGCTACAGGGAGACCTTCCCCTGACTGCTCCTAGACATTACAGTATATACCAGTCAGTCATCAAAAAACGCCTCACTCAGCTTCATGAGAGCATAGTCCCTGGCTGTTAGGACTTTGGAAACTACTGAATTATCACTCAATACTCTATACAGGGCTGCTCTAAGAATACTGCATCTGCCTATTAGCATCAGCATTCACTCAGTGGCCAAACGCACATTGGCCCAGATTCACATACATCTGCGCATTATTGGACCGGCGTAGCGCACCGCCCTTACGTTAGACTTGCGCAATGTAGCCGCGTAATCACCCTATTCGCGTAGCTTTTGCGCAAAAAATTGCGCATGCGTAACGTTATTTCAGAGGCATAAGGCGGAGTAATACAAATTGGGAAGGACGTGGGCGTGTTACATTGAAATGAGCCGTGACCCCATGCAAATGAAGAGCCGGCCGGCTCGCGCATGCGCGCTTGAAGGAGACCATGGTCAGCTCCGCTGTGCGCATGCTCACAACTCGGGAGCGGCGCAATCAGTGAAATTGGAAATGGACTAGGGCAACTTAGTGAACTACGCAAACAGCATAAATAGACACACACAAACGCACTTGCATTGCAAAAGTACATCCCTTTGTATCCCTTCCCATTTAACCAAGTGCTTTTGTCCTGTTGTTCGTTGCGTTGTGTTTTGTAGTTGTCAGATTAGTGTTCTGTGTGATCAAGTGTTTGTTAGTAGATCTTTAAAAGTGTTTTTTGATAAGTGTTTGAGAGACTGTTTGTTTGATATATTTCTGTTCGTTTGTTTTCTTGCTGATTTTTTGCTGTTTGTTTTTGTGACTGTTTTTGCTGAGTGCTTGTGTGATTTTTTGGGTGTTAGTTTTCTCTTTGTGTGTGTTCTTGCTTGATTGGTTGTGCTTGTTTTTGTGAGTGATTTTTGTTGACTGGGAGTGAGTTCTTTTGGAAGTATGACAGAGAGAAAGCGAAAACTCAATTTTACTGTGGGGGAAAAAAGAATTCTTGCCCGGGCCATTAGCGATTATGGGCGTTTCCTCCACGGCCCAGACAGTGCCAACACCACCCCGGCCAGGAGGAGGGAGATTTTGGACCTCATCACTGAGCAGGTCAATTCAGCGGGGGAGGGGGAGACACGGACCCGGTCTGGGATTGACAAAAAAATTAATGACCTCCGGCGTCTGGTCAAACAGAAGCTGTCCAAAATGCTTGCCCATGCCAGGGGCACAGGAGGGGGCCCACCATGCCGTATTAGGCTGACAGTGGAGGAGCATGCGGTGGCCCTGACCTTTCATCGGCATGAAGTGGAGGGCCTGCCCGGCTTTGACTCAAGTCCGGAGCCCGTGGTGCCAGGTAAGTATTTTTTTTAATATCAGGTGTGTAGCATGTGTGGGGGAGGGGGTGAAAGGGAATATGTGGCAAGTGTGTGGATCCTCCAACCTGTGAATGTTTTGTGTCATCCACAGATGTGCAGGAGGGTGCAGGGCCATCTGGCCTGACCGCACCATCCCCAGGACAGCAGCCTAATGAGGCCCCCCCAACAAGGCCGGAGTCCGCGGAGGAGGTTCAAGAGGAGGAGGAGGAGGTTGAGGAGGAGGAGAATCATGAGGAGGAGGAGTCCATGTCAGGCACAGGACTTTTGGTTTTTGAGGACTCTTCCCCTCTGGCTGGCAGCAGGCAGCCCTCCCTAAGGGGGAGCCCCCCTCCTCCCCCAACATGGCTCCCCTCCCAAGGGCCTCCCCTTCTCCCCGGCCACAAGCATCAGCTGGAGGCAGGAAGTCGTCCCAGAACACCAGGGGGGTGGCCGATCTCCTGCCCGCCACTCTGAGAAGGGACCAGTTCCTCCAGACCCGCCATCTGGGACAGGTCAGCCAGACATTGGTGCGGATGGAGGAGAGCCTGTCCTCCATCAAGGATACGCTGGGGAACCTGGACTCCCACTCCCGGGCTTTCACAACCTGCCTAAACGAACTGCAGACGACATCAGCAGGCATTGGGCAGGATGTGAGGGCCCTTACCCAGGCTATCCAGGCCAACACGGCAACACTTGGTGCTGCCCTGGACAGAATAGCCGTGGCCTTGGAGGGCAGGCCGCCAGGTGGGCAGAGATCAGGGGCTGCTCCTCCTTCCCCGGTTTTCCACCTCCCCATGAGTCTCCCCTGAGGAGCCGGTGCCGTGGCCGGGGGCGCCCCAGGCGTGGCTCACGTAAAGGGCAATCATTTTTTTTTTCCCTTTTTTGATATTTTTTTATTTATTTTTTTGCTGGAAAAATTTTGATTTTGCTGGTCATTTTTTTTTTTTAGGGTTGTGAATGCTGTTTGAATGTGGGGGTGACATTCCTGCCAGAAAAGGGGTGTCACCCTCAATTTTGGTGGAGAAGGGTTCCCCAGGACCAGGGAGAAGTGATCCCCAGGTCCGTGTGAATGGTGTATGAATGTACAGTGACATAATTGGAGCCTTGGCGTGGCGTTGCTGCTTACAAGTCCTGCATGGTGGACTGGTGCCAATCCAATTTGATGTGGATGTGGGGTGTGTGTGCTAGGGACCACAGTGGTGTGCATGCATGCATTCTCATTGTGCCATGATTAATGTGTGTGTTTAACGTGCAAAGATGCCCAATGTGAGTTGTCTCCTGGCTGCTCTTCCCTCAGAAGACAGGGTATCCTCGGTTAGGGGGGGATTGTCTGGTTCAGGGGTCAGGTCATCACGTAGGGCAATCTGCAGGCCCTTTCTTACTGCGAAGTTGTGCAGCATGCAACATGCACCGATGATCTGGCACACGAAGTTTGGGGAATACAAGAGGGTACCCCCAGACTTATCCAGGCATCGGAAACGTGACTTCAGGAGGCCAAAGGTGTGCTCCACCACTGCTCGTGTTTGGGCATGTGCTTGATTGTATCTTTCCTCTCCTGGGGTTTGGGGGTTCCGGATAGGAGTCATGAGATGGGGTCCCAGTGGATATGCAGAGTCACCTGTAAGGGAAAAGACAGGAGGATGTTAGTCATGCATGTGCCCCTTGTGATGTGTGCATCATGGGAGGGGATAGTCATGCCTGCCACCCATGTCACTCACCAACCAGCCAGGTGTCCCCATACACGTTCTGATTGAATTCCATTCAGATGTGGCATTGATTGTATATGTAGCTGTCATGGCTGGACCCTGGGTGTTTGGCACGGACGTGCCATATGAGGCCTTGGGCATCGACTATCACCTGTACGTTGATGGAATGCCAATGCTTCCGATTGCGGTACATGTGCTCTGTCTCCTGGGGGGGCTGGAGTGCCACATGTGTGCAATCAATGGCCCCCACGGTGCGTGGGAATCTGGCAATTCTGTAGAAATCTGTCATTGCCTTCAGCCGCAGGTCCTCAGTGGTGGGTTTGATGATTTGGTTGGCCATGCGTCTGAGGATTGCAGGGACAACCTGGTGCACACATCTGCTCATGGAGGATTGTGACATCCCAGCCACCACTCCACTTGTACACTGAAAAGAGCCACTGGCAAGGAAACGGAGTGTTGCCATGACCTTGACCAGTGGCTGCACTGCATGTGAGCGTTGTGTTCGGCTGGTGATGTCCTCCTGCAGGGTTGTGGTTAATTCCAGGATGACATGAGGGGTGAATCTGAAGATGCGATACACCTCAGAATCACTCATGCCAAACAGGTCTATGCGGGTGCGGTATATCCTCTCCCGTGCCATCCTCTGTGCCATCCTCATTCTTCTTTGTTCATCTAAAGTCAGTATTATAGCTATGCGCGACGATGCCCCTGGCATGTTGGCATACAGATTGTTGTGCAACACGTGTGACTGCTGAGCTCCTCACTAACAGTGTTGCTTTATCTAACAAGTAGACTTTTTTTCTCTTTTTATACCAGCTTTTATATGGTCTAATTTTAGACAGGACATTTTGCTGTTGCGCACACTGCGTAGCCTGCGCTGCCCCAACGTTCTTTTGTGGATCCCCGTAAGTCCCTCATTAGCATATTTGACTAGCAAATCAATGGTCTGTCTAGCGCAGTTTTGCACGGACGGATGCGCCTGTCTAACGAAATTACGCCGGACCAAAAAAAGTAGATTACTTGCGTATCTCGCTTTGGGGATGCCGTGCATCGAAACGCACGCGCACATTTAGACTTACGCACGCGCATCTCCTGTTGCGAAGGCGTAATCGCTCTGTGAATCTGGGCCATTCTCTTTTCCTGGCCTAATTGAAGTTTGGGGCTGTTAGGAAATGTAATTTTATAAGAAGTTTAACCACCATTACTACAGCCCCTGAAGATGTGTGTCAGACTATTTGAATGGATGCGCAGCTGCAATTTATTTTTAATGAAGTTGTCCTTTTAATACTGTTATGAAATGTTTTTGTTTTTCATTTATATGGTGCTTTTTTCTACAACAAAATTATCCTAATTCAACCGAAGTGTACTGCGAATGTGACCTTCTTGGTAAGTTTCCTCCCCATTTTTGTATGCGATTTTTGGTAACGTGGGCTGCACCATGTGGTATGCTACCATATGGTGAATGGTTGAGAATATAGTAGAGCAGTAGAACAGACTAGATTCATGGTAAGATAGGAAAGGGAAGGGAGACTGGGCCATCATATAGGCAGCAAAGTAGTTAATAGTCAACACCAGATAAAAAAACAAAGCAATACAAATTCCCATGCACAAAAGCACATACCCTGCCCGTGCCAGCTCCTCTCCCATAACAACTAGTAAAGTAGCCGGCAGGGGCCTCAACCCAGGAAAACAAAAATTGGCTAGTGATAGCCAAAGGCCACATTATTAAGGAGTCCTGTAGGACGTGGCAGTGAAAGTTCTAGACATGTCTCCAAGCTTCTCTTTTTCCTTGACAACTCTGGCTAGGTGCATGAGATGCCTTGTGTTGCGATATTGGTCCTTGTATTTGGGGCACCAGACTCTGGGTGAGGGGGGTGTTCACTAGTGTTGCTCACGAATATTCGCATTGCGAATATTCGCTACGAATATTGCATATTTGAGTATTTGCGAATACCTCGAATATCGCGGCGAATATTCGCTATTTCGAATATTCGCATTTTTCAAATTTCGCAATAAATTTCGCAAAAAATAAATAAAAATCGCAATCAATTTCGCAATTTTTTTTTTTTTATAAAATATAGCGAATATTCGTAAATATCGAATATTCGTGATATTTTATCCAAAAAAAAATATAGCGAAATTTCGCAATCATTTTCGCTTTCGCATATGCGAAATTTCGCGATTTTTTTTTTATAAAATATCACGAATATTCGTAAATATCGAATATTCGTGATATTTTATAAAAAAAAAAAAATCGCGAAATTTAGCATTATCGAAATTTCGCATTTTTTTTTTTTTTATAAAATATCACGAATATTCGATATTAACAAATATTCGCGACCGCATATGTGAAATTTCGCTTTTTTTTTTTATAAAATATACCGAATATTCGATATTAAAGAATATTCGCAAATATTCTTCGAAATATTCGCGAAATATCGCGAAATTGAATATGGCGTATTCCGCTCATCACTAGTGTTCACAAAGCCCCTCACTACCACGGTCAACTGTCCTCTGTCACCAATGCCATTTTACTATAACTCCCACTGGCTACCTAAGCACCCAAAATTACTTTCCCTGCCCCTGGCAACAACCATGTAGACTCTTCTCCTTCCACCACAGGCTATACCTGTGCAATGTGTTCACAATAACTTATTTTCATTCTCCTTCCAAGCCCTCTTCTTTGATACGCAATGCATGCTCCCCTTTAGTGACTTTAACCACTTAAGACCCGGACCAAAATGCAGATAAATGACCAGGCCCCTTTTTGCGATTCGGCACTGCGTCGCTTTAACTGACAATTGCGCGGTCGTGCGACGTGGCTTCCAAACAAAACTTGCGTCCTCTTCTTCCCACAAATAGAGCTTTCTTTTGGTGGTATTTGATCGCCTCTGCGATTTTTATACAGCGACATTTTTGAAAAAAAAACAATATTTTTTACTTTTTGTTATAAGAAAAATCAAATAAACTAAATTTTAGTCAAACATTTAGGCCCAAATTTATTTAGCCACATGTCTTTAGTATAAAAAAAAATCACAATAAAAAAAATCTAGCTACCTTGCGGGAACAGCGACACTAATACAGCGATCAGAAAAATGATCGCTTAGTGATGCTGGCAATAGGGAGTGAAAGGGTTAACTATGGCAGTGAACAAGGGGTTAAAACTTTATTGGGGGGGGGGTGGTACGGGGGCTACCCTGAACCTAACACTAACTGACTGTCACACTGACACTAAATACAGTAATCATACATGTATGATTACTGCATTCAGTGACACTGTGACAGGGGGGAGGTGTCAGTGTACTGGTGTCAGTGTAGTGTTGTGCAGACTTACTGTGCGATGTGAGATCACATCACTTCCCCCTTCCTGTGTTTACACAGGAGGAGGAAGTGACAGGGCGGGGGAGAGCGTGCATTGGCTGAGAGCGATCCGGAGGGGGCGGACAAAATCGAATAGCCACCCACTCATCCCGGATCGCTCGTACAGCTGCGGGGACTGCCGCATATACCGGGGGGGGGGGGTCCTGATCGGACCCCTGACCCACGTCAAGGCAGCAACGTATATATACGTTGATGTGCCTGCCTGTGCCATTCTGCCGACGTAAATGTACATGCGGCGGTCCATAAGCGGTTAAACTAGGCAGATTATCTTAATCATAAAAGTTTGTTACTGAAGTTTAATATAACATATAAACAGCTCTAAGCAACATCTTCCATACCCATTCCTGTACATGCACTTTAGTAATTACCCTGTTGCAACCTTCTACCCTATGAAATATTCATACCTTAGTTAGGTAAGAAAGTTAATTTCAGCAGCACAAGTCCATATCCCTGGGACCCCGGCTGGGCTCCCATAGGGGTGTTAGGGATAGCAAAGTTGCAATTACATCCTTGGCAGCACTCTTTTCCCATGTGTGAGAGAAAAGACCTGGAGTGCTACCCCCGAAGGAGCCGCTGGTTTGTTTTGGGATTGGCGTGTTACCTTTGTAGCATGTCTAGGGGTATGATGAAAGTAGATGATGTGAGCAGTAATAGAATGTCCAAAGAGCAAGATGTCGTTTTCTGTGCTTTTATTCTTGGCCCAACATGACCAACAGTCAACTTCATGTGGATAGAGGAAATTGGTAAAAGAAGAATGAAGTTGCAGACACAGGCCTTACCTCTTTATAGAAGCAGTCCTGCTTCTAACAGTACTTTTTGATTTGTCGCCACTCCAGCCGGAGAGGGTATAGCGCACCCAGACAGTCTCTATCACAACTGGCAACCGGGGTGATGCTCGGACGGACCCCTGAGAAGGAAAACAAACCTCTGCCACAGGCTTGGCTCAATGGAAATAGGAGAGGTACCTCTGCCACAGGCCCTTTCTCTGAAACACGACTTGACGGAGCAATTCCTTCTCAGTAAAGCATTTGTCTATCTGAAGTGTCTTCAGATAGTTCCCTACAATTAGGTCACCGACTGACAGGTTGCCGCATAACAAACTCCCAGTGTCCGGACACCTTGATCCTCGATGGTTCGTCTGGGCCTTATTGGATCTCCTGCCTCCGGGCTCTCCTCAGACTGACTCCCCACCGAACAGCACAACTCGCTTGGGACCTTCTCATGGAAGTGAGGACCCAGTAAGTCACTGGGGCCTCTCTGCAGCTTTAGTTGCTTCGGGCCATAAGGGCCCAGAGTCAGGAACTCCGCATAGCACGTGCTCCCCGGCCTGGTAGGCCATAACGCCGTGGCCCGTGATGTGCGCGCACCCCAAAGGTGGGTGCCGCACCCGGATCCAACCTCGAACTCCCAACGCCAAGATGGCGTCCTAAAGAAGTACCCTCACCCAGCATGCCCCGTGAGGGAAAACCCCCTCTGATTGGCTGCTGGTGGAAAGGCGCTCTCGCTGGCCTCCACTGCTGCCACCTGTCGTTCCAAGATGGAAAGGCATCTCTAGAACACAAAATGAACAACAGCACAGCACTAAACTGACATAAATCACATGGATGAGAGCTGTGTAACTCTCTCATCCCCCTCTAAATTTGAACAGCGTCCGTACTTAAAAGTACAGGGGCGCTACAGACCTTTTACCTAATGTGACAGTAAACGTCCCTATATAAATGGGTTTCAAAAGGACACTGGACTCTCAAAGAGTCAGTTTGAGAAGCAAAACTTTGTCTTTAATTTTCTCTGGATTTGGTCATTCTGGATGGGTGCTGGAAGCTTGAAGGTTCCAAAGAGTATTGGGTGGGACGGAGCCTTCAGATCTGTGTTTGCTAGTTGCCTACAGCCTGTGTGAGTACACAGGTGGTCAGGATTGTTATGAGCCAGATCGGAGCATAGCTCATTGCAGTTACTGCCATTTGAAGACAGACTATTGTCAGCAGACCTGATTGTTTCTGTCAGAGACTGCATCCTTGTTGAGGGGGGCTTTTTGCCCAAAGGACTGGGGGAGTTGGGACTGCAACGCAGACCTGAGAGACCAAGAGAGAAGGCTGGGATACTTAAGGCAGCTAGCAAGTCCAAGGAGGCTAGAGGAAGTCCGCAAGTCTCAGAGAAAGTGAGCAAACCCATGGGCAGGGGGCTGGAGATTGGAGAACCATATTTGAACCATACTTGGAGGCCAGGAGTGGGCCAATGCAGCAAGGTACTGCAATCAAGGCTGAGTGAGCCTAAGAGCCAGGTGGCTCTGTATTTTTTTAACTATCTATTGCTGAGTGAAGTTGAAACCCCTGGTTGGGAATCATCGATGGACCTTTTAATTTCTGTTTAATAAAAGTAGGCTACCAGGCCCTAAACTAAAATTCCTGTGTAACGTGGACTCACTGTAAAAAAGTGCATCTACCACAAGAATTAAACACCCCCAGTTCACACTAGATTCAGTTTGCTTTTTATGTCCAGAAGAGGAAAATGCTCCTCAGAAAAGCCCAGGAAAGCCTGAACAACAGAGTTAACCCTTACCTCCCAGGCAGTGAGCACTTCTGCTGAACAACATAACTAAATATTACAACTTACACAGCAGAAAATATATGTACCCAAAGAAAGAAATAAGACAGGCAGCACAGTTATACCTTATTAAAGTGGAGGTCCACTCTAAAAGAAAAAAAATCACCAAAATTCTACCAAAAAATTGAAAAAAAAAAATTTTACTTACCAGAAATTGCGGTTGCTATACGGATCTTGCTAATCTGCCTCTTCTTAGTCCGCGGCTGGTCTTCATCCTCGTGTTGTCTTCTGGGGAATGGTGTGCGCTGCCTTCTGAGAACTGTATGTATCCCAGAGAGCATGCGCAGTAGGAAATGGGCAGTGAAGCCCATGCTTTAAGCACCTGACTACATTCAGTCTACATGGTCCTGCTATGTGAAGAAAAGTAGCTTGCTCCCAACACTGAATACAATTATGCATACTAGTGCAGCCAGCGCTGACATATAAAAGCAAAGAAAATACCCACTTTTAATGAAACTGAGTGTGATCATCACCCCCATTTATAACATCTCTGCCCACACAGCATTGCAGAGGTCACATCACCAAACTGCCCATGGTTCTTCAAAGTGAGAATGGAACCAATGTACATCGACATATCAGTAGGACTGCCGGTGTAACATATAATGTGAATTGTAGTTTTGGTATAGCAGTGCATGTCAGTGCAATACATGTACGTTGCTCAGCAACTAAGTGATTGTGGACCCTGTGTAAGCACATTTTTCAGCCGGGAGACCGTGTCTGAGTCACTGATAGGGGTAAGTGTTGTCTCTTAACCCTATTTGTGTCAAGGATTCAGACTCCTTCATGGATTCTCAAAACCTTACCCTACCCTTTGTGTTTGTGGGAGGAGTTATTGGGTGGAAGAAGTGAATGATGGAGTGTTAGACTGTCATGGTCTGAAGGAACCCCCTTTCTGGGGAGGATGGAGAACTCATGGAGCTTGGGAGCTGGGAGGGAGCCTCTCTCTACATTTACAGGTGTCCTGGAACAGCAGCAGGAAGAGGACAGTTGGGAGCACTGTCAAGCAAGTCATTCAGGAGGGATCTATGCCGGGTCGATGAATAAGAAGCACAGAGTGAAGCTCTGGGAGAGACATAGCTGAAAAGGGGTATTGCGCAAAAAATATCACAAACCAATAGTGACAGTAACCATCAATACACAATCACAAAATACATAAGTGAATAAAGAATGAGCGTGCAAAAACACAAAAAGTGCTAAAAGTGCAAAGTGTCCATTAAACTATCTGTATAAATAGCTGCCAGACGGACAATGAAATGCAATAGTGGTAAAGTTCAAGTGTGGAGCAGAGTGACTTCTATACAGATGGAAGTGTGACTCGACAGGGTAAAGGTGATATCCCTCAAAAGGCTCCCAGAACTCTTACCTCACAAGTAGGAGTTTAAAGCGTTGGGGTTTCTCTAGTAGGGTCCACCTCCTTACAGCCACAGAGCCTTCCCACCTGTCTGACTTCAACAGAGCCTCTCCAGCCTCTCTGACCTGTCTCTCCTCTGTGGTACCAACGCACCTCTGGGGTGAATCCTTAAAGAGGAGTTCCACCCTAAATTTTTACATTTTTTTAATCCCCTCCCCCTTACATGCCACATTTGGCATGTCATTTTTTTGGGGGGGGAGTGGGGGCTTCAGTAGGTGTGGGACTTCCTGTCCCACTTCCTGCTTCCGCCGAGGGGCTGGTTAGGCAATTAAGCCTTAATCGCCTACACCAGCCCCTCCCTGTAGGCGATCACATGGGACACTGACAGGTCCCATGCGATCGCCTCTCCAATCAGCGGCGAGCCGCGCGCACATGCGCAATGCGGCTCGCGCATGCGCAGTGGGTGCCCGGCCGTGAAGCCGAAGGCTGTCACGGCTGGGTGCCCACAGTCGAGATGGAGACGCCGGCTGGGGAGGGGGGGAGAGGAGCGGAGCCCCGGTCGGCGCGTCGCTGGAACGCAGGAGCAGGTAAGTGAGTGTTTATTAAAAGCCAGCAGCTACACTTTTTGTAGCTGCTGACTTTTAATAAACACAATTTTGGGCTGGAACACCCCTTTAATGAGCTACGTCCCGTCACAGGGAGAGGACGGACGTACACCTGGAGTGACGTAGGCAGGCGACCTAGACACCGTTGTTTGTTTTATCGTTGCTACTGTTTTTTATCTTGCTGTAAGCATAGGTTGTTCTTAATACATTTTCCCCCTGACCATAATATTACTACACTATTGGAGGCTCTCTGTGTGTTCTCTTTTTTCCCTTGCACTAGAGCGGAGTGCTCATTAAGGATTCACCCCAGAGGTGCGTTGGCACCACAGAGGAGAGACAGGTCAGAGAGGCTGGAGAGGCTCCGTTAAAGTCAGACAGGTGGGAACGCTTTAAACTACTACTTGTGAGGGGAGAGTTCTAGGAGCCTTTTGAGGGATATCACCTTTACCCTATCGAGTCACACTTCCATTTGTCCGCTCTGCTCCACACTTGAACTTTACCACTATTGCATTTCATTGTCCTTCTGGCAGCTATTTATACAGATGGTTCATTGGACACTTTGCACTTTTAGCACTTTTTGTGTTTTTGCACGCTCATTCTTTATTCACTTATGTATTTTGTGATTATGTATTGAAGATTACTGTCACTATTGGTTTGTGATATTTTTTGCGCAATACCCCTTTTCAACTATTCTTCATTTGTGTATTGTAAACACTACTAGGTTTTGCTGCATTCATTTATTTATTCAATATATATTTGGTGTATTACATTATTCACTTATAGTAGCGCGAAGGCTACCATACATTATTTTCTGGGAGAGACATGCCAGGATTTGGATGTGGAGCCAGAAGGAGAGACTGTGGTGTTTTGCAGTCAAGGATTTGCATTGGACGTGCTGGAATCAGTAGTCCACCAAGTGTCAGTTAGCACATTTATTCTTCTCAACTAAAACGGTTTCCATAACTAAGAGGACTGCAAACCCTTGCCTGTAAAGGGCTATTAGGAAAACATTAGAACTTATTCAGAGGGAGGCCTAGCCATGTGCTAATGGTGACAGGAATCTAGATTTGGACAGTAAAGTGAACCAAGTGATCTCAAGTAGTGTACTGGAGGAGATGTGCAGAGGAAGAGACTGTCAAATTTATACTTAACCAATGTTGATTTAATTGAGAAGTATTCATTATATGAGCATCCCATGCAGTGTTGCCAACTGTCAGTATTTTTACTGGCAGCCAGTAAAAAACAGGCAATTTTCTCCTGCCAGTAAATGCCGCTAAAAGTAAAAGGTTGCCAGTAAAAAAAGTGGCTGTAACGCTCGGCTTGGTCCTGAGCTGGCTGAGACCATCCGAGTACCTGCTCTCTGTCAGCCCATCTCTCTGTCCACTACCCTGTCGCTGAGCCCCTCTCTCTCAGCCCCTCACTCTCTCAGCCCCTCTCTCTGAGCCCCTCTCAGCCCCACCTCTCTCTCTCAGCCCCACCTCTCTCTCTCTCTCAGCCCCATCTCTCTCTCATCCCCTCTCTCTGTCCGCTACTCTATCTCTCAGCCCCTCTCTCTCTCAGCCCCTCTCTGAGCCCCTCCCTGTCCACTATGCTCTCTCTGTGCCCCTCTCTCTCTTAGCCCCCTCTCTGAGCCCCTCTCTCTCTCAGCCCCCCTCTCTGAGCCCCTCTCTCTCTCAGCCCTCTCTCAGCACCTCTCTCTCAGCCCCTCTCTCTGAGCCCCTCTCTCTGTCCACTACCCTCTCGCCGAGCCCCTCTCTCTCACTCAGCCCCTCTCTCTCTCAGCCCCTCTCTCTGTCCACTACCCTTTCGCTGAGCCCCTCTTTCTCACTCAGCCCCTCTCTCTCACTCAGCCCCTCTCTCTCACTCAGCCCCTCTCTCTCTCTCTCAGCCCCCTCTCTCTCTCAGCCCCCTCTCTGAGCACCTCTCTCTCTCAGCCCCTCTCTCTGTCAACTACACTCTCGCTGAGCGCCTCTCTCTCAGCCCCCTCTCTGAGCCCCTCTCTGTCCACTACCCTCTCTTTGAGCCCCTCTCTCTGTCAGCCCCCTCTCTGTCCACTACTCCCTCTCTGAGCCCTCTCTCTCTCTCTTAGCCCCTCTCTCTGTCCACTCCCCTCTCTCAGCCCCACCTCTCTCTCTCTCAGCCCCACCCCTCTCTCTTAGCACCCTCTCTGAGCCCCTCCCTCTGTCCACTACCCTCTCTCTTAGCCCCTCTCTCTCAGCCCCATCTCTGAGCCTCCCTTTCTCTCAGCCCCTCTCTGTCCACTACCCTTTCTCTAAGCCCCCTCTCTCTGTCCACTATCCTCTCTCTGAGCCAATCTCTCTCTCTCAGCCCCACCTCTCTCTCTCTCTCTCTCTCTCTCTCAGCCCCACCTTTCTCTGAGCCCCTCTTTCTCTGAGCCCCTCTTTCTCTGAGCCCCTCTTTCTCTGAGCCCCTCTCTCTATCTGAGCCCCTCTCTCTCTCTCTCTGAGACCCCCTCTCTCTCACCCTTAATCCCCTCTCTCTTTCAGTATCACCTCTCTCAATCTTTCTCAGCCTCACCCCTCTCTCTCTCTCTCTCTCTCTCTCTCTCTCTCTCTCTCTCTCTCTCTGTGGTGGGCACTAATAGGCTGCATTTGGTGGACACTAATAAGGCTGCATTTGGTGGGCACTGATAAGGCTGCCTTTGATGGGCACGGATAAGGCTGCATTTGATGGGCACAGATAAGGCTGCATTTGATGGGCACTGATAAGGCTGCATTTGATGGGCACTGGTGAGGCTGCATTGATCTTTTGCACCATGTCTGCAGTCTCTGACCATATCTTGTATCATGTTAGAAGTCTCTGACCATCTCCTGTATTATGTCTGGGGGCTCTTTCTAAACAGACTCCCTAACAGAGGCCCTCTCTGTGTCCACTAGAGAGACCCCCCTACAGGTCCAATTAGAGTACTATGCTTCTCTTCCTGTATTTTGTTTATTGTTAAGAGATCATGGGAGGATCCCAGGGTAACGATGACTCCTTAGGGGAGCATCTCTGTGTTTGAGTCATTGCCTTAGAAACATTTGTAAAGGGGGAGGAGTTAGTAAGGTGACCACGCCCTTGTAGGGGCGCCATAAATATTTCTGCACCCAGGCGCCTGTGACCCTAGGATCGGCCCTGACTATGTTTTTTTCATTATACTCAGTTTTAGTTTAACATAAATAAAGTTATAAAGCTCAGAGCATCCTAGTATCCAGCTGAGAACATAAGCTCTTCATATTTTGTAAGTTCTATCTGTATATGTTTACAATATACATGCTGCCTTATAATGTTAATTGTTTTCAATTTATTTTTAATGATTTATATAAGATGTTTACAATTATACAAAGTTAATTAAAATATACATTTACTTCTCCTGTGTGTCAATAAAGAACCTTAGTTGTTATCTATTAACCTCCTTATTCCCATCCTTCATTCCTATATTCTTCTTCAGGAGTTCTACAATCTCACAGAAATACTTCTGCTGTCTTCCCAAACCCAATCGCCAGGGCCGTTTGAAGGAATTTGCGGGCCCAAAGCAAAATGCACATGGAGGCCCAGAACCCCCCCGCGCGCGCGCACGCAAAGCCTACTGGAACCACAGCATAGCGACACCGTTTAAGTTCACCCGTACGTTATATAAAGAAAAAATGTTTACAGTGCAAATACTGCTGTTGCATATAATGTGCATAAAATTTGAACATTTTCAACAATTGAACATTTGTAAAAAACACCACTGTACCATAAAATCTATAAATATACACATACCTCCCAACCGTCCCGGAGTTCGCGGGAATGTCCCGTGATTCGCGGTAAATGCCGCGGTCCCACTATCAGTGCTGGAGTCCCGGTCCCGAGATCCTGCGAAACAACTCGGAATCCGGATCCGCGAAACCCCCCCGGTCAACAACTCAGATCCGCGAAACCCCCCACCCGCTCAACAACACATGGCATACTTTTGCTGATAGGTGTCCCTCATTCCCATCTCAAAAAGTTGGGAGGTATGTATACATAAAAATGTGCACAATAACTAAATCCAAGATACTTCTTACTACCCTCCTTCCACTCCCACCCCAAAGCAGGTGTCCCCATCAGAGCCAACCCGACAGCAGGTGCCCCCATCAGAGCCCCCCCACAGCAGGTGCCCCCATCAGAGTCCCCCCCACAGCAGGTGCCTCCATTAGAATCCCCCTACAGCAGGTGTCCCCACCAGAGTCCCCTCCCACAGCAGGTGGTGTCCCCACCAGAGTCCCCTCCCACAGCAGGTGGTGTCCCCACCAGAGTCCCCCCCACAGCAGGTAGTATCCCCACTGGAGTCCCCCCCACAGCCGGTGGTGTCCCCACAGGAGTCCCCCCCACAGCAGGTGGTGTCCCCACAGGAGTCCCCTCCCACAGCAGGTGGCGTCTCCAACTGAGTCCCCCCCCCCACAGCAGGTGGTGTCCCCACCGGAGTCCCCCACCCCACATCAGGTGGTGTCCCCACCAGAGTCCCCCCGACAGCAGGGGGTGTCCCCACTGGAGTCCCCCCACAGCAGGTGGTGTCCCCACCAGAGTCCCCCCCAGCAGGTGGTGTCCCCACTGGAGTCCCCCCCACAGCAGGTGGTGTCCGGAATGAGTGGCTGTGCTGGTGGGGATGGAATAAGCGGTGGGGGTGGTGGTGGGGACTGACTGGGTACATTGGCAGCGCTGGGTGCCAGAATCAGAGACACTTACTTTCTGTCAGTGTCCTCTCAGTTTCCCCTGCATGGCTCCATGACTCTCTCGGCTCCCTCTGCTCCACGTGTCTCTGCAGCTCCTCCCCCACGACCTTCTCTCACTTGGTGTCAGCAGTGTCTGCCCCGCCTCCCTACATTCTCTCTGTCCCTGGATAGGCGAGGGCGGGGCAGTCCACAGTCTCAGGCTGCCTCTGCCTTCTCTCTCTCCCCTCAGTGAGCGAAAGCCCACATCCCCGCGGTGGAAGTGGAACGAACCAACACATGTCGCCCTCGCAACAGCAGCCAGAGTGGACGGGCTGCTGCTCCTTCTTTTCTTACTTTACCCCCTTAAGGGGTTGATTGTTCCTTTCCATTTATAAATATTCTATCATTCTTATTGAGGACCGTAATTCTTCCAATTTTTGCCATATTCCTGGCATTTGATTTTTTTTATGTATCCTTTTTCTCTTATTTCGTTCATTTCACATATCCATTCTGTTATTGTCTGTTATAATATTAATTGTATGTCTTTATACTTAATAAAAACTATTGAAATTAAAACTTTTAGAGCTGGAATGTAAAAGAGAAAAAAAATAAAAAAAAGGTTTGAACATTACAACATATATATATATATATATATATATATATATATATATATATATATATTATAAAATAAATTACAAAACCCTGGGGACCTTCAGGCCCTTTAATAAAAAAATAAAAAATTAAAAAAATAAACCTCTGGGCTCTTTGATAAAAAATAAATAAAAAAAATATATAAAAAATAAATAAACATTTATAAAAAAAAGGGGGGTTGCCATCCGGGGCCCTGGGGACCTCTGGGCCCTTTAATTAAAAAAATACATATATAAAAAAAAGAAAAAAGAAAGCAAAAAGAAAAAAGAAATAAAAATATATATATGAAAAAAAGAAATGAAAAGAAAAAAAAAAAATATTGTTTTTTGGTTTTTTTTATATATAAAAAAAGGGGGGTTGTCATGTATATAAAAAATACAATAAAAAAATTAAAATATATAAAGAAAATATATTTTTTTATAAAAAAAAAAGGTTGGGTGGCCATCCGGGCCCCTGGGGACCTCTGGGCCCCTACAGGTGTACTCCCTGAACCCCCCTGATGGCAGCCCTGGACTTGTCATGTCGGTGAGGTGTCATCATCTGTGCTGTTACACACTGCTGTCAGTGTCACAGTGAGAGTCAATTTTATGTGTGTGTGCTGCCTACTCTAATTTCTTGGCCTCTTGAGGCCAGTCCCTGAGCTACTTACTATATCAAAAATGAATATACACACTATAAAAGAATTACAGGTACAGTTATAGTACATTCATTGCTTAGAGTAAGAGTAAGTTCTTAAAGCATGAGCTTAGAATGCTTGTTAAGATGGCCGCTTGCCAATGTATGCAGAGAAATGTCTGTGTGTGTCCTTCTTGATGGTAGATGGCTGAAGAGGAAGCTGCAGAAGGCCCACTTTCCTCTCCTCCCTAAACTTATATATCCTTCAAACCTTTGTGTCTTTGGCGCGAAGAATAGACCCTCCCAAAAGGAGGGACTAGAATGAAATACTGAAGAACACATCTGTTTTTCATTTAGACACATTCTCCATAGGAAACGGCCTAGCTAAACTAAACAGGAAATGGAGGGAAAGATGAACTAGCCTCAACATTCTGTAGGTAAAATTACAACAAGAAATGGGGAAAGGTATACATTCTCAGAAAATATATGAAAGCACAATCTTATTTTCACATAGAGATTCCTTTTGAACATATATATATAATATTTACAAAAGCCATCAAAACCTGTCAGCTTCTAGAATTTGAAAACTCAGGTTCAAATGTCACATCAGAAAAAATAAATTTGTGGCGCACAATCAGTTTGAGCAAGCAACCAAGTCTAAAAATAAAAGTTGAAATAAACATCAATCAGTATAAGTCCATATGGTAACAAAATACTCCGGACAGTCCAGTTTCAGCAGTTAGATAGATGTGGGAACTTAGCGGCAGCACCTGAAGCAGAAGCAAGCCTCTAGAAGAGCCAAAAAAATACAAGAGAGAGATGCGCCAAACTAAGTGCAGTATGTCGTTTTTAATCAGTAATAAATTGGTACAATAAAGTAACTACTCACAAACATGGAGTAATATAGGCATTGGTGTGGCTATGAGGCCGGGATCATCATAAGAGGTTCCTCCGGAAAAGGTTTCTTCGTCCCAAGCTTGTGAGCCGCAAGTGTGGTATAGTGGACACAGGAAACCAGGGAGAGCCGTCTGATGTGGCGTGCGTTCCACCGTTGAGCGCGGCGTATCGTCGTCGCCCCGGAAGTGACGCGAGGGACCCGGCCAGCCAATCGGATTACGCGTTTCACAGCGTCAGCTGTTTCGTCAGATCCATCAAACATCTGACGAAACAGCTGACGCTGTGAAACGCGGAATCCGATTGGCTGGCCGGGTCCCTCGCGTCACTTCCGGGGCGACGACGATACGCCGCGCTCCACGGTGGAACGCACGCCACATCAGACGGCTCTCCCTGGTTTCCTGTGTCCACTATACCACACTTGTGGCTCACAAGCTTGGGACGAAGAAACCTTTTCCGGAGGAACCTCTTATGATGATCCCGGCCTCATAGCCACACCAATGCCTATATTACTCCATGTTTGTGAGTAGTTACTTTATTGTACCAATTTATTACTGATTAAAAACGACATACTGCACTTAGTTTGGCGCATCTCTCTCTTGTATTTTTTTGGCTCAAATGTCACATCAGGAGATCATTGACTCAAAACTCACTTTCACATCATATTAAATAGAAATATATATATTCTTAATGATTAGACCAGATTCAATTTAGTTTTTAAGAATATAACAAAAAGCATGGAAGCTGATTGGTTTCTATGCAGAGCTGCACAGATTTTGCAATCTCCACATTTAATAAATAAAGAGTCACTAAAGGAATTTTTTTTTTTAGCTAAATAGCTTCCTTTACCTTACTGCAGTCCTGGTTTCATGTCCTCATTGTTCGTTTTTGCTCTGATGTTGCTGTAATTCTTCTCTGTTCTGTTCACTTCCTGGTTGTCTATTTCCTGATGACCACAGTACCGGGAGCTTCTAGTTTCGTTTTCCAAACCATCACTGCTCTATGGCTCTGTATAGCACAGAGGCAGGAAATAACATGCAAAGTCGAAACTAGATGCAAAAACGAAAGTAATACTACAGGTACATTATCTGATTGATTTTATCTAGTTTTAATCGTTTTTAAAAGGAATCAGTTAACTATTATGTCTCTATACCCTGTAAACAGTCATTTCAGTGAAAAAAAAAGAATTCCTTTACAACTCCTTTAACCACTTAACGCCCGCCGCACGACTATGTACGTCCACAGAATGGCACGTACAGGCAGATGGAGGTATATATACGTCCCTGCCTTCTAGCGGGTCGGGGTTCCTTACCTGCGGGAGCGATCCGTCCTGAGGGGGTGGCTGTTCGTTTCTGTCCGCCCCCTCGTGATCGCTTCCAGTCAATCCCACGAGCCTCCACCGTGTCACTTCCTCTGCCTGTGTAATGTAAACACTGGCAGAGGAAGTGATGCAGCTCTCCTCTCGGCGGTATTTTCAATCCGCCAAGAGGAGAGAACACTCACAGTAAGTCGCACCTAACACTACACTGACACCAGTACACACAGGCACATTTAACCCCTTGCGATCACCCCCCCCCCACCCCCTGTCACACTGTCACTGATTGCAGTGATCATATATTTACTGATCACTGCATTTAGTGTCAGTGTGACAGTTACTGTGACAGGCAGTTAGTGTTAGGTCCAGGGTAGCCCCGTACCCCCCCTAATAAAGTTTTAACCCCTTGATCACCGCCCTAGTTAACCCTTTCACACCCTATTACCAGCGTCACTAAGCGATCATTTTTCTGATCGCTGTATTAGTGTCACTGTTGCTGCTAGGTAGCTAATTTCTTTTTTATTGCATTTTTTTTACTAAAGACATGTGGCTGAATACATTTTGGCCTAAATGTTTGACTAAAATTTAGTTTATTCAATTTTTCTTATAACAAAAAGTAAAAAATATTGTTTTTTTTTTTTAAATGTCGCTCTATTTTTGTTTATAGCGCAAAAATCGCAGAGGCAATCGAATACCATCAAAAGAAAGCTCTATTTGTGGAAAGAAAAGGACGCAAATTTTGTTTGGGAGCCACGTCGCACGACCGCGCAATTGTCTGTTAAAGCGACGCAGTGCCGAATTGTAAAAACCCCTCTGGGCATTTAGCAACATATTGGTCCGGGGCTTAAGTGGTTAAGTTGCAGGGGTGGACTGACCATTGAGGCACTCGGGCACTGCCCGAGGGCCCCATGCCACTAGGGGGCCCCATCAGGGTTGCCAGGCTCAATAAAACCAGGGACAGTATGTCAAAATCTGTGTTTTCTTTACATCTGTCCCTGATATGTCTGAAACAGACAAGCTTTTTTTTTTTTGCTTTTATCCCTCCCCTTCCAGTCTACCCAACTTCGTCTTAAAAATAGGCTTCAGGTCCGATTACACAGAATGAAATAGCCACCGATATAGCGCAGCTTAAACCGGGGAAGAGCCCGGGCCCTGACGGCTTCACCTCTATATATTATAAAACCTTCGCCCAGACCCTAGTGGGGCCCCTCAGAGCCGCTCTGGACTCTCTGTCCGAACCTAGAACGGTCACGCCAGACTTTCTCTCAGCCCACATCACGGTACTACACAAGGAGGGTAAGGACCCCACTGACTGTGCCAGCTACCGTCCCATATCGCTTTTAACCACTTCAATACCCAGCCATAGACAATTGACGGCCTGGGATGGGATTTACCATCCTAAGTGGCCGTCAATTGACGGCCTGGGTATTGCAGGCGAATATCTGGACGATGCCTGCAGCCAGAGGCATCATCCAGATATCCATCTCTTCAGCCGGCGATTCTGCACAAAGTAAGAACGATCATAGCGGCGGTTCCGCCGCTTGATCGTTCTTACAGGCCGCGGGAGGGGACATCCCCCCCCTCCCGCCGCCATCCGGTGCTTCTCCGGGCTTACCTGTACCTTCGGGGGCCCGGAGAACGAATCGTCGGCGGCGGCAGGAAGCATAGAGATGACTGGTGACCAGATGGTCACCAGTCATCTCTATGACCGTCGGAGGACCCGGGCGCGATCTGATGACGTCACGCCCGGGTCCCCGTATGTAAACAAAGCCGCGATTGCGGCTGTAAGTCACCATTCATGAGATCGGTGAATTTTTTTTCACCGATCTCATGGTTTCCAGCCTGGAGGTGAGATGTGAGGTCTTATTGACCCCACATCTCTCCATAAAGAGGACCTGTCACACACATTTCCTATTACAAGGGATGTTTACATTCCTTGTAATAGGAATAAAAGTGGAAAAAAAAAAAATGAAAAAAAGTGTAAAAATAAATAAAATATAAGTAAAAAAAAATAATAAAAGATAAAAAAAAAATGAAAACGCCCCTGTCCCCGATAGCTCGCGTGCAGAAGCGAACGCACACGCAAGTCCCGCCGACATATGTAAACGCCGTTTAAACCACACATGTGAGGTATCGCCGCGTGCGTTAGAGTGCCAGCAACTAATCTAGCACTAGATCTCCTCTGTAAATCTAAACTGTAACCTGTAAAAAATAAATAAAGCGTTGCCTAGGGAGATTTTTAAGTACCGAAGTTTGGCGCCATTCCATGAGTGTGCGCATAATTAAAGCGTGACATGTTGGGTCTCTATTTACTCGGTGTAACATAATCTTTCACATAATACAAAAAAATTGGGCTAACTTTAGTGTTTTGTTATTTTTTTAATTCATAAAACAATTTTTTTTACAAAAAAAAGCGTTTGAAAAATAATTGCGTAAATACCGTGCAAGATAAAACTTTGGAATGACCGTCATTTTATTCCCTAGGGTGTCTGCTAAAAAAAACATATATAATGTTTGGGGGTACTGTGTAATTTTCTAGCAAAAGAATGATGATTATTACATGTAGGAGAGAAGTGTCAGAATAGGCCCGGTATGGAGGTGGTATAAAAGCCTAGTATTGAAGCGGTTAAATCTTGACGCCAAGATACATGCAAAGGTTTTGGCGTCCAGGCTGAGTCCCGTTCTTTCTGATTTGATAGGGCCAGACCAGGTGGGCTTCATGCCGGGTCGTGAAGCACGGGACAATGTAATTAAAACCTTAGGCGGCGTACAGACGATCGGATATATCCGATGAAAACGGTCCGCGGACCATTTCCATCGGATATGTCCGATCGGGAGTTTGATCCGATGGCGTGTACACACCATCGGATCAAATTCCCCGCCGCCGGACGGCGCGGTGACGTAGTGGTGACGCGGCGGTGACGTTGACGCCGCCGCGTCACCGCCACGTCACCGCACCAGGAAGTAAAACACTTCCGCGCATGCGCCGAATCCATTCGGCAGCGGCGCGGCGGCGGTGGGGGCCGACATGTCTGCTGGTAAGTGTACTAACCAGCAGACATGTCGGGCGGACAGATTCCCACCGGATAGATTTCAAAGCATGCTTTGAAATCTGTCGGGTGGAGAAATCTGTCCGCTAGCCCATACACACGAGCGGAGATGTCTGCTGAAACGGTCCATTGGACCGTTTTCAGCGGACATATCCCCTCGTGTGTACGCGGCCTTACTGCTAACGCAGGCGGCTCAGGCCGGAAATATCGAGGGCCTTCTCCTGTCCACTGATGCGGAGAAGGCCTTCGATCGCGTCGCGTGGGACTACATGTTGGCCGTATGCACTAAGGTGGGTCTAGGTCCCCACATGATGGCCAGGATCTCGGCGTTGTACCAAAGTCCCTCGGCTAAATTGAAGATAAATGGCTCCCTATCGGAGAAGGTCTCGATTGCAAATGGCACTAGGCAGGGGTGTCCGTTATCTCCCCTTCTGTTCATACTATCTTTGGAACCCTTCATTAGGATGATCAGGAACAATGCAGACATTCGGGGCTTCAAGATTCTGAACAAGGAATATAAGGTCGCCGCCTACGTGGATGACCTTCTCTTTTTTCTCACCAACCCTGTGACATCTCTGCCAGTTTTGCTGAAGGAGTTCGCTATATATGGTTATGTTTCTAACCTCAAAATCAACTATGCCAAATCTGAAGCCCTGAATGTCTCGTTGCCGGATAATGTCTTGTCCCAAGTGAGGGCGTCGTCCTCCTTCAGATGGGAAACTAGATCTTTAAAGTATCTGGGAATCTGGCTCACGCCAAACCTGGCAGACACATATAGACAAAACTTCCCCCAGTTCCTTAAAACTGCGGAGGTAGACCTGGAGAAATGGAAATCCGGGCGTTTTTCTTGGTTCGGACGTGCAGCCATCATTAAGATGGTACTTCTTCCCCGTCTGCTCTATCTTTTTCATACCCTACCCCTTAGAATCCCCAGGGTCTTTTTCGCTTCACTGAAATCTCTATTACTGAAGTTTCTGTGGAACTCGCAAAGACCCAGAATTAAATACTCTTTGATGCTGAAACCTAAAGACCGAGGGGGATGGGCTTGCCTGACTTTATGTCATATTATAAGGCTACTCATTTGACCAGGGTCATTGATTGGCATTGCCACGGTTCTCTGAAAGACTGGGTGTCACTGGAGGCGGATCTCTGCCCGCTTCCGCTCCAGTTCGCCCCATGGATTCCTCGGGATGATTGCCCACCAGAACTGAACTCCCACCCTATTACGGGCTCCACTTTGGAAGTTATACACAAACTTGCTAAGACCCCTGCAATTACTTCACAGCCAGGCCCACTAACCCCTCTAAGGAATAACCCGGGTTTCACACCGGGCCTGAATAACCCGCACTTCAGATCGTCTGTAGACTCACGGCCCCTTCTGGCGGGAGATTGCTTCAAAGATGGGGTACTTAGGGGTTGGACCGCTCTTAAGAGGGATGCGATTGTCCCACAGTTGCCCCTTTGGGCATACTTTCAATTGCGTAGTTATTTAGGAGGGGGGTCTAGGAGGGAGGCTTGCAGTAGACCCCTTACAGCCTTGGAGTCAATCTGTCTTGAGGGTTCACGCTGTGTAAAATCTACCTCTACGGCCTACCTATGGTTGCAGAACGAGGAGCATGAAGCCGCCAAAGCACTCAGAGCGAGATGGTCAAAGGAGCTGCGTATTGTGATCACCCCTAAACAATGGAGGTACGCTTCTATTATGATGCATAAATGTTCAATAAGTACTGCAATGCAAGAAACGGCTTACAAAATCATGACCCACTGGTATAATACCCCGACTAAAATGCATGGATGGAACCCTCAAATCCCAGACGAATGTTGGAGGTGTGGAACCGGAAGGGGATCCCTAGTCCACATTTGGTGGCAGTGCCCATCCATTGTACCATTTTGGGACAAGGTCATTCGGTTGACCAAACAAATTACGGACACGAGTATAGACCTGAATGCGGCCTCCTGCTTACTTCATGTCACAAACACCTCATTGAAGAGGTATAAAAGCTCTCTGACGAGACATCTTTTTTTTAACAGTAGATTTTTATTGAAATATTGCCATGTTATACAGAGAAAAAAACAGTTGGATATTACATTTGGATTGTATCAAAATCACAAAACAGTAAGAAGAGAACGTCATGCAGTGTAACAGCGAATAGCTCTCATATATGGGCTACATATTCCTTTATGGGACAACCTCCATTTGAGGTTAGGCCTGTCACCCCTTTCGGGTTCAAACTGTGAGCAGGCTAAGCGCAAATGTAATAGTATGCAGCTTGTCCAGGACCTTGACGAGGGTCCATGGTGCTATTTCATTCTGGTATCATTCTCTAGATGCAGCGGGGTTCAATAATAACAGTAACAAACTATGAAACAGGTCAACAGTGACCGTCAACATTGATCTAACATTGGTAACCAAGGTCATGCCTATTTCCAGGTCCTACCACTAGGTGTCAGAATAATCACAATTTTTCAAGATCAATATCAGAAGTATATGAGTCACAAGTGTGAGGGGGCATATGGAGAATTTTTCCATATTTCCCAATGTTTATGGAAGTTGGGAGATCTCCTTTCTGTGTATGCAAGCATTCTTTCCATGGTGTACTGTGAGTTCACTCTGGAGATCAGTTCAGCAATACTCGGTGCTTGTTGGGAGCGCCATTCTTTCGCTATTGAGATACGGGCTGCAAATAATATATTCACAACCACTTTTCTCGCAAGCGGTGGAAAGTTCTCAATACCCAGGCTCAGTAATGTGAATGCAGGGGTAAGCGTGAAGTTTACTGCCGTAACTCTCATAATAATCGAGTGCACTTTCTTCCAGAATACCTGAATGATAGTACAGTTCCAGAAGACATGGATCAAGCTCCCTGTCTCCTGGCAGTCCCTCCAGCACAAGGGTGTAATATCACTGGATATTTTATGTAACCTAGTAGGAGTTAAATACCACCTATGTAACAATTTTTGTGCATTATCCCAGTGGTCCACACAAGCTGATGATTTCCCATTGTATTTAATAGCTTCGTGCCACTGGTGCAGTGGAAATTCTAATTGGAGGTCTCGTTCCCATTTTAACATGGTAGGGCTTTTGGTTTGAATATAAAGGGGAGACGCAAATTTATAGAATAGGGATATCCCCTTCTTTTTTTTGGAAGGTTTATTCCGTAGGAAGTCCCAGAGGATCTGCGGGAGTTCAATGAGCCTTCCTTCGTTAACTTTGGAATAGTGTCGTATTTGAAATATTCTGTATCTATCCATAGTATTTTGTTGATTCGGAGGGGGCGTAGTGTAGCGCGCCCCGGCCTCTTTCCATGTTTTAACCGCAAAGTTCGGAATGAGGTATTCGTATGCTGCCAACGGGGTGTGTAGTTTTTGGACAGGGACGTCAGTAAAACGTAAGTTTGTGAGGGCAGACCATGCGTTAACAGTAGCTTGGATGGTCGGGTACGGTGGGGTACTCGGGTTATGGTGTAAGCTAGCAGCTATCGCCAGTGCAGGGAGGTCGTGGCCAGGCGTGACCGCGTGCTCAATTATCGACCATCGGTTGTCAGTTTGGCAGGAGAACCAGTAGCGCATCTGGTCCAAGATTGCCGCTCTGTAATACCATTGGGCGTCAGGCAGCCCAACCCCCCCCAAGGATTTGGGTTTATAGAGCTGTGCTAATGCTACTCTAGGCTTCTTGTTGCCCCAGATAAATTTCCGCAAGGAAGTTTCTAGTTGGGTAAAGAATTTCTGAGGAATTGGGATGGGCAGTGTTCTAAAATGGTACAGTAGTTTAGGGAAGACTTGCATTTGGTATGCAGCTATCCTGCCTAGCCACGAAAGGTGCAGGGCTCCTATTTGGGTAAGTTCCGCCTCCACTGTAGAAAGTAGGGGGGGGAAGTTGCTGGCATAAATTTTATTCGAAGAGGCCGTTAGTTGGATACCCAGGTAGGTAATTGAGGGGGGGTCCCAATTGCAAGGGAAGATGTTTTGAAGGCAAAGTTTCTCAGCCTTAGTCAGGTTCAGAGATAGGGCATGACATTTGAGTGCATTAACTTTATAAAAGGAGACTTGACCGAAGTTATATAGCAGCGACCGGATTGTAGGCAGGGACTTAACTGGGTTGGATATAGTGAGTATTATATCATCGGCAAACAGCCCTATCTTATGACTTTCAGAGCCAGTTTCTATACCTGTTATGTCATCGCTAGATCTAATGTATTCCGCTAATGGTTCTATCACCAGTGAGAATATGATAGGGGATAGTGGGCAACCCTGACGTGTGCCGTTAGAAAGAGTAAAGGGGTCGGATAGTAGGTTGGAAGAGTAGACCCTGGCTGTGGGGTTTGTGTACAGTGACATGATGGCTGTGTGCATTAATCCCGATATACCAAATTTATGCAAGGTCTTTGACAAGTATCCCCAGTGGACCCTATCGAAGGCCTTTTCCGCATCAAGGGCCAGGAATGCACTAGGGGTTTGCGTGGCCTCCGCCAGTCGTAGGAGATCTAACATTCTCCTAGTCCCGTCCGGAGCCTGCCGTCCCTTTACGAAGCCAACTTGATCTAACCCAATAAGGGAGGGAGTAATATCCATTAATCTATTTGCAAGAATTTTGGCGTAGATTTTCAAATCAGAGTTTAATAATGATATGGGCCTGAAATTTTGCGGGGTCGTTGGATTCTTGCTAGGCTTTGGCAGCGTGACTATCACTGCTTGGAGCATTTCCGTAGGGAATGATCCTGAGGTGGCTGCAATATTATAAACCTCCACTAGGTGGGGGGCGAGTAATGTGGAGAATGCCTTGTAGTATTCGGCGGAAAATCCGTCTGCTCCTGGGGATTTGTGCATGGGCAGTGATTCAATGACATCCACCACCTCCCTTTGTGTTATAGGTGAGTTTAGTTTCTGCAGTGTGGGGCTATCCACAGAGGGTAAGTGCACCCCCTGCAGGAAGCCGTCTATTTCCCCGTCTGTCGGTTGGTGAGTGGTCGTGTCTGTTTTCAGGTTATATAACGCTTCGTAGTAGTCCTTAAAGACATTGGCAATGTCTTTTGGGTTGTAGTGTGTCGTGTCAGTGATGTGATGTTTGATATGCGTAAGGTTGGAGCGGGCCTGTCTTTTTTTGAGTTGGGAGGCTAGCAATTTACCTGCCTTGTTATTCTGCGAGTAATAGGTGACTTTTAGTCTCTTAAAGAAGGTGTCGTAATCCGCCCTGAGTGCCTGCCGCAATTCCTCGCGGCAGGCATTCAGACGCTGAAGGACGCCATTGGACCTAGTTTTGGGATCCTTGTGTAACGCTTCCAAATCCGTTATGGATTCCTGCAGACGGGCCATCCGGTGCTGCTTCTTTTTCTTTTCTCTAGAGGCGACCTGTATAAGGGCGCCCCTAGCGAACGCTTTGTGTGCACACCATGTTGTCATAGGGGAGCATTCGCCATTGTCATTAATAAGGAAAAATTCTTTCAGCTTATCACCCATTTCATCCCTAATGTTGGGGTGCGACAGTAGAAAGGTATTGTTACGCCACAGTGGCCTATGGGACTCGTTGCCGGCATCCACAACCTCTATAGCCACGGGCGCATGGTCTGACCACGAGATGCTGTGGATGTCAGCAGTCCGAACCTTTTGCAGCATATGAATATCAGTCAAAAAGAAATCAATTCTAGAATAGCTGTTATGTACAGTAGAGTAGAAGGTGTAATCCCTCTCGGTAGACCTCAGGCAACGCCACGGATCAAATAATCCTTCCTCATGGCACAGTGATCCCAGGGCAGGCCTCCGCCTGAGGGCCACCGAAGAGACATCCAGCTCCTCATTCATAATCATATTAAAGTCACCGCATAGTATTAAACCACCTCTCCGCATTTGTTTTGCTTTCTTGATAACTTTTCTAATAAATGACAGCGGCCTTACATTGGGTGCGTATACGTTTACCAGCGTATAGATGGTATGGTTGATTTCTGCAACCAGTATGAGGTAGCGTCCATGAATGTCAGCATAGACCTGTAATAAAGAGAAGGTTAGCGTATCCCTACAGGCTATCAAGACCCCATTCTTTTTGGAGCTATTCATGGCAGTAAAAATGTGCGGAAATTTGGCATGTGTACATTTCGGGGGGTTCTTACTAGAAAAATGAGTCTCCTGTACACATAACACATCACATTTGGCATCTAAGGCTGATTTCCATAGGGTTCTGCGTTTAAATGGGCTGTTTAATCCCCTCACGTTGTGTGACATTACTTTAAGTGTCATTGTTCAGACAAGTTGATCTGCATCGCCATCTAGCGGTAGGACTGAATATTGACCAGGATAGTCTTGGTATATTGAGAATGCATAGGACTAAATTAAACAGAAAGAAACAGAAAAGAACAAGTGTTCTTGTGGTTTTTGAACCAAACAAAGTGCCATAGCAGCTGGGCCGCTGGTTGTGCGGCAAATACGTTACGGAAGGCATCTCGTAACCAATACGGGGAGAAGTAACAAAAAAATAAAAAATAAAAAATAAACAGCCGGACACCGGGTGCCATATAGGCGGTGGGAAATAACATCTGAGACACCAGGGTCAGACATTCTGGTAGACTTGCAGGTAGAAGTTACTTATTCCTCCTGTTCTGCCGGTGGGATGTGCGATTCTGGAGAGAAGGATCAGGTTCTGCAGGCATACCCTCAGCAGGGATCAGACGCCATTTTCGGAGGAGGCCGAGACCTTTGTCCAGCGACGTAATCGAATGTGACTCGTTGTTCATGTCCACCATCAGTTTAGCCGGGAAGCCCCATTTGTAGAGGATCTTGTGGTTCCGTAGAATTTTGGTGATGGGGACCAAGTTGTGTCTTGCAGCCAGTGTAGCTTGTGACAGGTCAGCATAGAGAGCGATTCCAGCAAATGGATCAGGAAGTGCAGGGTGCTGCCTGGCATAGCGCATAAGCTGGTCCTTAATGTGATAGAAGTGGATCCTTGCAATCACATCCCTAGGCACTTGGTCAGGCAGGAAGGATGGCTTGGGCAGCCTGTGGGCCCTATCTATAATAATGTCGGCAGGGCTCAGAGTGGGGATGGCTGCCATCATCAGCTTTTGTAGATACGGTGTAATCTCTGCCGGTTTGACATTTTCAGGGACCCCGCGGAATTTAATATTATTCCTTCTTGCCCTGTCCTCTAAATCCGCCATCTTGAGGCGCATAGATTTAAGCTCCTCTTCCACCTCAAAGTGAGCATCCACCAGTTCATTATGTGCCATAGTAAATTCCTCCATTTTCTCCTCCACATAAGCCACTCTATTGCTGACTACAGATATTGCCTTGTTGGTAGATTGCATAAATGCTGTCATGTCACATTGTAGGGCCCCCCTTAAGGTTTGCAGCATCTCTTTCATTGTTGTATCAGTCATTGGCTGCCCTGACGTGGGGAATGCATCAAGCTGCTGGGCATATGAGGAAGATTCCTCCATTTCCTCCCCTGCAGTGTCAGCGCTGTTCTGGGTCCCTGAATTCTCCCCAACTCTCCGTTTCTGCTTGACTGGGCTGCTAAAGGGGGAGGCTGGTGCTGGGTGGCCATGGATATGTGACTCACCCGAGGATAGCAGAGGATTCGATGCAGCAGCGTGTGTAGGATCCGGAGCGCGGCTCCCCGCGCCGGCGCCATCTTGGATTTCTCGGCTCCCGGCTGGAGGGAAGAAATCCGTGAGTTTTCGGGGTCCTTGCCTTTCCTTTCTTTTGGACATTATGTCCACAGTGTTCCCCCTCTTTTGCTGTACCCTGTAGGTGCTTTCAGGGTGTCCTGATGTGCTGTGAGCCGCTTTGTTTCACCCGGTGTGTCAGAGCTCTCTCAGCACACGTCCATGAGCTCTGGCTGCCGGCTCCGCCCCCCTGACGAGACATCTACTGAACGCAGCTAAATCCCTAGTCCCTCTGTACTGGAAATCTCTGAGGGTTCCATCCATTGCTGAGTGGCTCAGGAACATTTCGGACGTTTATGCCATGGAAGACACCCTGGCTCAGTCGACCGATCAGGTGGACAAACTCCAGGAGATGTGGCGACCATGGGTGAAGTTTAGATATTCTTCTGCATACTCAGAGAATCTGACACAGGCACCTACTTAGGACACTTTACCATGTTTTCCTACTCTAGATCTTTTATATGTCTTTCTTTTTTCTGTTTCTGGTTTAAATCCTGATACTTAATGTTAGCTGCTTGGAGAATTAGCCTATATTGGCCATTTAGTGATTATGCCTTACTGCGCTACTGATGAACGGTGTAGTCTGCAGATGGCCTGTTCAGACCGGCCAATAGAAGGCTGTTGCAGATATAAGGCGGGCTTCTGTGCTTAGTACGCTGTTTGTACCTGACTTGATGTTAATTAACATGGGGCGTTTTCTCTTCCCCCCCCCCACTTATGTATTCTCAGATATATTGCACTGCTTGCCTTGTTATGTTTTTACTAATAGTGTTACCCTGTGAGCAGCTGTTAATTTCTGACATTTGTGATTTACATTGTTCTATTTTGTGTGACACAATAAACTTTGAATGTTTAAAAAAAAAAATAGGCTTCAATATCACACAGGCCACAAAATAGAGGAGATAAGGCCAGAAGGGGATCCTTTGCGTCCCTCCCCCACCACCGTCTCCCACCCCGTGGCTTCCAGGGCTCCAAAAAGAAAGAAAAAAAGAAGCTATTGTCATTGATTATATGATGTTATGTGCTTGTCCAAATGTCGAAGTAGCGTTATAAGGGTCGTATCTCATAGTTTCTATTTGGGACCCTCCCTTATATCTTCCCTATCCTACTTAAAATGGCAGCTTTAATCCCTCCACATTTTTTTTTTATAAGCCTTCCATTTATGCCATTTAGCCCGAGAGTCGTTGTTGGTTTCTGAGGCACTGTCTTTCAGCTCTTCCCTCCAGCGGATGACGTCTACCGCCTCCATCCACTCCCATATCTGCGGGCTTTCTGGATCCTGCCGTTTTTTTTTAAGGATCATTTTTTTTGCGGCATTCAATAGATGTGGTAGTAGTGACTGTTTATATTTTTTTATTCCTATGTCGCTACAATGAAACAATATTACCCATGGATCTTTCTTGATCTCCATACCCATAATCTCCTTTATTTTACTTATTATAGACTCCCAATATTTCTGAATTTCGGGCAGGTCCACCACAAGTGTGCCATAGTGCCTCTCTCGGGACAGGCCATCCAACACTCAGCTCACTGATCTTTTTTAAATTTACTGGCTTTATCTGGTGTGATATACCAGCCCGAGATGAGCTTGTAATTCATCTCCGCTGTTTGCGAATCTATGGCGGAAGAGTGGGTTAAACTAAATATCTTATTTACCGAGTTTTCCCCCCTACCCAGGCCTAGCTCCCTTTCCCATTTGTCCACTAGAGGTGCTGCTCCGCGTGCCCCAATCCTAACTAAAAAATTTTATAATTTAGATATCGTGCCCTTAGTGTTCTCAGCTGTGCATACCGTTTCCAATGGTGTCAGCTCTGCTCCTGTCCGTAATGGCAAGGGGAGTTGTCCCACAAAGTGAGCTAACTGTGCGTAATGCCACCTATCCAGATTCCAGACATCCTGTCTGGATTTCAACTCCTCGTAGGTGGCCAACCCACCTCTTTTTATAATATCCCCTAAATAAACAGTGTCCTTTTTAATCCAGTTTCCACCTATTTTTTTTTCACCAGGGGTAAAATATGGGTTTTCCTTTACATTTATAAGTGTAGAATTACATTTACTATTAGTGAGTGACTGTACCCTATCCCACATTTTCAAAGTGCTTTTTGTCAGATCATATATATTGTGCTTACGTTTTCGATATTGTGCTGGTATCCATAAGATTTTTATTAATTTATCCCGTGTCTATCCCTGGCCCACTCCACAGCCCTAGAAAGTACCGCCGCCTTATAGTAGCTTTTAATGTCCGGGACCGCCAATCCGCCATCTTGTTTGTCCTGTTTCAAAGTAGTAGGGATATCCTATGCTTTCTGTTTTTCCAGACAAAATTCATCACAATAGAGTTTAGGATATTTAAATATTGGGAGGGTAACGCGATTGGTAATAATTGAAATTTGTATAATATTTTAGGGATATAAATCATCTTTAAGATGTTTATACGGCCCACCCATGATATGGGTTTTTTTATGATTTTTTTTAATTTGCCTTTGATTTCATTTAACAATGGGATATAATTAATCTTATAGATCTTCTTGACCGTATTGGCTAGTTTAATCCCCAGATACTTTAATTCTTTCTTCCAAGGGAAGGCACATATTTCTTTAACCACTCCCATCTCAGTTGTATTTAGGTTTATATTTAATATTTCGGATTTGGCCACATTTATCTTAAAATTAGAGATTGCTCCAAATTGTTGAAGGATCTGTAATAGCTTAGGGATAGTCTTCACTGGCTCTGTTATAAAGAACAATATATCGTCGGCAAAAGCAGACAACTTATGTTCCTCTGCTCCGACCCGGAGCCCTTTTATATCAGGGTCTTTACGGATCGTAGTCAGTAAGGGTTTCAGGGACAGGATGAAGAGAAGGGGTGACAGGGGGCATCCCTGTCTAGTCCCATTCTTCATCTCGAAGGGATCTGAGAGGGAGCCGTTGATCTTAATTCTTGCTGTGGGCTGATGATATAAAGTTTTAACCCACTTTCTAAACCTTGTCCCTAAACCCACAGCCTTTAGTGTAAGCATCATGAGTCCCCAGTCTACCCTGTCGAAGGCTTTCTCGGCATCTACCGACAGGAATAGACTGGGGACCCCGTCTCTCTCAATCCCCTGCATCAGAAGCAAGGCCCTAATCACGTTGTCTTTTCCCTCCCTATTTGAGACGAAACCCACCTGGTCCGGATGGACCAAGCCCCCCATTACTCCTTTTAATCGTTCCGCCATTATTTTCGCAAAGAGCTTTGTGTCGATGTTCAGCAAAGATATGGGTCTATACCCAGAACAAAGGGAGTTATCCTTCCCTTCCTTTGGAATGATTGCAACCGCGGCAGCAGATGCTTCTTGACTGAGTTCGTAATTTATCCCCAGGCCATTAAAATACCTACATAGCCTAGGGACCAGTATTTTACTATATCTCCTATAGTACAGAACCGTGAACCCGTCTGGCCCAGGGCTCTTCTCCACTGCCATGTCTTTCAGAGCGTTGTTGATTTCCTCTTCTGTTATGGGTCGATCTAGGTTTAAACTGTCCCCCTCGTCTATCGTTGGTAGTTCTGCCCTATCGAGGTACTCCCTTGCTTTGGCTTCCCTCCTTCCGTTCTGCCCTTCGGGCTGTTTAATATTGTACAGTTCTCCATATTAATTTTTAAAGGCATCTGCTATATCAGCGGTCGTGTACATCAGCTCGCCACTCTGACTTTTGATTTTTTCAATAAAGTTCCTGGTTTTCTTTTTAGGGGCCATCCTTGACAACTGTTTGCTCGAATTATTTCCCAAATATATACAGCTCCCTGGACGTGTTATTAAGATTTTTCCTGGCTTCTTGTTCCATTATCTCTTTTAATTCATTCCTCTTTATTATTAATTTTATGTACGTCTCTTTTTGTCCCCTTTCTTTGTGATTTTGTTCTAGTTGGGCTATTTCTTTCACCAGCGATGCCCGCTGCCTGTTTCTCTCCTTTTTCCTTCGTGCCCCCTCCGAGATTAAAATACCTGTTGCCATGGAGATCTCTACAGTATCATTGATTTCAAAGAAATATTTTAATTCCTCCTCCACCCTGACTGCACCCCCCTCATCCCGGATCAAATAATCATTGAGGCGCCACGCCATTTGTTTTTTGTCAGTATGTGTCATCTTGATTTGCACTATGATTGGAGCATGATCTGATATGGTCATTATACCTATTTCTGTATCCGTTACATAATCTAGCAATCTATGATTGACCAATGCATAGTCAATTCCAGAATACGTTCCATGCGGGGGAGAGAAAAACGTGTAGTCCCTTATGTTAGGATGAAAGGCCCGCCAGGCGTCGACCACCTGGCATTGAGCCATTTTTCGTTTGATTTTTTGTAGATATACACTGTTCGTCTCTCTCTCCTGGAAGGTGCTATCTTCCTTCGGGTTCATGACAAAGTTCAGATCTCCCATTAATATCATATATCCCTCAGAAAAAGTTTTTAATTTGTCTAGAATTCGGCTTAGGTATTTTATGGGGTGCACATTGGGGGCATATATATTAGCCAAAGTGTAAGTTGTATTCCCAATTGCTCCTTTCAAAAATAGGTATCTGCCCTCCGAGTCTGTTGACCTTGCTTTAAGAGCAAAATCAACTCCTCTGGCAAACCCAATGGCCACTCCTCTGGCTCGATTTGAAATGGTGTCTCCATAGTACCACATGGGGTATGTAGGAGAGTACAATTTTATGTTGGAGTTCAAAGTCAGGTGCGATTCCTGAATGAAAACTACATCTGCCCTGTGTTGTTGAATTTCTTCTAGAATCTGTATTCTTTTGCCCTTAGAATTCAGACCTTTTACATTGTAGGACAAAAACTTTACTTCCGCCATTCAAACCTGTCAAACTTAAAGTTACCCATGGAGTCCTTAGGAGCCACTTTGCCCTTACCCCCGCCCACCTCCCCCCCCACCCCAGGCCCCACCACCCCGCTCCCCCCTTCCCAGGCCCATCCAATGCCTCTGAACTGTGGGGGTCATCGTGCCCCATATCCCTTCGGTTCTCCTATGTGAGGTGTTGCTATTCCGCACCCAGCCCTGCCTAGGTCCTCCCCCCCAACGGGGCCTGATCTTGACAAGGCAGGACTACTGACCTTGACCCAAGGAATCTTTTGTTTTTTACTCCTCCCTCTCTCCCCTCCTCACCCAATCACCCCCCCCCCCCCCTCGCTCCTCATTCCTCCCATCCAGGGATCTCTTCTTTTTGAAGATCTAGTTTGCCACAGAATCCATGGATATCCTCTGGAAATGTTAATTTAGCCGAAATCCCATCTTTCTGAGCAATCAGGCAGGCTGGGAAGCCCCACTGGTATTTAATATTGTGTGCCCTCAACTGGTCTAGGAGAGGTTTAAGGTACCTCCTCCTAGCTAAAGTCTCCCAGGCCAAATCGGGAAAGATTTGTAGTTCTATGCCTTCATACAACAGAGGGAGCTTTGTCCTGAGTTTTATCCAGATCTTCTCTTTATCCTCGTAATGCCTAAATCTAACTATGATGTCTCTTGACCTTTCACTTGCATTATCTTTAAATCTACCCAGGCGGTGTACCCGCTCTATTTTAAGAGGTTTCCCTGAGCTGTTGTCCAGGAGGGGGGTGAACAAATTATTTATAATGAGTCTTAAATCTTCTCCCTTTTCTTCCTTTATAGATCGGATTCACAAATTTTGTCTTCTGTTACGATTTTCCTGGTCCTTCAGGCGGTATTGTAGGTTTCATTGATTCACCCTCATGGCAGCATATTGACTCCTCAATTGGTCTAATTCCGAGTCTTGTTTTTCCATTTTTCGTTCAATCTCCTCTACCCGGGACAGGATGTGTGTTATTTCAATTCTCAGGCCACTAATTTCCTCTTTAATGGCAATTTCCAGTCTCTTTAACATTCTGTCCATGTCTGCCATCGATGGTATATGTAGATCAGGACTCAAGTCTTCCGCCTGGGTTACTTCATGGTCCCTGTTAGTGGGCTCATCTGTGACTTGTAGGTTTACACCTCCAACTTCTTTTTTAGTGGACCCAGCTTTTCCAGCTTTCTTATCATTTACCGGGCTTTTGGTGGCTCCTTCCTGGGACATACAGTATATTGACTTATTGAACTGGTGTTGGGGTTCTCCTTTGGTGTTTTCAGGGCAGTGCCCCTTGTTATCTTGCTCATGTTATATCTGGTCTTGGGTCTAATTCGCTTCCCCAGTTTGCTACACCTTAGAGAATCACTAGGGGTTCACCGTGATGTTTCGTGGTAGGACTATGGGGTCCCCAACCTCTTGCTTTTCTCTGCCTCTGACCCAATCCTCTTCCTCGGACCCTTAATGCCGATTAAGTATCTCCTTGGTACCACCTTTTAATTATATGTCTCCCCTGATCCTGTTTTCTGTGTTTTTTAAGGGAGACAATATCCAAAAAATAGGAGGTAGGGCCTATGGACTTCAGGAGTTAAACCCTGCCCTATTGGTATAATTTTTTTTTTTTTTTTTTTTTTGGGGGGGGCACAAAGAATGGAGCCCGGTAGAGAACTGCACCTTAAGTCGCTCCCCGTTAATTCTCCAGTTAGCTTGGGGGTCCCAGGAACTGAACCCAAGGATCCAAAGATCTATGTCTCAGCTATCTCGAATAATATTTAGGCAGCAATGGACCGTTGAAGTAATTATAACATCACTGAGTTTTTACAAGAGGAGAATATTTTAAGGGTAGGTCAAGAAATGGTAGCTCCACATTGTTTGGTGTACATATCATTTCATATCCAAATCACGCTTACTCACCATTGACTGCCATAGAGTATAATCATGTAGATAAAAAAGAGAATTGGAGCGATCTTACCCAGCCTGTTGACCCGAGCCTTCTCTTGAGCAGGGAACCTCTTTATATGTAAAGCCTGTGGATGCAGCAGCAAGGGCTTGAGAGGGGGCTTGGTCCAGGCCGAAACGCTTCCAGCCGGGGATTTTCTATGCTGTCGCCTCTGCTTGCTGGGTTCAGCCCAGACTCCGGGTCCTTCCGACGGGGTGAGCGTGATGGGTGGGTGGGGAAGAGAAGGGAATCCTGATCCTGAAGCCGACGAATGCCTGCTAAGGAGCTCCCGCACGGAGCGTCAGCAGGCACTCACTGCCGTGTCGCCCACATTGCGCGTTCCCCTCGCAGCCTCCGGCGATCGAATCCTGTCCTCGGTAGGTCCGTGGCGCGGACGCCAGCTCCCTCGGCGTGCGTGCTTCGCGTGTAGCACGTCATGCCGCAGCAACAGACATACTTTTGATGTAAAAATCCAGAGATTTTAGATGCCCTGCCTTCTGCACTGCTTCCTGGCGTGGTGACCATCTGTAAGCCCAGGGGCCCAATAATCTTCTATTGCCCGGGGGCCCCATGAGTTGTCAGTCCGCCCCTGTTAAGTTGAGCTATCTTACCACAACTGGTCAACTATCAGTGCTTCTATTGGGGGCGCAGAACAACCCCCACTATATATGAAAGCAAAAATAGAAAAAAAAATAGAAACCTGAGAAACCCTTCTAAATTATTATTCCACTGGTTTATATCAGCAATAGCATTTGCATATTTGTTTAACTGTTTTTTGAAACCACCCAGTGTGGGCTAGACATAGATCACCCATTAGACACCTTGCTAGATGGGTAGAATTAAATGTAATATTAATGTAATATTTCAGCCAATTTTTTTTTGAACAACAAATTTTATTTTAACGTTTTAACTGCTATCACAAGGTATGTATTTTTCTCTGCTTTCAGTCACATCCAAACAGAGTGCATCCATACGTTAAAGGTAATTATTTCCATGGCAACATTTAGAACAATATACTGTGTGTATATATATATATATATATATATATATATATATATACATATATATACAGGTAATATATATATATAAAATCTTAAAAAGCTTTTTGAGTGCAGCAGTCATTGTTTATTGTTTAATGGCACTCTTTTTTTCTAACTGTTACATGAAAGTGACAGAATATTTCAGTGATTATACAAATGCAGTCATTCTCCCTCATCTCCAGGGAACATCCATTAATGTTCCATTGATTACTGACTCACTGCCTGGCCTTAACTCTGGATTTCACAAACGGGGACAATTAACTGCGTGATGAATCCTTCAGCAAGGTATTACAGAAAGTTCTGTGCTGCTCAGAGGTGGCACTTTTGTAGAAGACTGGGTCAATGTATTCACTGAATTTTTTATTCACTATACAAAAACCATGTGATTGTAACTTAAATAAGGGGAATACTGTATGTGGCTTCAATTTTCACTAAATCATTCATCCCTTCTTTTTCCAAACTAAATTCATTATCTTATTACATTAATGGGAACACAGAACAGCACTGCCCAGTACCGTTATAAAATCTTTGCAATTCTTTGAATATATAAACCAAACAATACAGAGGAAATTATTATGAACAGCAGCTATTGAGGTAAACAGATCATACATGTTTTGAAGGAGCAGTGATAATAAAGTTTATTTCCAGAAATTGTCGCTGTGTATTGTCATGTTTTCTTAGACTTTGCATTTTTTTTTTTCATATTATTGCTGTAGGTTCAAAGATACATTGCACAGAAGATGACCTGCACACAAAATTACAGTAGATTGTTTGGAAATGGGAGGTATTTTTCAAGTATTACGTTTTACGGATATGTGTTTTCTTTGTTTGGGTGACCTGGAAGTAATTATTTAAATGAGTGAAAAGCGTGATGGAAATATTGTTTCAGAAGGGTTTTGATTTAGTCTCCAGAAAACATTGTTCTGCCACAAAGGAAAAAGGTAAATAGATAAAATGTTCCCTTATCTGTATAACTTTAGACCTATACAGTGTTTTCTGTGTGAAATAGAATTTTAAAGGCAAACTATAAAAAATATATATATATATATATATATATTTTTTTTTAATGTTTGGGATCAAGCACAAATATTTAGACTAGGACAGCAACATTTCAGAAATCATCATCTCATTGTTTTCAGTGCTTTATTACTTTTCTTCTGTAGTGTATTATCTAGGCATTTGTGGTATAATGATTTTTTTTTCCCATTATAGGTATTACACATTTTACATCAATACATACATAAAGATAGCATAGCATAAAGATTTAGGGCTATACAAAAATCATTTTGAAAGCGGTCTGAAGGGCACCTAAATAAAATCTAGCTTTGATGGTTTCTGGTTTTAAACAGGCTGTTAAATTCATAATGCCCTGTACACACGATCGGTCAATCCGATGAGAAAGGTCTGATGGATTTTTCCATCAGTTAACCGATGAAGCTGACTGATGGTCTACACACCATCGGTTAAAAAACCGATCGTGTCAGAACGCGGTGACGTAAAACACGACGACGTGCTGAAAAAAATGAAGTACAATGCTTCCAAGCATGCGTCGACTTGATTCTGAGCATGCGTGGATTTTTAACCAATGGACGTGCCTACAGATGATCGATTGTTTTCTATCGGTTAGGTATCCATCGGTTAATTTTAAAACAAGTTTCAATTTTTTTAACCGATGGATGACTAACCGATGGCGCCCACACACAATTGGTTTGGTCTGATAAAAACGATCCATCAGACCGTTCTCATCAGATTGACCGATCATGTGTACGCGGCATAAGTCAATTATCATGGAAGATAAAAGAACTACAAAACCGAATTATTAACCGCTTCAGCCCCGAGCCTCATTTTGAGGTTTGTTGCTTAGAAGTTAAAATCTTTATTTTTTTTTGCTAGAAAATAACTTAGAACCCCCAAACATTATATATGGTTTTTTTTAAGACGCCATAGAGAATAGAATGGCGGTCATTGCAATACTTTATGTCACATAGTATTTGCGCAGCGGTCTTGCAAGCACACTTTTTGAAAAAACAGTAAAGTTAGCCCATTTTTTTCTATATTGTGAAAGATAATGTTACACCAAGTAAATTGATACCCAACATATCATGCTTTAAAATTGCGCCATGCGCTTGCTTCTATGCTCGGGGTGCTTTCAATTTTGTTTTGTTTTTCTCATTTATTTTACTTTTTTTTTTTACACTGTCCTTTAAAAAAAAAAGAAATGAGTCACTTTTATTCCTTGTAATAAAAAAAAAGCATGACTAGACTTCTTAAATGTGAGATCTGGGGTCAAAAAGACCTCACATCTCATATTTACACTAAAATGCAATAAAAGAAAAAAAAATTACCGTATATGTAATTTAAAAAATAAAATTCCCCTTTAGGAGCACTGGGCAGAAGTCACGTTTGACGTCGCTTCCGCCCTAATACAATGCTATGGAGTCGAGCGGGGCCCAGTTTTCCCTCACTTGGCACCCAGGCAGTGAGGAAAGCGGACATTATCGTTTCCACCGCTACCGACGGCTCCGGTAAGCGGCAGAGATGACCGGAGTGCAGTGGGAGGGGGCTTCTCCTCTCCTACCACCGATAAAAGTGATCTTTTGGCGAATCCGTCACAGAGACCACTTCTATCTTAAAGAAAAACTCAATAAACAAGGGAGAAGATTTTTTTATACCACTGCATTCATGATTGAAAACATCTCTTCTGTTAGTAAGTATAAAGACTGAACAAAAACTAAACACTTGCCATACTGATTTGTTCTGATACTGATCACCAGGATCCCCATCATCTTTTTAATGAAGCGCCTATTAATACAGTATATACCGCTTAGCCAATCCCGGTGAGCGATGTATTCAAATTAATACAGAGCCTGCTCAGACAGGAGTAACAACCTCTGCCAATCCGAGCAGGCTACACACATACACACAATTTTTGTGTGTTGTGGGAATGTGTAAGGCCGCGTACACACGATCAGTCCAAACCGATGAAAACGGACTGAAGTTCAGTTTCATCGGTCCAAACCGACCGTGTGTATGGCCCATCAGTCTTTTGTCCTTCAGTCCAAAGTTTTAAAACTTGCTTTAAAATCGGACTAATGGACGCCTGACCATCGGTCAAAACCGATGGTTAGTACGCAAAAGCATCGATTCAAAACCCGCGCATGCTCAGAATCAAGTCGACGCATGCTTGGAAGCATTGAACTTCGTTTTTTTCAGCACGTCGTTGTGTTTACGTCACCGCGTTCTGACACGATTGGTTTTTGAACTGATGGTGTGTACGCACATCAGACCATCAGTCTGTGAACCGATGAAAATTAACTTCAGTCCAATTTCATCAATTTGGCATGATCGTGTGTACAAGGCCTTAGAGTCGGCGTGTTTTCTCACAACGCACAAATGTGAACCTAGCCTTAAAGGATCACTAAAGGAATTTATTTTTTTAGCTAAATAGCTTCCTTTACCTTACTGCAGTCCTGGTTTTATGTCCTCATTGTTCGTTTTTGCTTTGAAGTTGCTGTAATTCTGCTCCACACTTCCTGCTTGTCTGGCTCCTTATGAAAAATCTCACGACAGCTTTTCACTGTGGTCCAAGCTGTCATTACTGTGTGTCTAAAACTCCTCAGAACCAATCAGATTCATTTTAAAAACAAAACACTGCCCTGTATTTGTTTGTTTTTGTTCTGTGTGTCTCTTTACTTCACAGAAACATGAAACCAGTTTAAAAATTAAACTAAACTGCAGGCACATTATATGATTGATTTTTATCTATTTTTAATCATTTTTCTAAGGAATCAGTTAACTAGTCAGTTCAGCAAAAAAAAATGTTTTTTTTTAGTGACCCTTTAAGCTTTTTTATACTACACAATTAACAAGTTTGTAATATTGATAAACAGCATAGATTCTGTTAATTTGCTTGTTTTCTATGCAGTGTAAATGTTTATGCTATGACATGTGGATATGCTGATATTCTGGAAATGTAAAAAGTGCCTGATAAAATAAAACAGCTTGTTAAAATGTGTGTGCCCACTGGGTTTGAGCTGTTATAGTTCAGTAACAGAGATTAAGCTAATATAAATATGCTGTTGATCCAGAGGGCAGAAAGACAGATGTTACTGCATATGCTGGATGGCACTGGTACAGATGAATTGGAGAAGGCAGTGGCTAAATCATTGCAGCAATATTAATAATTTCTCTCTGTGATCCTGTATGTCTTTTATGCAAAGTATAAAATGTTTGAATCCAGGTTCACATATGTGCAGCCATGAGTTCGTGCCTGGAGTCCGATGCGTGTCTGTTCACCGGTTCAGGTGCGATTCAAGTCCAAATTTTTTCCTGAATTGGCACCTGAACCGGACCCGAACACGCACAGGACCCTTTTGCTAAGTGCTCCACGTGCTTTGGACCTGTGTGAACCGGCTCTATTGAGAGCCAGTCACACTCGCCTGTCATGCAAATTCGGTGTGGGGAAATCTGCATCCAATTTGCATATATGTGAACCCAGCTTGAGTAAAAGTTTAAGTCAGTATGTATAATTCCCTCCCTAGTAACCTTATAGTGGTTCTGGGCCTACCTGGCTCCAGTCCCTTGCTTTTCCCAGTGCTAAGCTACAGCAGTAGAGGAACTATGAGATACAGTTATACTATTGGTTGTCTCATCTGAACAGCTAATCAGTAAAACTCCCTGCACATAAATTCTGGACCACGTGGCATGGAACAATGACCAAAGCTGAAGTTAACCTAGAACTGGAACCTGGATGTTTAGAAGCAGATCAAAGCTCAGCATCATTAAAGTTGCATTGTAGACTGGGCTTCGGCAGGTTGAGAGCTTGTGGTACTAATAAAAATAGTGTGTAACTAGATTACCTGTAAAATTTGAAAATGTTTGCATAATCCATCAAAAAAAATAATAAAGAGAGAAAGGCTACTCTAGGTAGTTTTTACACTGTAGCAGAGAGAAGATTTTTTCTCCTAGATGCTTCTCTGCAAATGCCTGACACTACAGCTCTCCAAATGGGTCTGAAAGCAACCTCTCTCGGTGGGTCTAGTTCTACACGTTTTTCTTTGCCATGGACAGGACTTTACTAGGCCTCAATCTAATTACCATTCTACTAGGTACTCCACTCATAATTCCTCTCCCATGCAAACAGAAGGTTAGGGAGGCTGAGAAATTTATACTGTGTGTCTCGTAACTTATAAAAGAGCCTGACATGTAGATGGGGTCCTCTTTTACAGCCCCAGCTCAGGGACCACTGATGTTGAGATAGTGGCTGCAAGAGCACAGCAAGGTATGAGTGTCTGTAAGTTGTCCAGCCGCCCATAATTAACAGATGCTTCGCCAAAGATAGGTCAGATGGACAGAACAACAGATGGCAGCAGGAGCTGCATTATATTATTGAGTTGCTGTGTCATATTCTAAAACTTGAGTCCTGAAAGGTTAACAACCCTTTTCCTGTTCCTACGAATTAAGACAATTAATGAAACGGCTCCTGCATTTTAAATATGCATCCTGATTTCTATAGTGAAGGATGTGCGTTAAAAGTATGTGCAGCATAGGAAATTGGCCATTAAACACGAAATTCAATTACTTCCTTCAGTTTGGAATTACTAAATGAGTAAATGTTTGAATTAATGTTGCTAGGAATCTAGAAGATGGTTGTGTTCGTGATCCATTTTGCTCATAGCAATATGTTCCCACACACATTCCCATGGCCCTTACAAACTACTTTAGCTCCCTTCACCAATGCCTTGATCAGCAAACAGAAATCACAGAATGTGAGCAAAATCAAATTCATGCATCCAGGTACCTGGATCTCACACTTATTGTTTTGGAGCCAGATCTGCATACTATTGGTGCAGAGGTGAATGAGTGGATCAATAAAGTAAATATTCAGCTGATAAAGGGATTTTTTGGGTGGCACTAAACAATAATTCTCCAAAATGAATCCATATACATCCACTACTTGATAATCTTGTAATCTATTTTTCTACCTCCTTGTATCATCCTTCATGAGTTCCTCTCTCCCCTCACTTCTGTTTATTTGAAATGAGCAGTGCATGTTAGCTCCGATCATATGCAGGGCTGGTGCAAGGATTTTTGACACCCTAGGCAAAACATAATTTTGCCACCCCCCAGCTCCACCCCATTTGCCCTGCCCATGTACACCCCACCTTTTTAATAAAGCGCCCATCAAATGCAGCCTCACCACCCCCCATTAATGCAGCCTACCAGTGCCCATAAAATGCCGCCTCACCAGTGCCCATTAATGCAGCTTCACCAGCACCCATCAATGCAACCTACTAGTGCCCATCAATTAATGTTTGCTTGCTTCCATTCATTCAGGAGTTGGGACACAGCTGATGCTGAGACTTAGTTGCTTGCTGCAGAGAGAAGAGAGTAGGAACAGCAGTGGCCGGGCGCTCAAGGCAACAGTGCGCATTAGCCGACTACCTAGGGCGCCTAGGGCAGCACCGGCCCTGGTCATATGCACTGCTCTATGCACAATACAAATCCCATAGTTAATAGAGCCTAATCCATTTTGGGAGTGAGCTGGAGAGGGTGGTTCCTATATACAGTGGGACCATGAGAAACGATCATAGTCACCCTCTAACAAGAAGTTGGATTACAGCAACAAACAAAAATCATTTTGGGGATTTGGAGAAGGCTGAGCACACAGAGAAGGTAGAAAGAAGTTAAGAATACATACTTCAATAGAATTCTTTTCAGAGTTTAGTGTCACGTACATTTTGGGGCTTAGTTTAGGAGTTGAGTAAAGGTGGTGTTGGGCTTAGGGCCTTAGTGTTTTTTGAACGATGGAAAGAAGGAAGCAAGGAAATAAATAACTGGTTAATGCACCCTCCTAGCCTGTTCTATCAATTTATGGTTGAAACGAATGGCTTGACACAAGTCCTGCTTTTTTTTTTCCTTTTTTTTACAAAAGGAGCTTTAATTCATTCAGCTGCTGTAAATTGGACACATACCACATCACACCTCATACTGCTTTCAGGGACTTTAGATTCCAATCTGTGCTGCACTGTAGAAATGTGTTAGCACCTTAAAGTAGAACTATAAGCAAAACGTTTTTTCATTTTGGATAGAGCTAGGGAGGATTATAACCCCTGTCAGCGTTTTTTTTTTTTTTTTTGCCATCTGTGTCCCATTGCAACGATTTTTCTTTACTTCATGACCAATAGTGAAACAGGTAGTGAGAGGAAATCTCTGCAAACAAGGGAATTCTTTGAGGACCTCCAGGTCTCCGGGTATCTACAGTTCACTGTACAGTAAAACCTTGGTTTGCAAGCATAATTAGTTCCAGAAACATGCTTGTAATCCAAAGCACTTGTATATCAAAGCATTTTTTTACATAGTATAAAAGAAGAGAGAGGCACCTCTAAGTGTAGCAATAAGTTGCTAAATGTTGTACCTTCATTAAATGTAACCATATTGCTGTACTTAGAGGCTCCTCTCTCCTTTTATATACTCAGTTGTGACATGATGCTACTCTTATATCAAGACATTGCTTGGATATCAAGGCAAAGTGTATTAAAAGATTTGCTTGTCTACCAAAACGCTCTCAAACCAAGTTACTCTCAAACCAAGGTTCAACTGTACATTAGTGTGATGGGAACTGGGAAGAATGCTCTTTGGATATGTGGTCAATACGAAGACTGCCCCCTTACATTGGTGGCAAGTGGAAAGAATGCTCCTTACCTTTGTGGTCATTTGGAAGAATGTCCCTTACATTTATAGTCATTAAGAAGAATGCTCCTTAATTTGGTGATCAATGGAAGGAATGCTCCCTACGTTGTTGGTCAGTCTATAAAATGCTCCTTACATTGGTCGTCAGTAGTGTTGAGCGGAATACGCCATATTAGATTTCGCGATATTTCACGAATATATAGAAGAATATTCGCGAATACTCGAATATGCAATATTCGTAACAAATATTCGCAATGCGAATATTCGTGAGCAACACTAGTCGTCAGAAGGAACAATGCTTTTTACATTTGAGGATATTAGCAATGGAAGAATGTTCCTTACATAGATGTTCAGTGAAAAGAATGCTCCTTGCACTGGCGGTCAGTGGGAAGCATGCACCTTCAGTAGGAAGAATGTTCCTTACATTTGTGCTCACTATGAAGAATTCTCCTTACATTTGTGGTCATTGAGAAGATTGCTCTTTACATTGGTGGTTAGGGGGTGCACTGCTTGTTACATTTATGGTCATTGGAAGACTGCCCCCCCCCCATTCTTATAAATAGCTAAAAAGATCAGTGTTGTCGGTGGTTATTCATCTAAGAGGCAGAAGTTCCTCGTTGTTCATGGAACCCCTACCTGGTGTTGAACGTTGAAGAACTTCTGGCAATGTACAAATCCCTCTGATGTGAATAGGGGCTTACTCCTAGATGGGCTAAAATCTTCTAGAGGATTTCAAACGAACTCTGTTTAAAGGCCCACTAGAGCCTATGGGATGACAATTCTTGCCTCTTGTGACATCAGTGTTTCAGAAAAAATAAGTATACCTTCTTGTATTGAGTTGTCCTAGCACTTCTTAGACCGTAATGTTATACATTTGCTACACAGGGCAGTGGTGTCATACAAGGTACGTTGCACAAGAAAGGCTCTAATGTGAGATACACACACCAGAACAATATAAGCAAACCGAGCTGCTCTGCAACTTCAAGTGCATCAAAGTAACATGTGTATCATAAGTGGTGAATAATATAGTAACAGGAAAAATCCATATAAAAACTTCCTCCTGGATGGAGAGAGGAATGTGACAAATAAATCCAAACGTAGATAATGATTATATGAGACCATAAAATAAAATCGAAAACTCTTCCAAATGTTCATATCACAGTTTAAACTGGAAACCAGTATCAGATGTAAATGGATTCTTCACAGGGTAATAGAACACACAATTCATAGAGGTGTACCAATCTTCTATGGTGAGATCCACAGTGACTCCAAACCAAAAGCACCAAGGGGAAAGTGAGGCAATAAAATAGATAGAAGATCCACCACCTATAATACCAATGCAGCTTACCGACAGGTTTGATCTCTTTTTAGGGAGATCGTTAGCGCTTGTGGCTGTTACCCCAGCCTCAGGTCTCTGTAGAACACAGAAGGCACTCCTAGGTCCCTTGTGTTAGTAGTCCTCAATGTGTTGAATAATAGTATATCCCCATGCAAGTAAAAATAAAGCTAGCATAGCGTGATACTGTATAAAAATGTAAAGTGGTAGTAAACTCTGTACTACCACTTTTACCTACAGGTAAGCCTATAATAAGGCTTACCTGTATTTAAAAAGAATATCTCCTAAACCTGTACGATTTAAGAGATATTCCCCTCGCAATGAGCCGCTGACTGCATTGGTGTCATTCTCTGCTGTCATTCTGACAGAGGAGAGCTGGGAAAAAGGAGACAATCACAAACTCTGCACATCTATTGTACATCTATTGTAAAGAAGGTTAATATTAGACCATTAGCAATATATATAATATTTGCTTTAAATGGAGGAGACAATAGTAACCTATGAGTCATTCTTGTGTACGGGTTTAATTAATGATTTAGACACAGAGACATTAGGTCCTCCTTGTGTAAGATAACATCATTAAAAATATGTTTTTATTTATCCTTTAAAGATTAACCATTTTCAGCACTTGAAATTTTCCATCCAGCGCAATAGCACACATGTTTTTTTCTTTGTATAAACTATGATCCCATAGGTGTCAGAAGCTAAGGCTTTCTTTTTTGTAGCCAAGCAACATTAGCATATTTTATGCAAATCCCTCAATAGCCTGAAGAGGTATACATATTAAGAATAATATACCCAATATTCTCCAGTGAAAATACTCTCCAAGGTTAATTTACATTCCGCACGAACACTGAATCAGTGTAGTCTATTGAATCAGAGCTTAGTGCATATTTCACAGGGTTGCATGTTAAACAGAAAGCCAATTTCAGCTCACAATTAAAAAGGGACTTATCATGTAACACGGAAAATGTTACAACTAAAGGTACAGTTCAAAATGTACATTATTTAAAGTGAACCTTTCCATTTCCGCTTGGTTGATCCACGATTTTACTGCGCCCAACTGCTCCCGCTTCAGCTGCAAAGACATCGGCTGGGGGTGTACATGCAAAGGCAGGCAGAGTGCATTCATTCACCTGAAAGGGGCCAGGCTGCAACTGCATAGTGTGGGTGTTTAGGGGTTAAAACTGTCAGTGGCGTGACATATCACTTCCTCACCACCTGTTATACACACTCTGAAAAGTCATTCACTGTGGATCACTCATCAGAAGTGTAAACTATCTCTAATGCCCTGCCCTGTAATGCCCTGTACACACGATCGGTTCATCCGATGAAAACGGTCTGATGGATTTTACCATCAGATATCCGATGAAGCTGACTTTCATCAGTCTTGCCTACACACTATCAGTTAAAAAAACAATTGTGTCCAACGCGGTGACGTAAAACAAAACGACATGCTGCGAAAAATGAAGTGCAATGTTTCTGAGCATGCGTCAACTTGATTCTGAGCATGCGTTAATTTTTAACCGATGGATTTCCCCACAGACGATCGTTTTTTTCTATCGGTTTTTTAACCATCAGATATTTTTAAAACGAGTTCAAAGTTTTTTTACCAATGGGAAAAAAAACAATGGGGCCCACACACGATCGGTTTGTCTGATGAAAACCGTCCATCAGACCGTTTTCATCAGACGAACCGATCATGTGTACCGTCCTTATTCTCCTTAGAGCCGCTTGGAGGACCAGCCTTGGTTTATACGTGCACTTTACCCCTGCAGGGGTGAGTGTCTCTGGTGAGTGGGGACCATAGGCGTGCGCACAGGGTGTGGCAGGTATGCCCAGGCACACCCTAATCACTGTGTGCAGGACAGATTCCCCCTAATGCCCTGGTTCCCCACGCAGCACTTCCAGCTTTCCTAGTCTCCTCTCCCTCCAGCTGTTGTTGCAGGGGTATTTTAGGATGAGTGGGGAAGGAGCCAGTAAATATGTAACTTACCAGCCTCTTCCCTTTCATCATGAGTGATTTGTGCTATGTGTTTAATCTTTGGTGTGCACACCCTAATGCAATAGGCTGCGCACGCCTATGGTGGGGACACAGGAGGGGGAGCACCGGACCCACTGCGGATAGCACCAACTGTGAACTGTGATTTTCTTTTAACACCAGGAACACCTGGAAGCTTTTTCCCCTTATTGCTGGATCTCTGGAATTGATTATGGACTAACTGTTTTACCATTTTATTCACTATTTTCTCACGGAATCACAATTTTTTATGATATTATTGCATATGGTTTTTTTATGTCACTATATGATTTGGCACTGTGTGTATACATAAGTATATTGGATGCTTTTGACTGTCACCTTCATCGGTCACACATAACCTTAATTATAATTACACACACACATGTTCACCCTCTTTAGGTGACTCTCTACTGCACCGGTGTTGCATTTATTGCCTAATATACATCCGGACTTAGAGCATATTATTATCACTTGTTGTCAGATTCACTCTTTGAACCTAGGTACTAGTTTAATACTGACCAGTACAGACAGCGCCACTACCCCCATCTTCCCCTCATATATATTTTTTACTTACCCCTTTTAGGGGTACGTGTTAGGGGGGGCAGCAGTCTGTTCATTCACCTTTATATCACTTTTAGTTCTCACCCCCACACCCGTTTATATCCTAAGCGCGGATTCCCACTAGTTAATGATATCAATAGAGACTAAATGGCTGGAGTAACAGGTCTGTGTATAGGGTGGAATAGATACTGGTAACTGAGATGTAGTAAGGGTCTTGAACAGTGATGGCGAACCTTGGCATCCCAGATGTTTTAGAACTACATTTCCCATGATGCTCATGCACTCTGCAGTGTAGTTGAGCATCATGGGAAATGTGGTTCCAAAACATCTAGGGTGCCAAGGTTTGCCATCTCTGGCCTAGAGGTAAGGTGACTCGAAGGTGGGCCTGGGTTCCACTCACCCACTGCACCCCCATGGGGATCTAGCTGTGCAAGAGGGGAGCCGGAAGGGTCTTGCTTTTGGCCATGTCCTCTGTAGACCAACCAGTTTGTGGAGCGAAGAGACCTGAATGAGAGAGCTTAAGGGAACAATCTTGAGTCCCGTGCCCATAATCCGCTGAGTAGATTTTTATTTTTTAAGTCGCTGAGCCATTATCATTATTTCTAACCCCTCCTAGGTGCTAACATATTCAGATAGTAATGAGACATGACTGTTAGGAGGAGGACTGAGGTATCTTTATCCATTTGTGGACCGCCCACTGCCCAATTGTGGCAGGGAGGGCGTTCTGTGCTAGATCACGTACCTAGTGCGTGATCTGACACTTCCAGGTCTGGGGCGTGTTCGCGTGTCACCAGCGACCCGCTCCAGCTGTGATTAGACACAGCGGGAGCCAATCAGAAGACTCAACAAAATGGCTTATGCAGTAAACACACAACCGTTTTTCGGGTTCTAAAAAATTACGTATTTGTTTATGTCATTAACCCCTTCCATACCGGACCATAGGGATTTGACGTCCGCAAAAAGCCCTCGCCGATCAGAGTGGACGTCATATGACGTCCTTAGTTCCCGGCGATCTAGGGCACGTGCGCACCAGCGGCACCACTCGCGACCCCGCGCGCGTGCCCGACGGTCGCGACTGCCGCTAGGCACCCGCGATTACCGGTGATCACACAGATCCACCTCCTGTCAGCGGTGAGGAGACTGATGTGTGTTCCCAGTACAGAGGAACACACATCGGTCTCCTCCCCTTGTGAGTCCCCCTACAGTTAGAACACACTTTAGGGAACATTTTAACCCCTTCAGCGCCCTCTAGTGTTAACCTATTCCCTGCCAGTCACATTTACACAGTAATCAGTGCAGTTTTATAGCACTAATCGCTGCGCTGTGTAAATGTGAATGGTCCCAAAAATGTGTCAAAAGTGTCGCCGCAATGTCACAAAAAACGCAGATCGCCATCATTACTAGTAAAAAAATAAAATAAAAATGCCATAAATCTATCACCTATTTTGTAGATGGTATAACTTTTGCGCAAACCAATCAATATACGATTATTGCTTTTTTTTTACCAAAAATATGTAGAAGAATATGTATCGGTCTAAACTGAGGAAATTTTTATTTATTTTTTTAATTGTGATATTTATTAAATAAAAAAGTAAAAAATTGTGTTTTTTTTTTTAATTGTCGCTCTTCTTTTGTTTATAGCGCAAAATATAAAAACCGCAGAGATGATCAAATACCACCAAAAGAAAGCTCTATTTGTGTGGTGAAAATGCCCTGTATGGAAGGGGTTAAAAACGATTGTGTGTGGGCTTCAGAGCATTTTTCGGGTTCTAAAAAATGGGAAATTTTTTTTTCGAACCTGTTCTATTTTTTCACGATGTTTTTAACGTTGTCGTTTTTAAGGTTGTAAAAATGGTCGTGTGTGGGCTTTAACGACGTGAAAAATCTGCACATGCTCAAAAGCAAGTTATGAGACGGGAGCGTTCTGGTAAAACTAGCGTTCGTAATGGAGTAAGCACATTCATCACGCTGTAACAGAGAGAAAAGCGCGAATCGTCTTTGCTAGAGCATTTTTTTTCACGATTGTAAGTAGGCAAGGCAGTTTTAATGATCGGGTTGAAAAAAACGTTGTTTTTTCTAGAGCCTGAAAAACGTAATTTTTTAGAACCCGAAAAACGGTTATGTGTACGCGTCATTAGAGTCAGGACGCTCTCTACCTTGCAGATAGAGAAAGGAGCTGTGTGTTAGTGGGCATCCTGACTCTCCAGTAGTCCAAGGGAGGGGGCGAGCATGACACTCCACACCAGGGAGAAAGCCTCGCATTACGGTGTGTAGTTACAGACAGAAGAACAGGAAGTGAGGATTTCTTAGAAGAAATAAGGACATTTAAAAAAAAATCGAGTGCAGCTCTGTTATATACTTTTCAATAAACTTTGAATGTTTAAACGCAAAATTGAAGGATGAGGTAAGTGAGGGATGACTGTGCTAAGGTAAAGGAAGCTAGGGGAAAAAAAAATACCTTTAACCTCTATATTAAAGCGGTTGTAAATTATAATGTCACATATACCACCCCCCAAATACACAGGTGAAATACTCATGTGAATTGTTACACAGGTCAAAAGATTTGTAATTGTGTTATTACCCGGTTTTGGAAACTCACTTTAGCCCTATGCTGAATTTTATATTGTTCTTCATGTTGTTTGCGGTGGCATTACAACCTCTTGGCCTGTGCAATGACAACCATGATGTAGGTGACCACTACCTTTAAAATATCTACATTTACAAATGGCGCTGTTTAATGCCGACCAAAATTCCTCCTTTGATGGAATGTAAGCATAGCCCATCCATACAGTCATCAGGGGCCTCCATCTCGAATTGAATAGAATCAATGTTCTAGGGATTCAGTGCATGCATTATCAATAGAAGCTCTTGAAAGAATGAAGAGAGCACACGGAGCTACTGAAAGTGATAATGTAGTCACACATACTGAATGCAGTATTCTTCAGGTAAAATGAGAAATAACAGTAGCACATAGTTATAACCCTCAAAAGCAAAGAGCACACTATACTGTAGATGTCACTTGAATTATTACTGTGCTATTAATTGAATTCCTTCTTTCGGAGCTGCAAGCTGAGGAATTACAGTTGCTCTCTTTTTACGAAATATAATGAATATTTTTCATTATTAGAGCTATGAAAGGCATTGAATGATGTACTTTAAAAGTGTGATTTCCATGGTATTACAATGGACATGGGGAAAAATGTACAATATAAATGAGGACTGTTGTGAAATCACACAGAATGATAAACAGGGAAGACTTTCTTTCTGGTCAGGTTTAGAATCACAAGAACCGAAAATATTCTCAGTATACTGTCTATTCGTAGGTTACAGAGAACTATTTTTTGCCATCACTAGGTGGAGCCCTCCAAGCACACACCATTTAGGCTGCATTCACACCTAGACAATTTAAATTGCGTCCGAAATCGCTGCGTTTTTAAATCGTGGTAAAACGTGGAAAGCCATTATTTCTTAATAACACCCCAATGGTGATACATCTTGCTGCAATTGCGGCAAATAGCAACGCGCAATGTGCAAGCTTCTTTTGGGCGTTAGTACGCAAAAGCATTGGTTAAAAGGCCGCGCATGCTCAGAATCAAGTCGACGAATGCTTGGAAGCATTGAACTTTGTTTTTTTCAGCACGTCGTTGTCTTAAAACATGTAAACATTACCGCGTTCTAACGCGATCGGTTTTTTAACCGATAGTGTGTAGGCACATCAGACCATCAGTCAGCTTCATCGGTTAACCGATGAAATCGGTCCTTTCGGACCGTTCTCATCGGATGGACTGATCGTGTGTACGCGGCCTTACAATTTGGCACTAGGTCGCTTTAATTGACGATTGCGCGATTATGCGACGCTGTACCCAAACTAAATCTGTGTTCTTTTTTCCCCACAAATAGAGCTTTCTTTTGGTGGTATTTAATCACCTCTGCGTTTTTATTTTTTGCGCTAGAAGCAAAAAATGAGGCGACAATTTAAAAAAAAAATACAGTAAAACCTTGGTTTGAGAGTAACTTGGTTTGAGAGCGTTTTGCAAGACAAGCAAAATGTTTTAAAACATTTTGCCTTGATATACAAGCGATGTCTTGATATAAGAATAGCGTCATGCCAACACTGACTATAAAAAAGGAGGAGCCTCTAAGTGTAGCAATATGGTTACATTTAGGCTGCATTCAGACCTAGGCGTCTGCGGCAGCAGCGTATTTGGGCGACATGAAAAAGGCGTTTTGTCCCCACGATTTGCGGCAACAAAACGCCCTTTTCTTTTTGCTGGAGCGGTGATGTTTTACATTGTCGGCTATTGCCGAACGCCCGATACACCTGAAAAAAAGGGTCCGGGACTTGTTTGAGCTTCAGGCGTATGGGCGTTTGGGCGTTCGGCTTGGAGATGTGAACAATCTCCATAGCCGACAATGTAAATTCGCCCCTCCAGCGTATGTCAGGCTGCTTCAGCGTCGGGCTTCAGGCGACAAAACTCCTAGGTCTGAATGGAGCCTTAATGAAGGTACAACATTTAGCAACTTATTGCTACTCTTAGGCCGCATACACACGATCGGTCCATCCGATGAGAATGGTCCAACGGACCGTTTTCATCAGTTCACCGATGAAGCTGACTGATGGACTGATGTGCCTCGGGTCCCCTGCTGTGCAGCACATGCCTCCAGTGGCTGTGCACCCTCTTGTAGGGAACACCGTACCCCTATGGCAGGGGTGGCAAACTCAAATTCATCTAGGGCCGTATCAGCAGTGTGGTTGCCCTCAAAGGGCCAGTTGTATATGGGTCGCACTACATACAGAATGCAGAGTTCAGGATTACGTCAGGATTATGCTACATACACAGTGCAGGGATTCAGGGGTCCGCACAGACCCCCATTACATCAGAGTCCGCACAGACCCCCATTACATCAGAGTCTGCACAGACCCCCATTACATCAGAGCACCATTACATCAGAGTCCGCACAGAGCACCATTACATCAGAGTCCGCACAGAGCACCATTACATCAGAGTCCGCACAGAGCACCATTACATCAGAGTCCGCATAGACCCCCATTACATCAGAGTCCGCTAAGACCCCCATTACATCAGAGTCCACATAGACCCCCATTACATCAGAGTCCGCACAGACCCCCATTACATCAGAGTCCGCACAGACCCCCATTACATCAGAGTCTGCACAGACCCCCATTACATCAGAGTCCGCACAGACCCCCCATTACATCAGAGTCCGCACAGACCCCCCATTACATCAGAGTCCGCACAGACCCCCATTACATCAGAGTCCGCACAGACCCCCACTACATCAGAGTCCACACAGACCCCCCATTACATCAGAGTCCGCACAGACCCCCCATTACATCAGAGTCCGCACAGACCCCCATTACATCAGTGTCCGCACAGACCCCCATTACATCAGAGTCCGCACAGACCCCCATTACATCAGAGTCCGCACAGACCCCCATTACATCAGAGTCCGCACAGACCCCCCATTACATCAGAGTCCGCACAGACCCCCCATTACATCAGAGTCCGCACAGACCCCCATTACATCAGAGTCCGCACAGACCCCCATTACATCAGAGTCCACACAGACCCCATTACATCAGAGTCCGCACAGACCCCCATTACATCAGAGTCCGCATAGACCCCCATTACATCAGAGTCCACACAGACCCCCTTGTAAATGCTGTGGACTCAGATGTACAGGGGGAACTCTGATGTAAGGGGGGTTCTGCTCACCAAAGCCCCCCTCTTGCACCAGAGTCCACAGAGCACCCTTAAATTAATTAAAAATATACACTGGGAGGTGGGAGAGGGTGAGCTTACTCACCCCAGGATGGAGGGTCAGGGGCGGGCTGCCTGCATCTTTCCTAACATTTTCCCGGGGATGTGTGAGCGGGGAAGACACAGGGGGTGTGGGCGTGCCACACAGTGTAGAGAGGCGGGAAGAGGAGGGGCAGCGTCCGAGCAGCGCCTGAACTGTCAGCGTGGATTCTGAGCTGTGTGTGAGAGAGACACACAGCTCAGCCAATCAGCCACGCCAGAGCCCGAAGATGACACAGGCATGGCCGCATAGCGGTAGGTGAGCGGCGGCCGCGACCTGTGGTAACCCTGTCCAGGCCGCGGGCACCGCTTACCTCCCGATGTGTGGCCTGAGCAGGCGGCACTGGAACAAGTGGTGGAGGCTGGCGGGCCACATGACAAGGCTTGGCGGCCCAGATTCGGCCCGCGGGCCTTGTGTTTGCCACCCCTGCCCTATGGGGTTTCGCGCAGCAGTGCCATTGTGCCACGGTATAAGTGTGTGAGCCAGTTGAGAACCGGTTAGGGCATCGCAAATGCATCCCATGTTTTGCCGCAATCTGGATTTAAATCACCTAGGTGTGAATTGAGCCATAAAGGGTATTTCCATTTTGCAGCCAAATTGGGATAATACCTTATTTATATTTGTAACATGTCCCATTCACATAGTGTAACTTTGCAAAAATAAAATAAAAAATTGCTGCTTATTGTTTTTTAAATGTTCTCTTCTGGGACTTTGAGCAAGGAAAAATTATTTTAGTTCTCCTTGTTACCATTATTAACCCTGTCTGTACTGTGCAGAGCATTTCATCAGTTGTACTAGATGTGAACACTGTTTGACTTAAGCCTGGTTCACACCTACCGGTATGCATTTTTTAGTGCATTTTCAGTTTTGCAGAAACACACTACATCTATTTGTTTCTATGTATGTAGTTCACATCTGTGTATTTTATGGAAAGGCCCAGGGCCTTTTTTCGGGTTTTTGGTTCCATAGACTTAAATGGAGAAAAATGTGTATTGATAAACACAAAATGCACCTGGAATATGCAAACCGCAACCTGCATAGGTGTGAACCAGGCCTTAAAATGTTAGGCTTAAAGGGACACTAAAGTCAGGGATTTTGTTAAAAAAAAAAATAACAAACATGTGATACTTACCTCCACTGTGCAGTTCGGTTTGCACAGAGTGGCCCGGAAACCTGTCTTCTGGGGTCCCTCGGCGGCTGTCTGGGCTCCTCCTCGCAAAAGCTTTCCCTCTTCATGCGAGGGCGCTCGCATGGAGGAAAGCTTTTGCGAGCGCGCTCCCGTGATACAGCGGCGGCCATAGCCGCCGACTGTATCACTCGGCTCCGCCCCCCAGCGCGCCGCGTCATCCGCCCTGATTGACAGCAGCGCTAGCCAATGGCTGCGCTGCTATCAATCCGCCCAGCCTAGCCAATCAACAGCCAGGCTGGGAACCGAAGAGGACGACGTGGACACGCCCGGGAGATTCGAACGGTCAGGTAAGTACAACGGGGGCTCGGTGGGGGCCGGTGCTGCTAGATGTTTTTTTACCTTCATGCATAGGATGCATGAAGGTAAAAAAACTTGTACCTTTACAACCCCTTTAACTAGAATCAAGTGGAACCAATTGCGTCCAGAAGTCACCTAATTAGTAAATATTCGACCTGTGTGTAATCTAATCTCAGTATAAATACAGATGTTCTGTGAAACCCTCAGAGGTTTGTTAGAGACCTTTAGTGAACAAACAGCATCATGAAGGCCAAGGAATACACCAGACAGGTCAAGGATAAAGTTGTGGAGAAGTTTAAAGCAGGCTTAGGCTATAGAAAAAATCTCAAGCTTTCAAGATCAGTAGGAGCACTGTTCAGTCCATCCTCCAAAAATGCAAAGAGTATGACACAACTGCAAACCTACCAAGACATGGCCGTCCACCTAAACTGACAGGCCGGGCAAGGAGAGCAATAATCAGAGAAGCAGCTAAGAGGCCAATGGTAACTCTGGAGGAGCTGCAAAGATCCACAGCTCAGGTGGGAGAATCTGTCCACAGGACAACTATTAGTCGTGCACTCCACAAATCAGGCCTTTATGGAAGAGTGGCAAGAAAAAAGCCATCATTGAAATAAATCCATAAGAAGTCCTGTTTGCAATTGGCAAGAATGCAAGAATCCATCTGTGTAAAAAAAAAAAAAAAAATCAGGGCACACTTAACTCCTACAGTGCCACCTACAGGTTAACCCCTTCACTGCCAGTGTCATTTTTACAGTAAACAGTGCATTTTTATAGCACTGTTCGCAGTATAAATGACAATGGTCCAAAAATACTGTAGTGTCAAAAGTGTCCGCCATAATGTCGCAGTCACAATAAAAATCGATGATCGCCGCCATTACTAGTAAAACATTTTTTTTTATAAAAATGCCATAAAACTATCCCCTATTTTGTAAGAGCTATAACTTTTGCGCAAACCAATCAATAAACGCTTATTGCGATTTTTTTTAACCAAAAATATGTAGAAGAATACGGATTGGCCTAAACTGAGAAAAGCATTTTTTTATATATATTTTTGGGATATTTATTATACCAAAAAGTAAAGAATATTAAAAAAAAAATCTAAATTGTTGCTCTGTTTTTGTTTATAGCGCAAAAACTAAAAACCACAAAGGTGATCAAATACCACCATAAGAAAGCTCTATTTGTAGGAAAAAAAAGGACGCCAATTTTGTTTTGGGAGCCATATTGCACAGCCGCGCAATTGTCAGTTAAAGCGATGCAGTGCCGAATCACAAAAAGTGGTCTTAATGTGTTTTTCTACCTCCTTCTAATGTCCTCCACAAGCTCCAAAACGTCTCCTTTTCTTCCTTGCTTCTATTTGTTTGGAACAAGAAGTGCACAGTAGTTGAAGTCATGTAACTGCTCTATGCATACAACAAATCCCATAGACCATAATCCATCGCTGAATCAAGCAAGAGAGGTTGGCTACATTCAGGGCCGTCTAAATAGCATCATGGGCCCCTGGGCAAAGTAATGCTCTGGGGCCCCTACAATGATGATAGTGCAGGTAAACAGACATTAAGTAGGCAGGACGCCGACTGCCTCCCCTGTGCATCTATCACTCTCAGTGCCATCATAGGGCCCCCAATTTCGAGGCAGCGTGGGCTCAAGGACCAGCTGCTTTGGGGAAAGTGCATGCCCCCCCCATGTATCTGGGGCCCCTGGGCAGTGCCGAGGTGTGCCCTCTCATTAAGACAACCCTGGCTACATTCCTACATAAAGTGGCACTATGGAGAATGTTCACAGCAGAAAAAGGTTAAGGTCCCTTTCACACTTGTAGGACTTTAAAGTCGCACAATATTACCACGATTTTGCCGCGATTCGCGGCCGCGATTTCAATGAATGCCTGTGTAAGTGGCATCAAAATCGGACCAAAGTAGTGCAGGGACTACTTTGAAGTCGGCACTACTTAAAGTCTTGCCAGTATGAATGGTGTTCATGCAGTACAAAATCGTGAGACAAGTCGTATACATGTGAAAGGGGCCTTATGGAAGATTTTTAGGTGGCTGAGAGAAATAGCATACATAAATAGATTTTTTTTTTAACCAGAGTTTAGTGTCATCTTAAGTCCCCTTTCACACTTATACGACTTGTCCCACGATTTTGGACTGCAAAATCGTATGACAAGTCATTCTCCATTATTTTCAATGAACACCATTCATACTGGCACGATTTTAAGTAGTAGCGACTTCAAAGTAGTCCCTGCACTACTTTGGTCCGATTTTGATGCCACTTACACAGGCATTCATTGAAATCGCGGCCGCGAATCGTGGCAAAATCACGGCAAAATCGCGGCCGCGAAATCGCAGTAAAATCGCGCGACTTTGAAGTCGTTTAAGTGTGAAAGGGACCTAAGGCCCCTTTCACATTTATACGACTTTTCTCACGATTTTGTACTGCAAAATCGTATGACAAGTCATTCTCCATGATTTTCAATGAACACCATTCATACTGGCACGACTTTAAGTAGTGCCGACTTCAAAGTAGTCCTTGCACTACTTTGGTCCGATTTTGATGCCACTTACACAGGCATCCATTAAAATCGCGGCCGCAAATCGCGGCAAATTCGCGGTAAAATCGCGGCCGCGATTTTACCGCGATTTTGCCGCGATTCGCGGCCGCGATTTCAATGAATGCCTGTGTAAGCCCTGGTTCACACTGGGCTGCGGGAGTGAAATTTCACTCCCTCTGGCAGTCCCGATTTCAGCACAAATTTGGAGACATCTGTGCAGGTTTCTGCACAGATGTCAATGTAAATCGCGCCCTGAAATCGCAAAAAGTAGTACAGGAACTACTTTTTGAAATCGGTGCAGCGCCGCATATGCGGTGTCGCAACGATTATGACGGTGTCATTTCCGGCAATTGCCGCCGATTTGAGATGCGATTTCACATGTGAAATCGCATCTCAAATCGAACTAAATCGTACCCAGTGTGAACCTGGGCTAAGTGGCATTAAAATCGGACCAAAGTAGTGCAAGGACTACTTTGAAATCGGCACTACTTAACCACTTGACCACTGGGCACTTAAACCCCCTTCCTAACCAGACGATTTTAAGTAGTAGCGACTTCAAAGTAGTCCCTGCACTACTTTGGTCCGATTTTGATGCCACTTACACAGGCATTCATTGAAATCGCGGCCGCGAATCGTGGCAAAATCGCGGCAAAATCGCGGCCGCGAAATCGCAGTAAAATCGCGCGACTTTGAAGTCGTTTAAGTGTCAAAGGGACGTAAGGCCCCTTTCACATTTATACGACTTTTCTCACGATTTTGTACTGCAAAATCGTATGACAAGTCATTCTCCATGATTTTCAATGAACACCATTCATACTGGCACGACTTTAAGTAGTGCCGACTTCAAAGTAGTCCTTGCACTACTTTGGTCCGATTTTGATGCCACTTACACAGGCATCCATTAAAATCGCGGCCGCAAATCGCGGCAAATTCGCGGTAAAATCGCGGCCGCGATTTTACCGCGATTTTGCCGCGATTCGCGGCCGCGATTTCAATGAATGCCTGTGTAAGCCCTGGTTCACACTGGGCTGCGGGAGTGAAATTTCACTCCCTCTGGCAGTCCCGATTTCAGCACAAATTTGGAGACATCTGTGCAGGTTTCTGCACAGATGTCAATGTAAATCGCGCCCTGAAATCGCAAAAAGTAGTACAGGAACTACTTTTTGAAATCGGTGCAGCGCCGCATATGCGGTGTCGCAACGATTATGACGGTGTCATTTCCGGCAATTGCCGCCGATTTGAGATGCGATTTCACATGTGAAATCGCATCTCAAATCGAACTAAATCGTACCCAGTGTGAACCTGGGCTAAGTGGCATTAAAATCGGACCAAAGTAGTGCAAGGACTACTTTGAAGTCGGCACTACTTAACCACTTGACCACTGGGCACTTAAACCCCCTTCCTAACCAGACCAATTTTCAGCTTTCGGTGCTTTCACACAAATAGAGCTTTCTTTTGGTGGTATTTGATCACCTCTGGGTTTTTTATTTTTTGCGCTATAAAAGAAAAACGACTGAAAATTCTGTAAAAAAAACTAAAAAAAACTTGTTTCTGTCATATTAGCGGGTTATTTGTCACACACAGCATATGCATACCACAAATTACACCCCAAAACACATTCTGCTATTCCTCCCGAGTATGGCAATACCCCATGTGTGGGACTTTTACACAGCGTGGCCACATACAGAGGCCCAACATGCAGGGAACGCCATCAGGCGTTCTGGAACACCCAGACCAATTCTGACATTTCTCTCCTACATGGAAAAATCATCATTTATTTGCTAGAAAATTACATAGAACCCCAAAACATTATATATGCTTTTTTAGCAAAGACCCTAGAGAATACAATGGCGACCGTTACAACTTTTTATCTCGCACGGTATTTTCGCAGAAATTTATTGAACGCGTGTTTTTTAAAAAAAAACTGTTTTGTGCTTAAAACAAAATAAAACAGTAAAGTTAGCCCAATTTTTTTTCATAATGTGAAAGATGAAGTTACGCCGAGTAAATAGATACCCAACATGTCACACTTCAAAATTGCGCACACTCGTGGAATGGCGCCAAACTTCGCTACTTAAAAATCCCCATAGGCGGTATTGCAGAGTATTGGGGTATTGCAAAGTATCATGCAGGGTATTGGGGTATTGTCGAGTATTGGGGTATTGCCGAGTATTGGGGTATTGCCGAGTACTGGGGTATTGCCGAGTACTGGGGTATTGCCGAGTATTGGGGTATTGCCGAGTATTGGGGTATTGCAAAGTATCATTGGGGTATTGTCGAGTATTGGGGTATTGCCGAGTATTGGGGTATTGCCGAGTACTGGGGTATTGCCGAGTGTGACGGTAGTAGAACATATCCCCGTCAAGCATTCCCTTCTTCTCCCATAAAAGAAATCACCCAATATTCCCCGACTAGGAATATCCCTGGAATCGCTGAATAATCCACACATGAGCCATGGCTTAATGCTGAATGTAACAGGACACACTTTATTGCAAGTACACAGCACACTTTATACAGGATTTGGAACATCCCGCCCCCAACAACCGCTTTCCCATTGGTCCATCGTAAAGTATGCAGTCTTCACTCTGGTCCTCTCAAACCATGTAAATGAGGACTTGAAAATGTCTCAGCAGAGATTGGTCCCAATGCTTGAATAGCCTGAATATGTGTGGCCAGGCCTGTGATGTGTTTTCAGACAAAAGCCCCAGGGGGGTCAATCAATGTACACAATAGCCAGCCACAGAACAATGGAGCCGTCTGGAGAATTGAGACAGGGCAGAAGTCATTTACACCTGATAATAGAAAGGCTTTAGATAGGGTTATCACACAATGGACAATGAGTATTTCTTCTGAGTCTATTGACCTGGCTGGGGTTCAGAATTAAATCTTCTGTAATACATGAATTAGGATTTCAGTATTTCATGGTCCATGACATTACTCCCCCTGGGAAATAGTTCAACATCCGCAGTGGGACCCAAACGGGTCACTCGAGGATGTTGGGCAAGTAGTCTTAAGGTTCCAGGACTGTCTGCCAGGATAACCCATCCGCCTTCCTGGTTTGAGGCCCTGGCCCATAATCGGACGGCAAGAGGCTCGCATTCAGTCCTCTCCAAAAGCCCCTGTCCTGGCTAGGCCTGTCACACATCTCCCCTTTTGGCAGGGGACTAACCCAGTAGGAGACACCAGATGGGTTGTCTCTGAATTCAGTCAGTAGTTCCAGTCCCCCAATGCCGGTATCCATACAGTACCCCAAATCACTTGCTCCAAACCGAGCATTACTCACCCCGCCATCCTCTGCCTCTCTCAGGGAACATGTCTGCCGCTGGGGAGAGGCCTGGACTGGCCCTTCTCCCTGGAGTCCTTTCAGCCGCTGGAGAGATGACAGGGTGGCTGGGCTCAGTCCATCATGCTGTTGGGGGTCTGGGCCAACTGGCCACCATTTATGGGGTATACCAGTGGAGACTTAAGTCCCATCCACTGGTATCCACTCAAGCTGTAGTGGGGTGCAGCCGCTAGTAGCAGCCTGTCCTGCTGCCAGTGGTTCCGCTGGGAGTAAGAGCTTTACCACCTCAGCTGGTTGCTGGGGAGGGGGGCCAACCGCCCCGGCTCCCTGGAACTCCACAGTTGGTCCCGGTGCTGGGCAGAGATGGCTGGCAATCTGCCCTGTTGCCAGCACTTCTGCTGGGGATGCATAATCCATAACATCCTCTGAACAGTCCATACATTCTGTAATCTGTGGCTGGGGAGTGATCGCCATCTTCTCACCCTGAGCCTCCAAAACTGCCACAGGGGTGGGGCAGAGGTCTTGAACCCTCTGTCCGGTGACCAGCGCTTCAGCTGGGGAAGTTCCTTGTAACTCCACAAATACTGCTCTTGGGGCTGGGCAGAGCACAGTGAACTGTGGCCCTGATACCAGCTCTTCTGCTGGAGGCCCATCAGGTTGTTCTTCCTCAGCAGAGAAGTCCATCAGATCCCCTGTCTCTGCAACTGGTGTCTGGGAATAGAGGTTCACCATCTCCTGTCTTTCATTTGGTGCTGCTTCTTTAGGCGTTGTCACCGATCGTCGTATTTCTGCAATTCTCAGCTCATGTTGCCGCTCTCGTTCTTTCTCATCAAAAGCTTTAAAAGCTCTAAACGGAATCTTCCTTGTGTCTGCTGTGCTGTACTCACTGTTTGGAGAATGTGCGGCTGCTTGTTGGACTGCTGCCAGTTTTAACTGTAGCTCTGCGTTTCTTATTTGTTTAGCCTCCTCCGCTACTAGGGTCATCACTTTCAGCACCACATCCGCCGTTGGGTTCGGACCGAACCATGCTAATTTCTCTCTTATTAGCTTGTTAGCTGGTGATTCCTCCTCCTGAATCACTGGTGTCCCCATCTTCTGTACTGCTGGCGTTGCTGCAACCGAGTTCTCCTGGTCTAGCTCCATTTATTCTGCTATGATGACACGCTCGGTTTTGTTGCTAGCAATCCTTCCACAAACTTCCAGTAGTCCTTTCCGTGTATTTCTTTTAAGCAGGGTGTATCAGTCTTCCATTCACTGTTCCCAGTGTCTGCTTGGAATCCTGGTGTAAAGGAAAGTAGAAGGGAAAATCCCGTTGCTGCCAACCAGTTGTGACGGTAGTAGAACATATCCCCGTCAAGCATTCCCTTCTTCTCCCATAAAAGAAATCACCCAATATTCCCCGACTAGGAATATCCCTGGAATCGCTGAATAATCCACACATGAGCCATGGCTTAATGCTGAATGTAACAGAACACACTTTATTGCAAGTACACAGCACACTTTATACAGGATTTGGAACATCCCGCCCCCAACAACCGCTTTCCCATTGGTCCATCGTAAAGTATGCAGTCTTCACTCTGGTCCTCTCAAACCATGTAAATGAGGACTTGAAAATGTCTCAGCAGAGATTGGTCCCAATGCTTGAATAGCCTGAATATGTGTGGCCAGGCCTGTGATGTGTTTTCAGACAAAAGCCCCAGGGGGTCAATCAATGTACACAATAGCCAGCCACAGAACAATGGAGCCGTCTGGAGAATTGAGACAGGGCAGAAGTCATTTACACCTGATAATAGAAAGGCTTTAGATAGGGTTATCACACAATGGACAATGAGTATTTCTTCTGAGTCTATTGACCTGACTGGGGTTCAGAATTAAATCTTCTGTAATACATGAATTAGGATTTCAGTATTTCATGGTTCATGACACCGAGTATTGGGGTATTGCCGAGTACTGGGGTATTGCCGAGTACTGGGGTATTGTGGAGTATTGGGGTATTGTTGAGTATTGGGGTATTGTTGAGTACTAGGGTATTGTTGAGTACTGGGGTATTGTTGAGTACTGGGGTATTGCTGAGTACTGGAGTATTGCTGAGTATTGGGGTATTGTTGGGTATTGTTGGGTACTGGGGTATTGTTGGGTATTGGGGTATTGTTGGGTACTGGGGTATTGTTGGTTATTGTTGGGTACTGGGGTATTGTTGGGTACTGGGGTATTGCTGGGTACTGGGGTACTGCAGGGTACTGGAGATTGCAGGGTACTGGGGATTGCAGAGCTGGGATGGATTGAGGGATGGCTGGATCTGTGACTGCATTTGTCACAGATCCAGCCACAGCTCAGCTGCTGACACCCCGCTCCCCCCCCCTCTCCTCGCACACTGTACCGAACAGTACAGAGAGGAGAGGGAGGAGAGGGAGGAATCGGCGTCATGACGCCGGTTTGTTTACAAGTGATCGCGCCGTCATTCGACAGTGCGATCACGTGGTAAACGGCCGCTATCAGCGGCAATTTACCGTGATCCGTGATCCGTCGGGTCTTCTAGACCCGGCGAGCACGGACACTTTCGCGAGCGCGTCCCAGGGGACGCGCAATCGCGGAAGTGAAGGACGACGTCCCAGGGACGTTGTCCCAAGATAACTCCACCGCGCCGTAGCAGCAAAATGCTTATGGCGCGGTGAGAAAGTGGTTAAAGTCGTGCCAGTATGAATGGTGTTCATTGAAAATAATGGAGAATGACTTGTCATACGATTTTGCAGTCCAAAATCGTGAGACAAGTCGTATAAGTGTGAAAGGGGACTTATGGCCCATACACACGATCCGAATATCGGACGAAAACGATCGTCCGATGATGGATCGTACGATTTTCGGATCGTGTGTACACTACTTTCGACAGCCGATCACGACCGTTCATCCGATTAAATTCGATCGGACAAGCGCGAAAATTTTTCTCGTCCGATGTCCGATCGTCAGATTTTCGTTTAGTCAGTACAGCCGTCGTCCGATAATACAATACAAATACATTTCAACACGTGACATCACTTCCGATCGTTTTTTTCTATCGTACGATAATTTTCGTGAGTTTAAAAACCTATTTTATTTTACTCGCGATTATTAAGCGAAAAAAGTCGTACGATCCGTCGGCCGATATTCGGATCGTGTGTATGGGCCATTAGTAAGGACAGTTGCTGCTAGCCCATATGTGAAGCATCAATTTTGGATGGGCTGCTTTTTTAAAGAGATTCTGTTTATAAGGCAAAATACCTGTGCGAAAAACCCTTGATTGTTCCCCAACTTTCAGTTTGCAGTAAACCTAAAACACTTCTTTAAGATATTGGCCAAGATATAAGGGGTATGGTTGCTTCCATCAAGACCTTTCTATACAGGTGTAAAATGAACACGATAAAATGGATATCTTATTATTTTTATGTTATTGCTCTAACAAAAATGTGTCAGCTTATATAATAAAACAACCAATGAAAAAACTCCCTGAAAACACTTATCCATGTTTCATCTTGTCAGTTATTTCTTTCATTCTAAGAAAAAAAGGAAGATAAAAAAACACATTGTGGTATTCTGAAAAATAATATAATGTCAGAAAAGATTATATATTTAACTGTTCAACCCTGAAAGAAAATATATTAAATCACCTTTTAAAATAAAATATGGGAGCTTGGGAAATTCACTTTAGCCATGCAAAATATAATGGATCAAGGTTGTCATGGATACCAGGACAATAACTGCTACAATTTGTACACGAATGTAGGTTTTAAAAAAAAAAAAAAAAAAAAGAAACAGATGTTGTCTAATGCACTTAATGGAGCTCTGCTATTATTTGAAAAAAAAAAAAAAAAAAAGAAGAAAAATACTATCAAGCTTCATAGTATACTTGACCCCTGAAAAGTAAAATTTGTCATTATTCAGGTAATTTAAAGCATTTTTTCTTTCTATTTCTTAAATAGCTATTTAACCACTTGTTTTATTTATGTTTTAGTTGGACTTTTTTTCATGGAATTTAATATTACTCTTCTTTCAGTGTAGAAAAAAATTAAAAATAAAATAGAAGAGAAACGACACTTAAAAAGACCTGTCATCAGTGACTCCAATCTTCATCTTCACATGATCTTTGTGACATTTCCCGGTGTGTTAGATGCCTGTATCCCATGCTGCACGATGGGGTTCCACCCACTAGATGCTATGCCTCTACTTTTGCCCCCGCAGAGCTGCAGCCATGAAGTGGCAGGCGGTTGGAGACACAACACCCACTGGGAGATGTAGATATCCAATTCACTCAGAAGTGTTGTAATCTGAAGCCGGATATACATTAGTAGAACAGTGTTAAAAAAGAGGATTTTTTTCGTCATACTTACCTGTAAAAAAAAAAATCTTTAAGTACATCATGGGACACAGAGTCAGGCTAATATTCATTACCTGCTGGGTTATACTCCATCCTCAGGAGAATGGACACTGGTAGACCAAGGTCTTTAGACAGGAAGTGATCCCCTATATAACCCCTCCCATACAGAATGTTACTTCAGTTTTGTAGCAAGCACTGAGTCCTCAAAAAGAGGGGAGGAACCTCTGTGTCCCATTTTGTACTTAAAGAAAAGGATTTTACAGGTAAATATGACAAAAAAAAAATTTTTCTTTTTCATACATCATGGGACACCGAGTCACCGAGACTGCTTGGACGTCCCAGAGCAATAGCCTTGAAGAGAGGGAAACACCCTGCCAAATATAAATAGCCATCAGAACTTTAAACGGCAGCCTGCAGTACACTGCGGACAAAAGCTAAATCCTTGGCTGCTCAAACATCCACTTGATAACATTTTGTGAACTTCTGCACTGAAGACCAGGTAGCAGCCTTACAAATCTGAGCCACAGATACCTAATGGCAAAAAGCCCAGGAGGTTCCTACACCCATGGTAGAATGAGCTTTCACCCTAAAGCTTTATGTTTCAGACCGTAGGCCTGAATGACCAACTGATGGACCCAATTGGAAATAGAAGCTTTGAAAGATCCCTGCCCTTTCTTGCGTCCCTTTGGTAAAACAAAAAAAGAATCTGATCCTCAGATCTCCGCAGATCTAGAAAAATAAACCTTGACTGCCCAGACAACGTCCAAAGAATGCAGTCATCTCTCTTCTGCCAAACGAGGCTGAGAGAAAAAAGAAGGCAAAATAATGTTCTGATTTAAGTGAAAGGCTGACACCACTTTTGGCAAAAAGAATGGAACATGTCATAACCGCAGGATTAAATAGGGTTCCCTGCATGACAGGACCGCCAACTCCGACATCCTCCTAGATAGGGAAAATTATTGGATAGCCGCACTCAAAGAAATCCAAAAAAAGGACTGTCTTTTATTAGTAAAAAGCAAACATGCAAACAGAGCACAGCCACAAGAGAGGACAGCCGACGCGTTTCACACTTTAACAGTGCTTAAGCCATGATTAAGCACTGTTAAAATGTGAAACGCGTCGGCTGTCCTCTCTTGTGGCTGTGCTCTAATTGCATGTTTGCTTTTTACTAATAAAAGACAGTCCTTTTTTTGGATTTTCTGAGTGCGGCTATCCAATAATTTTCCCTATCTACCATGTGTGCCTTGTGCATTGCCTGCACCTTGGTTTCCTGAGAAGCTCCATGATCTGCATGCAAGATCCACCTGAAGCGGTGTCTCCTTCTATCATGCGACGTCCTCCTAGCTGAGGTGATAGCCATCAGGAAGGCTAGCTTGCCTGACAGCAAGTCTAATGGGATGTCCTTAATAGGTTCAAATGATTGTTTCTGTAACACAGACAGCACCAACTTCAAGTCCCAAGGACACATAGTTGACCTAATGGGGGGGGGGAAGCAATCAAGTTGCCCCTTGCATAAAGGTTCGGATCAGTAAATGAAGGGCCAAAGGTCTTTGGAAGAATAGAAGTAAATGCTCATTAACGCTATAGGTGAGTTAATGTGCTTTTAGGCTGTCTTAAAATTTAAAATTTAAGGCGCAGCAAGTCACCCAGTGTGTCCGAATGGTACTTCACAGCAAACTCAAAGAAATTGTTGAAGACAGTGGATATGCATAAACACTAAGGGCCAGACACAGGATGGCGAGCGGTACTTTATTCCGGCGTAACGTTGCTCATTTACGTTACTCCGCCGAAACTTTAGGAGAAAGTACTGTATTCACAAAGCACTTGCTTCTAAAGTTGCGACAGCTTAGCAAAAATGGGCCGGCGGAATTCAAATTGGGCTGGTAGGGGGCGTATAGTACTTAAAATAGGCGCGATCCCGCGGCGAACGTACTGCCCATGTGCCGGCTGTCAATGTATCCCAAATTATGATGGTGTTTTGGAAGTGAACGTCAATGACGTCAATCCCTATTCACGGACGAGTTACGCAAACAACGTAAAACTTTTTCAATACGACGGCCATACTTAACATAGGATGCGCATGCTTTTTGTTGCTTTATCTTTACGCCGGGAAAACCCTTACGTAAACGTCGTAAAGTGACTGCGTCGGGCTCGCTTACGTTCGTGAATTACATATTCTCGGCGTAAATCAGCGGGAACGCCCCTAGCGGCCATTTTAAAATTGCAGTTCCGATACGACGGCGAAATACAATGACGCCGCTCGTATCTTAACTCAATCCCGGCGTATCTTGTTTTCTGAATACAGAAAACAGATACGCCGTCGTAGGTTAGAAGTTACGCGGCTTATCTAGAGATAAGCCGCGTAACTTCTACCTGAATCTGGCCCTATGCTCGGAGCGCAGGCAATCTGCGTTCCTTGCATGAGACTGACGGCCGTTTCAGCCAATCAGGTTCCCGGGTTCTGGTTATCAGGAACCTGATTGGTTGAAGCTTTCCACGGCGGCAGAAGACATCGAGGGAGGACATGGAAGCGTCAGGTAAGTGATTTTTACAGGGAAAGGGGCATCGTGGGGCACAGTGGCATTATGGGGCACAGTGGCATCATGGGGCACAGTGGTGACAAAGGGCACAAAGGCGACAATGAGCACAGTGGCATGGGGCACAGTGGTGACAATTGATGGCACAGTGACTGCATATGATGGCATGGCACAGTGGTGACAATTGATGGCACAGTGACTGCATTTGATGGCATGGCACAGTGGTGACAATTGATGGCACAGTGGTGGCGTTTGATGGCATGGCACAGTGGTGACAATTGATGGCACAGTGGTGGCGTTTGATGGCATGGCACAGTGGTGACAATTGATGGCACAGTGGTGGCGTTTGATGGCATGGCACAGTGGTGACAATTGATGGCACAGTGACTGCATTTGATGGCATGGCACAGTGGTGACAATTGATGGCACAGTTGCTGTGTTGCATGGCACACACAGTGGTGACAATTGATGGCACAGTGGCTGCGTTTGATGGCATGGCACAGTGGTGACAATTGATGGCACAGTGACTGCATTTGATGGCATGGCACAGTGGTGACAATTGATGGCACAGTTGCTGTGTTGCATGGCACACACAGTGGTGACAATTGATGGCACAGCGGCTGCATTTGATGGCATGGCACAGTGGTGACAATTGATGGCACAGTGGTGGCGTTTGGCATGGCACAGTGGTGACAATTGATGGCACAGTGGTGGCGTTTGATGGCATGGCACAGTGGTGACAATTGATGGCACAGTGGTGGCGTTTGATGGCATGGCACAGTGGTGACAATTGATGGCACAGTTGCTGTGTTGCATGGCACACACAGTGGTGACAATTGATGGCACAGTGACTGCATTTGTTGGCATGGCACAGTGGTGACAATTGATGGCACAGTGGTGACAATTGATGGCGCAGTGGCTGCATTTGGTGGCATGGGGCACAGTGGTGACAATTGATGGCACAGTGGCTGCATTTGATGGCATGGCACAATGGTGACAATTGATGGCACAGTTTCTGTGTTTGATGGCATGGCACAGTGGTGACAATTGATGGCACAGTGGCTGCATTTGGTGGCATGGCACAGTGGTGACAATTGATGGCACAGTGGTGGCGTTTGATGGCATGGCACAGTGGTGACAATTGATGGCACAGTGGTGGCGTTTGATGGCATGGCACAGTGGTGACAATTGATGGCACAGTGGTGGCGTTTGATGGCATGGCACAGTGGCGACAATTGATGGCACAGTGACTGCATTTGATGGCATGGCACAGTGGTGACAATTGATGGCACAGTTGCTGTGTTGCATGGCACACATAGTGGTGACAATTAATGGCACAGTGGCTGCGTTTGATGGCATGGCACAGTGGTGACAATTGATGGCACAGTGACTGCATTTGATGGTGTGGCACAGTGGTGACAATTGATGGCACAGTTACTGTGTTGCATGGCACACACAGTGGTGACAAGTGATGGCACAGCGGCTGCATTTGATGGCATGGCACAGTGGTGACGTTTGATGGCATTGCACAGTGGTGACAATTGATGGCACAGTGACTGCATTTGTTGGCATGGCACAGTGGTGACAATTGATGGCACAGCGGCTGCATTTGATGGCATGGCACAGTGGTGACAATTGATGGCACAGTTTCTGTGTTGCATGGCACAGTGGCTGCATTTGGTGGCATGGGGCACAGTGGTGACAATTGATGGCACAGTGGCTGCATTTGATGGCATGGCACAATGGTGACAATTAATGGCACAGTTTCTGTGTTTGATGGCATGGCACATTGGTGACAATTGATGGCACAGTGGCTGCATTTGGTGGCATGGCACAGTGGCTGCATGTGATGGGCACAGTGAGGCTGCAATATTTTTTTTTCCGTTTGCGCCCCCCCAAAAATTTTGAGCACCAGCCGCCACTGATATTTAGTGCTTACCTACAACCTTTTCACTGAGGAGTTTTAGTAACCTGTCATCTTCTTAAACTGTGATAAACATATGGGTAAAAATCAGTCTGACATAATGGGCCAGATTCAGATACATCCGTGTATCTTTGTGCGGGCGTAGCGTATCTCATTTATGCTACGCCGCCGTAACTTTGAGAGACAGGTGCTGTATTCACAAAGAATTTGCGCCCAAAGTTATGGCGGCGTAGCGTAAATGGGCCGGCGTAACCGTGCCTAATTCAAAATAGGCAGGTAGGGGGCGTGATCTATGTAAATGTATCGTGACCCCACGTAATTGACGCATTTTCCGAACGGCGCATGCGCCGTCCGTGGACGTATCCCAGTGAGCATGCTCCAAATTACGCTGCAAATACTCATTGGTTTCGACATGAATGTAACTTACGCAAATCCCTATTCGCAAACGATTTACGCAAACGACGTAAACGATGGAAAATTCGACGCTGTCCCGACGTCCGTACTTAACATTACGTACGCCTCATATAGCAGGGGTAACTTTACGCCGGACTTACGCTTACGCAAACAACGTGAAATAAGACGACCGGGCGCAAGTACGTTCGTGAATCGGCGTATCTAGCTCATTTGCATATTAAACGCGTAAATCGAGGGAAGCACCATCTAGCGGCCAGCGTAAATATGCAACCAAGATACGACGGCATAAGAGACTTACGCCGCTCGTATCTTAACTAAATTCCGGCGTATCTTGTTTTCTGAATACAGAAAAAATAAGTTACTTAGAAGTTACGCGGCGTATATCTCGAGATACGCCGACATATCTTCTTTCTGAATCTAGCCCCTTGTGCTTAATAATACAAGATGACAACCAGGACACGTCTCTCTCTCTTTGTAATGTAAGGAATACAGGGTATGGTCTGGACTTGCTGCTTCTAGTGCTTTCATCGTTCATAGACCACAATAATAATAAAATTAAAACATTTTTAAATAGTGTTATGATTTGCTGATTGTCATTTCATATGGATTTATGAGTGCACACTTCGGCATGGCGTCTGATAGGAGCTGGCTTTAAATGAACCATCTAATGAATATACTGTATTTATTGGCGTATAAAACCTCGTACACATGGTAGGACATCAGACAACAAACAAACTTTCCCTTGGATTTTTGTCCGAAGGGAGTTGTCCGGTCACACCCATAGCATACACATGCTCAGACGTTTTCGGCAACAAACACGCACGTAGTGACGTTTCAACGTACTGACGAGAGTTTAAAAGAGGAAGTTCAATTCTCCAGTGTCACCCTTTGGGCCCCTTCTGCGAATCGAGAGTTAGTAGAGGTTTCGTCTGTGTGCATTCGTGATTTTCAGTTTCATGCAATTTTTTTCGTTTCTGAACGTCCGTTCGTCAAGCAAACATGTTGCGCAATGGGGTTGTGCTAACTTGACCTACAAAAAAATATAGAAATATGTTTATTTTATGTAACCAAAATACACTAATCCAAAGTAAAGACATTGGCCCAGATTCAGAGAGAATTAGATTATCGTAGAGTATGAGAAATACTCTACGCCGCCGTTTTTTACCTGGCTCTACGTGGAATCCAGGTAGATTTTGTCCAGTAAACGACGACGGCGTAGTGTATTTCTCCCGTCGCAATCCATCTGCGCGAGTAGGGGGCGTGAAGCATTTAAAATAGGCGTGTTCCCGCGGCGATCGAACTGCGCATGCTCCGTTCGCAAATTTCCCGACGTGCATTGCGCGAAATCACGTCGTTACGTCATTTTTTCTTGAGTAGCGTCGTTTACGGAGATTCCTATTCCCGAACGAGTTATGTAAAAAAAAAAAAAAATAAATTTAAATTCGACGCGGGAACGACGGCCATACTTAACCTGGGCTACGCACCGTTAGACCAGCAAAAAGCTGGTCTAACAGTACGTATAAAAAAATAGACGAAAGCGATTGCGAAGACCGCGCGTATCTCCGTAAAAACTCATTTGCATATCCCGACGCATGAAAACGACGCGAACTCCTCCCAGCGGCCGCAAAAATATCGCAGCGTAGATCCGAAGGCTCTTGGATCGAAGCCGCCGTATATCGCGCAATATTCCTTTTGCCGAATATTCAAGTTATTCTGATTGGCTCTGATGCAAAAGAAGGGCGGAGAAGATAATCGCGCAATATTCCTTTTGCCGAATATTCGAGTTATTCTGATTGGCTCTGATGCGCCCTTCTTTTGCATCAGAGCCAATCAGAATAACTCGAATATTCGGCAAAAGGAATATTGCGCGATTATCTTCTCCGCCCTTCTTTTGCATCAGAACCAATCAGAATAACTCGAATATTCGGCAAAAGGAATATCGCGCAATATTCCTTTTGCCGAATATTCGAGTTATTCTGATTGGCTCTGATGCAAAAGAAGGGCCGAGTAGCTGATGCGATTCTTTTATGTTGCCAAAAATTCGCAATGCGAATTTTCGGCAACATAAAAGAATCGCATCAGCTACTCGGCCCAGGGTCTCTCTCTAATCATACCAGCAATGCTTTTAGACGTCGATGGAGATCACTAGGATGTGATCTGTTTTAAAAATAAATTTGATATTCGCGAATACTCGAATATGCAATATTCGTAGCGAATATTCGCAATGCGAATATTCGTGAGCAACACTAATTGTTACTGTGGTTAATAACAAATGTCATTTTAACTCTACTAATAATTAGAATTTGTATTTGATTTTTTACCACAATTCTGTACCATAAGAGGCTATCTTATGGGGCATTTAAAGTGGTTGTAAACCCACTTTTGCAAGTTACACCTACAGGTAAGCTTAGATTAAGGCTTACCTGTAGGTGTTAGCAATATCTCCTAAACCTGCACTGTTTAGGAGATATTCGCCGAATGACAGGACCGCTGTCTACGACACATGCGCCATAGACAACGGCGTGTAGGCGCACTAACAATAGCCGTCCTAAACATGGCAATGCCGTGTTTGACGGCTCCCACGCATGGGAGACATGGTGACGGCAGAGGGCACGAAGGGGAACTTTGTGGGCTTCGTTCTCAGGTAAGTCAATCATAATGAGCTAGTATGCTGTGCATACTAGCTCATTATGACTTAATCTTGCAGGGTATTTTTTTTTTTTTTAACAAGGGTTAACTTCCTCTTTAAAGGCACAATACCCCTGAGTAGTGGAACCAGAGGTACTAACGAAGACCCCCTAGAGGTACAGAGAGGGAGGAATAACATTACAATCTGGGAGGTCTATGACACCTATATTGAGGTGAGAGTTCTGAGTGCACAGTCACACATAGTACATGAAGAGGTCAGGCACCCAACTGAGATACGTACAATAAGGATTTACAATTTTGTCTCAATAATTTTTCCCACTGTTTGTTTCACAAGTAAGCTTTATGCAATACTGCATCACATGAATGTTGTTTTGTTTTTATACTGCAAGTTTGCATGTTTTAATCACCAAGCTGGATGAGGATTTGTCATTTGTGTTTATTTTATTTTTTATTTTTTTTTTCATTTGTGTTTATAATAGTATAAGTGGATTGGATACAAATTTAGAAGTAAAACAGTATTAGGTGGCGTACACACGACCGAGGTTCTCGCTAGAAACCAGCGAGATCCTCGCTGGGAGCTGCATTCCAGCGAGAACCTCAGCCGTGTGTACGCTCCTGGCTCGCCCTGCCCGTCGGGAATCCCGTTGAGCGAATAGAGAGCAGGCTCTCTATTTGCTCGACGGCCCGCCTGGATGAATGGCTGGTTGCCATTCCCGACGGGCGGGTCACCGATTTCGACGGCCGGCCGAAAGCCTCGACGGGCGGAACGATGTGTTCCGCCCGTCGAGGTTCTCGTACGTGTGTACGCCGCCTCACACAAACCACTGTTATTGGTATTTTGGAATTGTTTCAACATGAAAACACAACTTGGAGCAGCTCGACTTTCACTTATTTAAAGGGTCACTAAAGAAACATTTTTTTTTTTAGCTAAATAGCTTCCTTTACCTTACTGCAGTCCTGGTTTAATGTCCTCATTGTTCGTGTTTGCTGTAATCCTTCTCTGTTCTGCACACTTCCTGGTTGTCTGTTTCCTGATAAAAAAAAATTAAGGGAGCTTCTCTCTGTGGTCTCTAATCAAGGAAGTGTGATTACTGTCTGTCTAAAACCCCTCAGAACCAATCAGTTTAATTTTAAAAACAAACACTGCCCTGTATTGGCTCTGTGTCTCTGTACTTAACATAAGCATGAAACTAGATGAAAAACTAAACTATGGGCCAGATTCAGGTAGAGTTAGGCTGGCGGATCAATGGATCCGCCAGCCTAACTGTCACTTTAAGCCGGCGTTTTTGTTTTCTGTAACCAGAAAACAAGAAACGCCGGGTTGGAGTTCCGATGCGATCGGCGCAATTGAATTTCGCCATCGCATTGTTACTTCAACTTAAAAATGGCGCCGGGGGCGTTCCCGCTGATTAACGCTGAAAAAATATGTTAATCAGCGGGAGTCGGAAATTCACAATCTTTTTCGGGCGCGACGCAGTGACTTTACGACGTTTCCGGAAGCGATACGCGACGTAAAGATAAAGCAGCCCCCTAGTGGAGTATCCTATGTTAAGTATAGGCGTCGTCATCGCGTCGGAAAAAATAATAATCGCGTCGCTTGCGTAAAACGTTCATGAATGGGGATGTGACGTCATTGACGTTCACTGACAGAATTTGGAGCATGCGCACTGGGATGCATTGACACTCAACGCATGCGCAGTACGTTCGCCGCGGGATCGCGCATAGTTTAAATATTACACGCCTCGTACCCGCCCAATTTGAATTCCGCCGGCTCATTTGCGATGCGCTGCCCCAACTTTAGGAGCAAGTGCTTCATGAATAACAGCACTTGCTCCTAAAATTTCGGCAGAGTAACGTAAATGAGAAGCGTTACTCCAGAGCAAAGATGCTCTCATCTACCTGAATCTGGCCCTATAACTGCATCTTTGCTCTGGAGTAACGCTTCTCATTTGCGTTACTCTGCCGAAATTTTAAATTTTAAGTCACTGCGCCCGAAAACGATCGTGAATTTCCGACTCCCGCTGATTAACATATTTTTTCAGCGTTAATCAGCGGGAACGAGCCCGGCGACATTTTTAAGTTGAAGTAACGATGCGATGGCGAAATTCAATTACGCCGATCGCATCGGAACTCCAACCCGGCGTTTCTTGTTATCTGGTTATAGAAAACAGAAACGCCGGCTTAAAGTGACAGTTAGGCTGGCGGATCACTGGATCCGCCAGCCTAACTCTTCATGAATCTGGCCCATTATGATTGATTTTTATCTATTTTTAATCACTTTTAAAAGGAATCAGTTAACTAGTATGTCTCTATACCCTGTAAACAGTAATTTCAGCAAAAAAAATCCTTTACATCTCCTTTAAATACTATAGTGTGGGAAAACATATTGATATCAGCAGCAGCTTTAGACCAACACAAGATTATAGATACACCTCAAAACATCATGGGCTAGATCAGTGTTTCTCAATTCCAGTCCTCAGGCCCCCCAACAGGTCAGGTTTTCAGGACTTCCATTATTTTGCACAGGTGATTTGATCAGTTTCACTGCCTGGGCTCTTTCACACGTCTGTTCAGTTCGTCCGTTTTTTGGACGTCCGTTAACGGACCTCAATGCTTCCCTATGGGTTAGCGTCCGTTAGCGGATGAGCATCCGCTAACGTCCGTTAACATCCGTCTGCGGTAAGCTCCGTTTTTTTGGACGGAAGAAAACCCTATTTTTCTTCCGTCAAAAAAACGGAACGGATGAAAAACGGACGTTAGCGGATGATCCGTTTACCATACGATCCGCTAACGTCAGTTTTTCATCAAAATATGTAAAAAAAAAAAAGTTCTAAAAAAAAAAAAAAAACGGATGAAAAAACGGATGAAAAAAACTGTTGAAAAACGGATGAAAAACGGAACGGAAACTGATGTAAACTGGCGGAAAACGGATGGAAAACGGATGAAAAAACGGATCAACTGAAGGGGGAAAAAACTGATCTAAAAAACTGAACGGACGTGTGAAAGAGCCCTTAATAATCACCACAGCCTTTTCATCTGAGGGAAATCCTGAAAACATGACCTGTTGGGGGGGCCTGAGGACTGGAATTGAGAAACACTGGGCTAGATTCAGGATGGAGAGCGTACGTTTCTGCGGTCGTAGCGTATCCCATCACATTTACATATTCATATTCACAAAGCATTTTCCTGTAAAGTTGCGGTGGCGTAGCGTAAATGGCCCGTCGTAAGTCAAATTGGGCAGGTAGGGGGCGTGTATTATTTAAATTACGCGCGATCCCGCGCCGAACGTACTGCGCATGCGCCGGCCGTGAATTTATTCCAGTGCGCATGCTCCAAATCACGACGCAAATACTCAATGAAAACGACGCGAACGTCACTTACGCAAAGCCCTATTTGCGAATGTTTTACGTAAACGATGGGAAAAAATACGCCGGCACGCCGTCCATACTTAACATTGGCTGCGCTTAATACAGTAGGGGTAACATTACGCCGGACCTACGCTTACGCAAATGACGTAAAAAAAAATCGTACGGAATCGGCGTATTAGGCTCATTTGCATATTTTAGATGGGAACGCCACCTAGCGTCCAGCGTAAATATCTAATAGAAATCTATGCGTAACTGATTCTATGAATCAGTCGCATAGATAGGAGGGCTCAGACGCAGAGATACGACGGCGTATCTGGAGATACGCCGTCGTATCTAAAGAATCTAGTCCCATATATTTAACCAGGTGGCGCAGGAGTAACACAGTTAACAAATATGGGCCAGATTCTCATATATTTTCGGCGGCGTAGCGTAAGCCATTTACACTACGCCGCCGCTGCGTACTGGAGCAAGTGCTTTATTCTCAAAGCACTTGCTCCATAGTTTTCGCTGGCGTCTCGTAAATCGCCAAGCGTAAACCCGCGCAATTCAAATGGGGCGGCTTGTATTTAAATTAAGTGCGCCCCCGCGTCGAACGAACTGCGCATGCGCCGGCCGGGGAAAAAGCCCAGTGCGCATGCTCCAGCTCACGTCGGGAAGCTTCGTTGAAACCGACGTCAAAACGACGTGAGCGTCATTTACGCAACTCCCTATTCGCGAACGAGTTAGTAAAACGACGTAAGCGACGGAAAAAGCCGACGCTGACCCGACGCCATACTTAACATGGCATCCGACGGGACCCGACGGCATCCGACGGTACTTCGTAAGGTTACTCCACATAGAAGCTGGGGTAACCTTACGCGAACAAAAACGACGTACGCGACGACGGGGCGGCGTAAAAGCGATCGAGAATCGGCGTACTACCTCATTTGCATATGCAAATGCGAAAACAACGTAAAGGCCACCTAGTGGCCGGAGTTGTCATTACACCTACGATCCGCAAGTGTAATGGTTTTACACTTGTCGGATGTAGAAGCGTATCTATGCAAAAGTGATGCTAAGCATCACTCGCATAGATACGAGGACAAAAAAAAGGCGTTACGACGGGGTATCTGAGATACTCCGTCGTAACGCCTCTGAGAATCTGGCCCTATTTTTTTTTTTCACATCAAGGATAATATGTCCCTATATTAATGGAGTTCTTTGTGGTTCTTATTTATCTGCGTCTCCAAATTCAAGTGTATTGTGTGTTTTATCCTCAATATAAGCTTCATTTGAGCATGGATCCTGCTTGATTAGAGTGCTGAGCTAAGTTCCTACACTTATTTTGTGTTTCCTGCGTGGCTGGAGTGCTGTAATTGTGCCCCTGTTGCTTAATGAAGGATTTCCTGAATCATTTGCATAGTGATGAGGTGTCCTGCATTACAATTTTTAAATGCAAAAATGAAAAGAAATTGTGCACATAGGCCATGGGATTATATCCTTCAACTGAACATTTTTATTCCTAATTCAAGTATTCAAGAAATAACAGTTCCAGGACAAATTCTGATATCCATTAGTCAGTCTGTCTAATTCTGCGTTTCAGGTGATTCCTAGGTATATACAGTATACCACTCTACTTACTAGCATTACAGCTCTCAAGCAGCCTCTGCAGAGTTCAGAATAATGTTTTATCAGAGCACACACTCAGAATGGGCTTTCAGCTGTGCATTCCGAATACCCTGCAGCAATGCCCGAGAGCAATACATTTCAAGAATGTTTAGTGGGCTTTCCTTTTCAGATGTCCTTCTACTCTAATACATAAAACAGAAAAAAAAAGTGTTCAATATACAGTACTGTGAAAATGATTTAGGTAAAAAAAAATACTATTGTAGCGCTGATGTATATATATATAGTACATAAATGTGTATATTGCATTCCCTAGAGGGCATTCATGGACATTGAGATTGTTGAGTGTTTGGAGCCATCTAGTGGCCAATTGTTGTTAATGCAAGGAGGATTCCACTATCTGAGAAATAAAGAAGAAAGACTATTGGTTCTCAGAGTTGACCCTTGTAAATAGGAAGTTGATCAAAGACCCAGGAACAATTTCTTGGGCAGTGCATGCTGGGATTTGCTATATAAGGAGTGGGAGCAGCCATTTTAGGTCCCTTTTGGAACCGCATGGGCAGCCGGAGAGGATCTGTGAGGAGACGGGACCGAACAGCAAGGCCCACGGACATTTCCATTGAGCATCGGAGGACGGGAGTCCCCCAGCAGAGTTGGCCTGGTGTTTGATCCAGCAGACGGAGCAACGGGAGGAGGTCGCGAGACTGTACGGAGCCTGTGTCCAGTTAGGTGAGTGGGTTACGGCCCACAGTTTGTTATGCCTCACACGCCATTAGACTAACACACAGGCCTCACTACATACTTCCAAGAAGAAGCGGAGGGGTTGCCTTTAAGAAGGCTGAAGGCCTAGTTGTTCGGGACGCTCTCCAGAAGGCCAAGGCAGTTAACCCACTCATTGCGGAGACATTTCTTTTTCAGGAAGTTTACTCGTTTTGTTTGGATTACAAATTACTTGGGAAACATTATTAGCTAGCGAAGAAAGAAGATCAAGAACTGACTGTTTTTTTTTTTTTTTTGTGAGATCTCACGGTTACCTTACAAAGTAGGGGGAGCTCCTAGGCTTAGTTTTATTTTCTTATTCATATACCTGCAGGTATACTGTTTGCCATTTGATTGCTGTATAGATTTAATTTTATTGTGCTCTCATCCCATGTTAGGAGGATAGCACAGTTTATGTACTGGTGTTTCTTTACTTGCCAATTATCAACAGTAAAAGAATACTACTGTTTAAGCATACCAGGGTTGTGGCGTATTGCTTTATTCACTCTAGGTGCCGCTCGTGGATCCTGAAGTTACAAACAGGTATCTGGTATCACATTGTACAGTATTGTATTGTATTGCACCACAGCTGTGTAAAGGGGACTGAGCCTTATCATTGGGGTTGTAGTTAGAGTGCAGGCCCAAAATTTAATCAGCAGCTCCTGCGGGGGTCAGTGCTACACGTGGGGGCTCGGACCGGGATCCTGTCACTCTACAAGAAACCCACCCCCCCCTTGAGGTCACCATGGACCCCATCACAGTAGTCCGTTGGTGCGAAGCAGAAGGGACACGCTCAGAAGCAAGCGTGGCCATTGAACTCCCAGGGAGCTACTGGGAGAAGAAGCAAATCAAAGAGGTGGTACAGACATTGTCTCCAGACAGAAAGGCCTACGTGGTTGCAGTGAAACCAGACTTTGGGACTGATTGCACCTATGCCCTGATAGAGTGGGGACGGGGTGTTCCTGAAAATTTCCACGGTGCCACCATAAAATTGTCCGAGAAGACAGTGTTCCACCTGACACACCCCTGCAAAAAGCAGTTAGAACCCCTAGACAGGAACGCAGGAGCCGCCGCCCAGCGGCAGGCGGAACAACAACTGGCTGAGTTACAGCGACAATACCGTGAAATACAGGAAAAGTTTCAGGAGACATCCAGCATCATAGCAGATCGCATGGATGGACTGCGCGTCGGCTCAGAAGACAAGAGAGCTGGCCAGATGACACCAAACCCAAGGAGGGAGCCAAGAAGACGCAGCAGGGGCTATCTGCAAGAAGTAACTATTAGGAAGGATTTCCGCATTGATGGCCAGATAGGAGAAAAGGGACAGAAGGGCAAACTGTCTTACACCGGCCTCCTACACCAAATAGAGCTGGGGCTACAAAAAGGATATCTGGAATCGGAAATCAGAGAGGCTGTGATCCACGCCATCAGCCCAGGCTCAAGTGTTAGGGGCATGTTAGAGAGAAAGAGTGATTTGACTTTGAACCAGCTTAAGAGGATTCTAAAAAGTTACTATGAGGAGGAAGATGCCACAGAGCTATTCCACCAACTGATAAATATTGCACAGGACAGTAAAGAGACTCCTCAGAACTTTCTGTTTCGGGCCATTGAACTCAAGGACCGCCTGCTGTTTACCTCAGGAGAGAGAGGGAGCGGGGAACAATTTGGAGCTGAGCTGGTACAGAAGAAATTCCGGAGATCCGTGACCACGGGGCTGAGGAGCGACTATGTCAAGCTCCACTTGAAGCAGTACTTGGAAGATCCCTTAACTCCAGACGAGGTCCTTCTTGAAAAAGTGAACGAAGTGGATAAGATGGAGATTGAGAGAGACCAGAAACAGAGAAAGCTTCAAGCTTCAAACACCACAAGTGCTAAAATACAGCAGGTAGGTGTCCCCTCAGACACCCAGGAGTTGAATGTGCTGGCGGCAACCGTTGACCAGGGATCACGGTTTTCATCTGTACACCACCCACCCGCGAGTCAGACGGAGCTGGAGAGGCTTATGCAGACCCAGAAGGAGATACTGGAGATGATGGCCATGATGATGACTGAGCTGGTGAAACTAAAGGCAGAAGGAGTTATGCCAAGGAAGGTCCCAAAAGCTACCACCATTACCAGCCCTCCGAAACAAACACAAAGAGTCTGTTTCAAATGCGGAGGGATGGGACATTTCAGGCGAGTGTGCCCCAGCCCACTACCCGAGGAAAACCCACATCAGTCGGAGGGAAACTTCAGAGGGCCCCAGTGAAGGAGTCAACTGGGCGCCTGGGTGCAGTAGCGAACTCCACACCGACTCACGTGCCACGGCCCACTGGAGCCACCAACAAGGCGGGGCAGAAGAAAAAGAGGCCCTCAAAGGCCAAAGTCCGAGCCACAAAGCAGGCTAAGGGTACAGCTACCAGTGGATTTCCTCCCAAGCTGGTGGGACCTTCCCCAATTGTCCCCATCCAAGTGGAAGGGATCTACACAAAAGCCCTGCTGGATACTGGAGCCCAAGTAACCTTATTATACAGGGACTTCTATGACAAGCATCTCAAGCACCTGCCACTACGGAAATTGGAGGAGTTGGAGATATGGGGTTTGGGCACTCAGAACTTTCCATATGATGGTTACCTGCCAGTCAGACTCACCTTCGACCCAAGTACAGTAGGAGAGACGGAGACCTTTGACACATTGGCCATAGTGTGTCCTCGTCCTCCAGGAGCTGACAAGAGCTCTCTTATCATTGGGACAAACACTGACTTAGTGAGGAGACTACTTGCACCGCTGGTAATTAAGAAGGATACCCGCCCCACTGAAATACATCCCATGTTGGCCCAGACATACCGAGACCTTATACAGGAGGAGAAGGCTCCTGAAGAGGGAGTGGGAAAAATCTGGCTGCTGAACAAAGGAGAGAAAATAGTCCAGCCGGGTGAAGTAATCTGCCTAAAAGCCTCGGTCAAATTGAGCTGGAAGAAACCAGGCCCTTTCATTGTCCTGGAAAACCGCAAAGAGGGGAGAAACGGACTAGAACTCATCACTGAAGTGTTGCCCACCAGAGTATTGGAGAGAACTCACGGCAAAGTTCCAGTCAGTGTCCGCAACACAGCGACAGTGCCAGTGAGAGTGCCAGCCAGGCTACTGTTGGGACAGGTCAGTCCGGCTGTTCCAGTCGAACCAGGAGGTTTGAAAGGAGGGTCAGCCCCAGAAATCCCTGAAGAAGAGTTCAGCCCAAAAAATACGCCTCTTACTCCTGCATGGCGGGAAAGGGCCAAAGCCCAACTGCTGAGATGGAGAGCAGCCTTCTCGAAAAGTGAATTTGACGTAGGATTGGCAAAGAGTGCCACCCATCGAATTCGTCTGGAGGAAGACAAGCCATTTCGGGAAAGGGTCCGGCGGATCCCCCTAGGAGATCTGGAAGACTTGAGGGAACAATTGGCTGAACTTAAGAGGACGGGCATTATCCGAGAGTCCAGGAGTCCCTACGCCTCCCCTATAGTAGTGGTCAGGAAGAAGAATGGGTCCCTACGCCTGTGCATTGACTACAGGACCCTGAATCGGAGGACCATCCCAGACCAGTACACCACACCCCGAATTGAGGATGCCTTACAGAGTCTGTCAGGAGCAAAGTGGTTCAGCGTACTGGACCTGAAGAGTGGGTATTACCAGATTCCTATGTGCCCTGAAGACAAGGAGAAAACCGCTTTCATCACCCCAGTTGGGTTCTTTGAGTTCAACCGGATGCCGCAAGGCCTGACTGGGGCCCCAGCAACTTTCCAGAGGTTGATGGAGAAGACAGTGGGTGACATGAATCTCCTTGAAGTTCTGGTATACCTGGATGATGTCATAGTCTTTGGGAGGACGTTGGAGGAACATGAAGAACGCCTTGAGAAGGTCTTGAAGAGACTTCATGATGAAGGCCTGAAACTCTCTATGGAGAAGTGCCAGTTCTACCAACCCTCGGTGAGTTACCTGGGACACATTGTGTCTGAAGAAGGAGTGGCAACTGATCCCAAGAAACTAGAAGCTGTCACTTCCTGGCCCAGGCCCACCAACGTAACTGAGCTCAGGTCATTCTTGGGTTTCTGCTCATACTACCGAAGATTCGTAGAGGGATTCGCAAAAATAGCCCACCCACTCACTGAACTCTTAAAGAAGCAGGAAGAAGCTGGTGAAAGCGCGGGTCAGCCGAAAAAGCCTAAAGAGGGGTCTAGAAGGAAGAAAGAGTCCATCCAGGATCAGTGGACTCCAGAATGTGAAGAGGCCTGCAGGAGGCTGAAGTAGAGTCTTACTACTGCCCCAGTGTTGGCCTATGCAGACCCTGCCAAACCATATGAGTTACATGTGGATGCCAGCCGCGACGGGCTGGGGGGAGTGCTTTACCAGGAGCATGAAGAGCACTTACGGCCAGTTGCCTATGTGAGTAGAAGTCTGACCCCTGCTGAAAGAAACTATCCAACTCACAAGCTTGAATTTCTGGCTTTAAAATGGGCAGTGGTGGACAAGTTGAAGGACTACCTTTACGGGGCTGAATTTGTGGTCAAGACGGACAACAACCCCCTCACATATCTACTCACTACTGCAAAGCTGGATGCCACCGGTCACAGGTGGTTAGCTGCTCTCTCAGCCTTTACCTTCAGCCTGAAGTACAGACCAGGAGTTGGTAACCGAGATGCGGATGCCCTGTCAAGAAGACCCCATGACCCCTTGGAAGAATGGACCCAGCTTACTCCAGAAGGAGTGAGGGCCCTATGGGAGGGCACAAGTCAGTACCAGAGAGGTGGAGCCAGAGCTGAAGAAGTAGGAGTATCCTCAGCGGCAGTACCCAGGTGCTACTGTAACGTCTCCCAGGTCACACAGGAGGGCCTACCCAAGTTATCCAGGAAGGATCTCAGGAGAGATCAGCAGGGAGATCCACTGTGTGGGCTGGTGCTTGAAGCATTGGAATGTCGACAGCCTGATGTACTGCGGAAGAGTCCTGAGAGGGAAGCCCAGGTGTTATTGAGAGAATGGGATCATTTGCAGCTGCAGCAAGGGGTGGTCTACCGAAGGGGCCCCTCTGATGATCCAGAAGCAAGGTGGCAGTTACTCTTGCCTGAAAAGCACAGAGAGACGGTACTGATTGCTTTACATGATCACCATGGACACTTGGGAGCCGAGAGAACTCTCCAACTAGTAAGGGATAGGTTCTACTGGCCTCACATGAGAAAAGAAGTGGAGAGCTACTGTCACTCCTGCCTCAGATGCATCCAACGGAAGACATTGCCCCAGAGGGCTGCCCCAATGGGCCATTTAGAGAGTCAGGGCCCAATGGACCTGGTTTGCATAGACTTTCTTTGTCTGGAATCCGATCTGAGTGGGCAAGGTGACATCTTAGTGGTGACAGATCACTTCACCCGTTATGCTCAAGCTTTCCCTACTAGGGATCAGCAAGCAACCACAGTAGCAAAGACTCTCGTGGAAAAGTTCTTCGTACACTATGGCCTGCCTCAACGCATACATTCAGACCAAGGAAGGGACTTTGAGAGCAGACTAATCAAAAGGCTGTTGGATCTGTTAGGCATACAAAAGTCCAGGACTACTCCTTACCACCCACAAGGGGACCCCCAACCGGAAAGGTTCAACAGGACTCTCTTGAACATGTTGGGGACCTTGACTGCCGAGCAAAAACCTCACTGGAGTAAACACATTGCTGCATTAGTCCATGCCTATAATAGTACCAAAAGTGATGCCACTGGATATTCCCCATACCGACTGATGTTTGGCCGTGAAGCATGATTGCCAGTGGACCTGGCGTTTGGTTCCTCCTTGGACCACACCTCCGAGGCCTCCCATAAAGGGTATGTGGACAGACTACGGCGGAGCCTGAAGACAGCTTACGAGCAGGCTCACGCCACATCGGATTCCAGGGGGGAGAGGAACAAGAGGAACTTTGACCTGAAAGTGAGAGTCCAGGATCTTCAGCCAGGTGACCGGGTCTTGTTGAGGAACTTAGGCATTCCAGGCAAACACAAGTTGGCTGATCGCTGGAAATCACAGCCATTTGTTGTGTGCAGGAAACTTCCAGGGCTCCCAGTGTATGAGATCAAGCCAGAAGGAAAAACTGGGCCGGTAAAAACATGGCACCGGAATCACCTCTTACCTCGCACTGAGGCAGTCAGGACAAGCACAGAGAAGGAATCCACACCCACTGATGTGTGTAGACCAATAACCAGGTCCCAACCTGCACCTTCTATAGATGAGGATGAGGGAGTGGAGATGAGCTGGCTGTGGCTTCCTGAAGATTCAGAAACAGATGCTGATGTCCTTTCGGAGGTAGAGGAGGATGATAATGGAACTCTTAGGGCAGAGGCCCCGGAATTTGTGCCGACCACTCACTCTGTAGGAGAGCCCAGTGCTTCCATTCATTCCCCACCCTTAAGCATTGAACGGAATGATGACCTTGGCCCAGAAGGAATGGACACTCCAAAAGTGCCCAGAGCAAAGAGAGACATTCGCCCACCACGCAGACTGACTTATGACACATTGGGCGAATGCTCTGAAGCCTCACAGTTTGTGAGCAGAAGAAACTTTGAACTGCCTAGTCCCTCTACTCTTGATTTAGTAAGGGACAGCCCCAGCTCACCCCTTGACACATCTGTACCAGACATGGTAGTATCAGCTGTGGGTGCACAGGATAGCTTCCCACTGTATGACAATTGGTGGGAAGCTCCTCTGTCCGTTTTGTGTGAACGTATAGAAACTAGAATGCAAGATAGGATTAGCAATTTGGACCTCTTTGGGGGACCAAAAGAGACAAAGTAGGGGGAGTGTGTAGCGCTGATGTATATATATATAGTACATAAATGTGTATATTGCATTCCCTAGAGGGCATTCATGGACATTGAGATTGTTGAGTGTTTGGAGCCATCTAGTGGCCAATTGTTGTTAATGCAAGGAGGATTCCACTATCTGAGAAATAAAGAAGAAAGACTATTGGTTCTCAGAGTTGACCCTTGTAAATAGGAAGTTGATCAAAGACCCAGGAACAATTTCTTGGGCAGTGCATGCTGGGATTTGCTATATAAGGAGTGGGAGCAGCCATTTTAGGTCCCTTTTGGAACCGCATGGGCAGCCGGAGAGGATCTGTGAGGAGACGGGACCGAACAGCAAGGCCCACGGACATTTCCATTGAGCATCGGAGGACGGGAGTCCCCCAGCAGAGTTGGCCTGGTGTTTGATCCAGCAGACGGAGCAACGGGAGGAGGTCGCGAGACTGTACGGAGCCTGTGTCCAGTTAGGTGAGTGGGTTACGGCCCACAGTTTGTTATGCCTCACACGCCATTAGACTAACACACAGGCCTCACTACATACTTCCAAGAAGAAGCGGAGGGGTTGCCTTTAAGAAGGCTGAAGGCCTAGTTGTTCGGGACGCTCTCCAGAAGGCCAAGGCAGTTAACCCACTCATTGCGGAGACATTTCTTTTTCAGGAAGTTTACTCGTTTTGTTTGGATTACAAATTACTTGGGAAACATTATTAGCTAGCGAAGAAAGAAGATCAAGAACTGACTGTTTTTTTTTTTTTTTTTGTGAGATCTCACGGTTACCTTACAAAGTAGGGGGAGCTCCTAGGCTTAGTTTTATTTTCTTATTCATATACCTGCAGGTATACTGTTTGCCATTTGATTGCTGTATAGATTTAATTTTATTGTGCTCTCATCCCATGTTAGGAGGATAGCACAGTTTATGTACTGGTGTTTCTTGCCAATTATCAACAGTAAAAGAATACTACTGTTTAAGCATACCAGGGTTGTGGCGTATTGCTTTATTCACTCTAGGTGCCGCTCGTGGATCCTGAAGTTACAAACAGGTATCTGGTATCACATTGTACAGTATTGTATTGTATTGCACCACAGCTGTGTAAAGGGGACTGAGCCTTATCATTGGGGTTGTAGTTAGAGTGCAGGCCCAAAATTTAATCAGCAGCTCCTGCGGGGGTCAGTGCTACACTATAAAGTAAGAATGCCTTAAAAAATATATGCATTAATTGTTTATTTTAATTAATTTACAAAATGCCAATTGAGCGAACATAAGAAAAATCTACATCAAATCAATATTTGGGGTTACTACCATTTGGCTTCGAACCAGCATCAGTTCTTACACTTGCACACTTTGTACACTTGCACAAAGTCAGAGATTTTGTAAGATTAAAGTCAGGTGTATAATAACTAGGGATGAGCTTCGCATTCGATGCAAACTCAAGTTCGCATCGAACATCGGCCGTTCGATCGTTCGTCGAAAACGAACAAATATGGTTCTTCGCGCCAAAATTCGCATTGACGCGCAACGGCCCATAATTCACTGCGGCGTTGCGCGCTGATGATTAGCCAAGCATGCACCATGACCCCGCATGCTTGGCCAATCACAGCGCCCAAAAAACGAAGAGACCGAATTGGCCAAAGCCAGGGTGCTTTGGCCAATTAGGGCTCAGGGCTTTAGCACACGCCCCACACTATAAAAGGCCGCCTCCCGGGTTCCGGCTTGCCTTACAGACAAGTTAGACAGACAGTGGGCCAGATTCTCAGCGGCGTTACGACAGAGTATCTCAGATACGCCGTCGTATCGCCGTTTTTTTTGTCTCGTATCTATGCGCGTGATGCTAAGCATCACTTTTGCATAGATACGCTTCTACATCCGACAAGTGTAAAACCATTACACTTGCGGATCGTAGGTGTAATGACAACTCCGGCCACTAGGTGGCCTTTACGTTGTTTTCGCATTTGCATATGCAAATGCGGTAGTACGCCGATTCTCTATCGCTTTTACGCCGCCCCGTCGTCGCGTACGTCGTTTTTGTTCGCGTAAGGTTACCCCAGCTTCTATGTGGAGTAACCTTACGAAGTACCGTCGGATGCCGTCGGGTCCCGACGGATGCCATGTTAAGTATGGCGTCGGGTCAGCGTCGGCTTTTTCCGTCGCTTACGTCGCTTTACTAACTCGTTCGCGAATAGGGCATTACGTAAGCGTCGATCACGTCGTTTTGACGTCGGTTTTAACGACGCTTTCCGACGTGTGCTGGAGCATGCGCACTGGGCTTTTTCCCCGGCCGGCGCATGCGCAGTTCATTCGATGCGGGGGCGCGCTTAGTTTAAATACAAGCCGCCCCATTTGAATTGCGCGGGTTTACGCTGCGCGATTTATGCGACGCAGGCGAAACCTACGGAGCAAGTGCTTAGAGAATAAAGCACTTGCTCTAGTACGATGCGGCGGCGTAGTGTAACTGGCTTACGCTACGCCGCCGGAATTCTTAGAGAATCTGGCCCAAGATGTGCAGGCGTAGGCAAGTTACACCGGTCGGGAGTAGCCTATTTTGGTGCGTATCTAGTTCTGTGGGTACGGTGCATAGATACTCCGGCGCAAATTTACACTTACGCCGCGCATCTCCATATACCCCGGTGTAACTTTTTTGAGAATCTGGCCCACAGTGGGCCAGATTCTCATATATTTTCGGCGGCGTAGCGTAAGCCATTTACACTACGCCGCCGCTGCGTACTAGAGCAAGTGCTTTATTCTCAAAGCACTTGCTCCGTAGTTTTCGCCGGCGTCTCGTAAATCGCCAAGCGTAAACCCGCGCAATTCAAATGGGGCGGCTTGTATTTAAATTAAGCGCGCCCCCGCGTCGAACGAGCTGCGCATGCGCCGGCCGGGGAAAAAGCCCAGTGTGCATGCTCCAAAGGACGTCACATTTTCTCTATGTAAACGACGTAATCGCAGCGTACGCCAGCCCCATTGAGAATCGACGCACAACACGACGCGGTCCCGAGGCCATACTTAACATGGCATCCGACGGCACCCGACGGTACTTCGTAAGGTTACTCCACATCGAAGCTGGGGTAACCTTACGCGGACGAAAACGACGTACGCGACGACGGGGCGGCGTAAAAGCGTTCGGGAATCGCCGTACTAGCCTCATTTGCATATGCAAATGAAAAAACAACGTGAAGGCCACCTAGTGGCCGGAGTTGTCATTACACCTACGATCCGAAAGTGTAATGCTTTTACACTTGTCGGATGTAGAAGCGTATCTATGCAAAAGTGATGCTAAGCATCACTCGCATAGATACGAGGACAAAAAAAAGGCGATACGACGGGGTATCTGAGATACTCCGTCGTAACGCCTCTGAGAATCTGGCCCAGTGTCTTTTCAGATAGATAGATAGATAGATAGATAGATAGATAGATAGATAGATAGATAGATAGATCAGGGAGGCTACTAGTTAGTATAGTTAAATGTACAGTTTGTAGAGAATATATTGACATCCCTAGGAGTTGTCAATATATTTATAAACTGTATAGCTTAGCTACCATGTTTCCCCGAAAATAAGACGTACTCCGAAAATAAGCCGTAGCGGGATTTCGGCACAAGATCAAAATATAAGACACCCCTCCGAAAATAAGACGTAGCGATGTAGTGTCGAATCTCCGAAAATAAGACGTGGCGAATCTCCGATAATAAGACGTAGTGTCGTATGCGTAACGGCGCGGCGCGGAGCGGGAAACAACACGTGATAGGCGTACAGTACTGTACTGGAACTGAAGTGAGGAGAAGAACGCTGTGTAAAGCTGTAAAGCTTCTCCCAGCACGACCAGCAAACCCCTCTCTCACCCCACACAAACACCAGGGGATAGGGGGAAAAGCTGCTACTGAGCCCAAAGAGATCACCCCAGCTCCACTTTGCTCCACATCAGCTTTGCTGGCCTATCTTTCTGTACAGCCAGACAAGATGAGTGCAAAGAGAAGAAGTTGGATATCCGAATGGTTCAAAAATGCCGTGCAGAATACGATAATCTCAGTCTACAGGTGGACAGAGGAAATGCTAAGAAGCGCAAGTGTGGTTCAGGTAGGCAACCTTTATTTTCTGTAATAAAAATAAGACACCCCCCGAAAATAAGCCATAGTGTGATTTCTTGAGGAAAAAAAAATATAAGACGGTGTCTTATTTTCGGGGAAACACGGTAGTTCTGCTATTAGTATCTGTCAGGCAGGAAATTGTGCTTGATGCTCTAACGTGTTAGTGTACACGTGTTAGTTAATTGCACATAGACGCATTAACTGTTACTGCACGTGTGCTATTTATTTGCACAGAAAGCCAGTTGCTGTTAATGCAAGTGGGCTATTGAATTGCACAGAAAGGCAGTCGCTCTGACTGTGCGTGTGCTGTTTAATACCACCTGAGCGCATTTGGGGTCACCGTACGTGTGCTGTGACATACCACCTGAGCGCATTTGGGGGTCACCGTACGTGTACGGTGACATACCACCTGAGCGCATTTGGGGTCACCGTACGTGTGCTGTGACATACCACCTAAGCGCATTTGGGGTCACTGTACGTGTGCTGGTATATACCACCTGAGCGCAGTTAGTGCCACTGTACGTGTGCTCCTATATACCACCTGAGCAGAGTTAGTGCCACTGTACGTGTGTTGGTATATACCTAATGACAACATAAGTACTGAATGAATGGTGTAGTCCCAACAAACCACATGAGTGGAAAAAGTCCTGGTAGGGAAATGTTGAAGTACATCAATGATAACACAAAGAAAACATATATAAAAGTCCATCCACAAATGGGAAATCAGTAGATGAAAAAGCACTGTACTTCATAGATCCTCGGATAGGATGACACTTGAATCAAAAAACAGAAGTGGTATGCTCTTACCGGAACAGTAGGACCTGTCTGTCATGAACAGCAGATCGGTACAGCCTGAGAACTCCTTATGGCACAGTCAGCTGGGCTCATTCGAACACAGTAGAAGCGATACAAATCTTCAATGAAAAGCCGGACATGCACAATGTCTTGGTGGAGTTCTTGGAAGAAATGGGATGGCAATAGTGGAACTCTCGGATGGATAGGGTGGAAGCGACCGGATGGCTCCAAGCACCATATAGAGAGGGGAAAAGAAACAAAAAACGCAACCCAAATGGTGCAGATAAATGAGGTAACGGTTTTATTTTAATAAAACCAATGGTATAAAAGTGATCACAAATAAAATGAAAGCAATGCGGGAAAGGGTAATAAACCAAGCCCTACGCGTTTTGTCCTAGAGGGACTTCAACTGGGGCATCAACCTGTTCCCCCACATTGCTCATATATAAATACTAAACATTCATGAAAAAAGCACAGCCAGGCCAATCAAGTCAATCATCCAATCAAATACGTGATTGGAAGGAGAACAACACATGACATGTTGGACAAATGGCAAAGCATCATCATAAAACACACCCATAATTATACAACAAGTCTTGGTGAGACCTAGTGAGACTATAGAAAGGTGTAACAGAACAACAGCTATGAAGGATGGGCCAGTGGGAGGAGGACTCACATTGAAACACTCCCAATCATAGATAAAAAAGCCACAAAAAATAGGGCAGAAGCACAGTCTCCACATAGTATTGCGGTAGGGGGGTGCTGTGATAAATACAGAAGGGTCACTTTTCTAAAAGGATAACTAAAACACATGGGGAGAGAAAAGGCAGGGGCTCGACCATTCATCAATAAAGGTATATTCAATGTATGGTCTCCTGTAACGTAATCATCCAACACACTGGGCTGCACAGTGGTCAGGTTGTGGGGTAAGTAGCTCATGGATCCAGTAAGTTTCTAGACGGGACACCCCACGTGTCCGTGATTCGCCTCTCCAGTGGGAAACAAATTGGTCTATAATCAGAAACTGGGTGCCTATGGGATCACGGTCATGATGTTGCAAATAGTGGCGGGGCACACTATGATTAGTCTTGCCTAGTTTAATATTTGCAATATGTTCGTTGACCCGAACAGTGAATGTCCTAATGGTACGACCTATGTACTGTTTTTTGCAGGGGCAAGTGAGAAGATATACCACATATTGGCTTGCACAGGTAGTAAATCTCCCCATTTGGTACACCCGCAGGGTAGCTGTGGATTGAAAGGTCTCACTTTTGCGTCTGCAGCAAGTGTTGTGTAAACACACATTACACTTTCTGCAGGGGAAGTATCCCTTACAGTCCTGGAAAAAGGATACCTTTTTGGGGGGGTCAATGATGTTGGGTGCAATCTGACCTTGAATACATCTGGAACCTCTAAAGATGACTCCAGCCTGTTCAGGAAGGGCTGGTCCCAAAACACGATCGTTTCGAAGGACACCCCAGTGTTTTCTAAAGATTTCTTTAATCCGCATAGATTGGGTAGAAAAAGTGGTAAAAAAGGACCACCTAAACTTCTCATCTTTAATCTTCTTTGGGCGGACTTGAAGTAAGGAGCCACGATCAGACATGCCAATCCGATTGATTTCAGCATCAAGATCATTGGCAACATAGCCCTTTTCGATGAATCGTTCTCTCAAAGTGGCAGACTGGATCATGAAGTCCTCAACTTTAGTACAATTTCGCCTCAAGCGGAGAAATTGGCTCCATGGGACTGATTTGAGCCACTGAGGATGGTGTCCACTGTCGACCGGGATATAACCGTTACGATCGGTGGGTTTGAAATAGGTGCAAAATTCAAGTTGGTGATTGGCCACTTTGATCTCTAGATCCAAAAAATGTATGGAGCTAGTACTCGCCTCATAACTGAGTTTAATACCCCGATCGTTTGAATTGAGTGTGGACATAAACTCATTCAAAGAATCTAGGTCGCCTTTCCATAAGAGGAGGATGTCGTCTATGTACCTGGCCCAAAGAACCAATTCTGGTCTCTTAAGAGCATAGACGACATCCTCCTCCCATTTGGCCATATAAAGATTGGCCAAACTGGGGGCAAACTTGGCCCCCATAGCGACTCCTTTAACCTGAAGAAAAAAGGAATTCTGGAACCAAAAATAATTATGTTGGGCCGCGAATCTGAGTAATTGCATAATGAAATTGCGTTGGATGAGAGAGAGAGTAGTACTTTGGGAGAGATAGTATTCAACTGTCTCGAAACCCAACTCATGAGGGATGCACGTATAGAGTGCTGTCACATCAGCCGTGGCCAGGATCATCCCATCCTGGAACTCAACGGATTCCAATAGCCGGATGGTATCCCCCGTGTCCTTTAGATAAGAGGGCATGACCCTGACCAGCGGCTGAAGGTAAAAATCGACATATTTACCAATGCGGGCCGTGACCGAGTCAATCCCACTGACTATAGGAGGGCCAGGGGGACTGACTGGGTCCTTGTGGACCTTGGGGAGGTAGTAAATAGCAGGTATCCTGGGTGCAACAGGGACCAGAAAGCTCCTCTCCTTTTTATTTAAAATCCCTAGAGAAAATCCTTCGTCCACCAATTGAACCAAAGCTTTCTTGAAACGGGAAGTGGGATTAGTATGAATGGGAGTATAGGTGTCAACATCGCCCAAAATCCTATTCATTTCTTTGATGTAAGCACTTTTGTCCAGCACGACAATGGCACCCCCGTTGTCGGCTGGACGGATGATCAAATCCTTTTTCTCACATAATTGTTTCAATCCAATTTTTAGTTTGGAATTGACATATGTCTTTTTGTTAGGCAGTGCGTCTAGATCTTGTAGAACTAGACTCCTAAAAACATTAATGGCTGGTGCCATGTTTCCAGATGGGTTGAATAAGGAGGGGTTGGCCAACCCACTGTGAACATGTGTGTCCAATGGCTTAGACATAGTGGGAGTAGGGATGGGCGGGGGGGCTAAAAAGTGTCTTTGGATGTTGAGCTTACGGATGAATTTCTGCACATCTATAAATGTGGTAAATTTATTTTGTGCTCTGGGGGGAACGTATTTCAGACCCTTATCGAGGACATGTTTTTCTTCCTCGGTGAGGACCGTGGTGCTCAAATTGAAGACTCCTGAACCGCTCAGACTCGTTTTCTTTTTGCTTTGGATCCTCCACCCCCCTCGAGTCCCTCTTGCCCTTCTGGGTTTTTGGGGTGTTCTCGTGTTTCCCTGTGAAAACCCGAATGGTAGGAGGGTCCCGGCTGATTATAGTCATAATTGAAGGATGATTGAGAAGATGGATCATCTCTCCTGTCATAATAATTGCCGGGATAATGGCGATCAGCTCTCAGATAATCATCCTGTAAGGGAAAAAAACTATTTTGAGTGGACATCGGTGTCCTGTTAGAGTGGTCACGGTCGTCGTGGCGGTAATCACCACGGTGATCGTGCCAACCAGGAGGAGGTCCTCTGGGGCTCCAACCCGGAGGGGGCCCCCTAGGGTTCCAAACACCGGTAGGTCTCCTGGGACTCATATAGGAATACCGTGTACCTGGCTGATTGGACTGAGAACCTCTTCCTCTGCTGGCTGAACCACCCCCCCTCACTGGGGGCGGTTGAACCGAATTGGGACCAGAAACATACGGCTTTTTGCGTGTATTTACCGGTTTGAAAGGCTTGAATTTGGAGGGCCTAGGAGCGGCCGGGACATGCACTGGACTATCTCTAGTAGCGGGGTCAAACGTAAGTACCCTGTCAAGATTAGGCATATCAGATTGTGTAACATCCATCTGGGCAGCCTCATTTCCAGAAGGAGGGGGTTGACTGATTTTCTTCTGCCAACTGAAAACAAGACCAGATTTATAATCAGTAACATCTCTGTTGTACTTTTTTTGCTTTTTAAGTTTTTGGTCTCTTTCCTCCTTTTCAAGATGTTTTTGTAAAACAGTAGAAAGTGACGTGTACTCAAAGGATGTTTTATGAGAGGTCAGTTTCTCTTGGAGGTCTTTGATTTCTATATCTATGAGGGAAAGCTTAAGGTGCTTCTTTTCATTTAAAAACATCAAAAGTTTGATACCGACACTGTTAAAATATTGATACCAAGATTCCGTATCAGAGTCACCCTGTTGTGGAGAAATATCCCAACGGAGGCCTCTGGGAACCATCCCCTCCTTAACATATTGTTCTAAAAAGGCCAGATCCCACTGTAGATGTATCTCCGTGGTCATCAGGTTTTTAAGCCTGATGAACATACCACTGATTTCAGTATCAGGTGCAGTGGAGGTGAAAACACCACCTACATTCAATGACCGAGATGATCTGTAGTCAAATACATCCATAATGAAGGATGGGAAAGCAGCAATATACGAGGGTCAAAGTAAAATACAAATAAGGAAAAATATTGCGCTAACCAGGGTGAAAAGAAAACTATAAATAAAACTAAAACTAAAGCGGCTACATTACAATTTGACAAAAATTGAATAGAAATGTGGAAAAAATGTAGCGCTGTGAAACATAAAAATAATGACAACATAAGTACTGAATGAATGGTGTAGTCCTAACAAACCACATGAGTGGAAAAAGTCCTGGTAGGGAAATGTTGAAGTACATCAATGATAACACAAAGAAAACATATATAAAAGTCCATCCACAAATGGGAAATCAGTAGATAAAAAAGCACTGTACTTCATAGATCCTCGGATAGGATGACACTTGAATCAAAAAACAGAAGTGGTATGCTCTTACCGGAACAGTAGGACCTGTCTGTCATGAACAGCAGATCGGTACAGCCTGAGAACTCCTTATGGCACAGTCAGCTGGGCTCATTCGAACACAGTAGAAGCGATGCAAATCTTCAATGAAAAGCCGGACATGCACAATGTCTTGGTGGAGTTCTTGGAAGAAATGGGATGGCAATAGTGGAACTCTCGGATGGATAGGGTGGAAGCGACCGGATGGCTCCAAGCACCATATAGAGAGGGGAAAAGAAACAAAAAACGCAACCCAAATGGTGCAGATAAATGAGGTAACGGTTTTATTTTAATAAAAACCAATGGTATAAAAGTGATCACAAATAAAATGAAAGCAATGCGGGAAAGGGTAATAAACCAAGCCCTACGCGTTTCGTCCTAGAGGGACTTCAACTGGGGCATCAACCTGTTCCCCCACATTGCTCATATATAAATACTAAACATTCATGAAAAAAGCACAGCCAGGCCAATCAAGTCAATCATCCAATCAAATACGTGATTGGAAGGAGAACAACACATGACATGTTGGACAAATGGCAAAGCATCATCATAAAACACACCCATAATTATACAACAAGTCTTGGTGAGACCTAGTGTGACTATAGAAAGGTGTAAAAGAACAACAGCTATGAAGGATGGGCCAGTGGGAGGAGGACTCACATTGAAACACTCCCAATCATAGATAAAAAAGCCACAAAAAATAGGGCAGAAGCACAGTCTCCACATAGTATTGCGGTAGGGGGGTGCTGTGATAAATACAGAAGGGTCACTTTTCTAAAAGGATAACTAAAACACATGGGGAGAGAAAAGGCAGGGGCTCGACCATTCATCAATAAAGGTATATTCAATGTATGGTCTCCTGTAATGTAATCATCCAACACACTGGGCTGCACAGTGGTCAGGTTGTGGGGTAAGTGAAGGGGTGACCGCCTGGTGGGGACACAGAGCGGAAACCTAGTTGTGATGGAGGATGGGGACACAACCAATCGGGATAGAGCACTAAATTACGTCACCAAAGTGAAGCGTGATGTCAGGGAAGTAAACCAAACGGACCTGCCGCGGTGCGTATCGGCGCGGGGTCAGCTGTCTACGTGAAACCCGCCCAGCGACAAAACGCTGTGTCACGTGTCATCGCGAGGCCGCGCGACGCACTGAGCGCAAGGTGAGCAGCCACCAGGAAATGCATCAGGCTTCAACGCGCTACGTCACGTGTCATCGCGAGAGAACGTGACACACAAAAAAACACAACGCCGCCGCCGACCGACTGTAATAGGGCAGGAGAACGTTACATGGGCCAGGAATAAAAAAGGGCATAAACGCCATCTAGTGGCAAAGCCACATATTACAGGGCAGCTGGAACTAGAATGGAGATTTAGTGACCCATCCTATGGGAACATCAACGGTAACACAAAATTAGAGTCTGATATACATATCATGAACAACATGTACAAATGATGAAAACATGAATCAATAGGTTAATAAAAATAAAACAACGAAACATGTTGAGAAAAGGAAACTAACAATGAAATTATGCTGTGTTAATAAACGAGTTTATGTCCCACTCAACGTTCATACCAAAGGGCTGGTATGTACGTAGCTCATGGATCCAGTAAGTTTCTAGACGGGACACCCCACTTGTCCGTGATTCGCCTCTCCAGTGGGAAACAAATTGGTCTATAATCAGAAACTGGGTGCCTATGGGATCACGGTCATGATGTTGCAAATAGTGGCGGGGCACACTATGATTAGTCTTGCCTAGTTTAATATTTGCAATATGTTCGTTGACCCGAACAGTGAATGTCCTAATGGTACGACCTATGTACTGTTTTTTGCAGGGGCAAGTCAGAAGATATACCACATATTGGCTTGCACAGGTAGTAAATCTCCCCATTTGGTACACCCGCAGGGTAGCTGTGGATTGAAAGGTCTCACTCTTGCGTCTGCCGCAAGTGTTGTGTAAACACACATTACACTTTCTGCAGGGGAAGTATCCCTTACAGTCCTGGAAAAAGGATACCTTTTTGGGGGGGTCAATGATGTTGGGTGCAATCTGACCTTGAATAGATCTGGAACCTCTAAAGATGACTCCAGCCTGTTCAGGAAGGGCTGGTCCCAAAACACGATCGTTTCGAAGGACACCCCAGTGTTTTCTAAAGATTTCTTTAATCCGCATAGATTGGGTAGAAAAAGTGGTAAAAAAGGACCACCTAAACTTCTCATCTTTAATCTTCTTTGGGCGGACTTGAAGTAAGGAGCCACGATCAGTCATGCCAATCCGATTGATTTCAGCATCAAGATCATTGGCAACATAGCCCTTTTCGATGAATCGTTCTCTCAAAGTGGCAGACTGGATCATGAAGTCCTTAACTTTAGTACAATTTCGCCTCAAGCGGAGAAATTGGCTCCGTGGGACTGATTTGAGCCACTGAGGATGGTGTCCACTGTCGACCGGGATATAACTGTTACGATCGGTGGGTTTGAAATAGGTGCAAAATTCAAGTTGGTGATTGGCCACTTTGATCTCTAGATCCAAAAAATGTATGGAGCTAGTACTCGCCTCATAACTGAGTTTAATACCTCGATCGTTTGAATTGAGTGTGGACATAAACTCATTCAAAGAATCTAGGTCACCTTTCCATAAGAGGAGGATGTCGTCTATGTACCTGGCCCAAAGAACCAATTCTGGTCTCTTAAGAGCATAGACGACATCCTTCTCCCATTTGGCCATATAAAGATTGGCCAAACTGGGGGCAAACTTGGCCCCCATAGCGACTCCTTTAACCTGAAGAAAAAAGGAATTCTGGAACCAAAAATAATTATGTTGGGCCGCGAATCTGAGTAATTGCATAATGAAATTGCGTTGGATGAGAGAGAGAGTAGTACTTTGGGAGAGATAGTATTCAACTGCCTCGAAACCCAACTCATGAGGGATGCACGTATAGAGTGCTGTCACATCAGCCGTGGCCAGGATCATCCCATCCTGGAACTCAACGGATTCCAATAGCCGGATGGTATCCCCCGTGTCCTTTAGATAAGAGGGCATGACCCTGACCAGCGGCTGAAGGTAAAAATCGACATATTTACCAATGCGGGCCGTGACCGAGTCAATCCCACGTGCATCCCTCATGAGTTGGGTTTCGAGGCAGTTAAATACTATCTCTCCCAAAGTACTACTCTCTCTCTCATCCAACGCAATTTCATTATGCAATTACTCAGATTCGCGGCCCAACATAATTATTTTTGGTTCCAGAATTCCTTTTTTCTTCAGGTTAAAGGAGTCGCTATGGGGGCCAAGTTTGCCCCCAGTTTGGCCAATCTTTATATGGCCAAATGGGAGGAGGATGTCGTCTATGCTCTTAAGAGACCAGAATTGGTTCTTTGGGCCAGGTACATAGACGACATCCTCCTTCTCATGGAAAGGCGACCTAGATTCTTTGAATGAGTTCATGTCCACACTCAATTCAAACGATCGAGGTATTAAACTCAGTTATGAGGCGAGTACTAGCTCCATACATTTTTTGGATCTAGAGATCAAAGTGGCCAATCACCAACTTGAATTTTGCACCTATTTCAAACCCACCGATCGTAACGGTTATATCCCGGTCGACAGTGGACACCATCCTCAGTGGCTCAAATCAGTCCCACGGAGCCAATTTCTCCTCTTGAGGCGAAATTGTACTAAAGTTGAGGACTTCATGATCCAGTCTGCCACTTTGAGAGAACGATTCATCGAAAAGGGCTACTGTATGTTGCCAATGATCTTGATGCTGAAATCAATCGGATTGGCATGACTGATCGTGGCTCCTTACTTCAAGTCCGCCCAAAGAAGATTAAAGATGAGAAGTTTAGGTGGTCCTTTTTTACTACTTTTTCTACCCAATCTATGCGGATTAAAGAAATCTTTAGAAAACACTGGGGTGTCCTTCGAAACGATCGTGTTTTGGGACCAGCCCTTCCTGAACAGGCTGGAGTCATCTTTAGAGGTTCCAGATGTATTCAAGGTCAGATTGCACCCAACATCATTGACCCCCCCAAAAAGGTATCCTTTTTCCAGGACTGTAAGGGATACTTCCCCTGCAGAAAGTGTAATGTGTGTTTACACAACACTTGCGGCAGACGCAAGAGTGAGACCTTTCAATCCACAGCTACCCTGCGGGTGTACCAAATGGGGAGATTTACTACCTGTGCAAGCCAATATGTGGTATATCTTCTGACTTGCCCCTGCAAAAAACAGTACATAGGTCGTACCATTAGGACATTCACTGTTCGGGTCAACGAACATATTGCAAATATTAAACTAGGCAAGACTAATCATAGTGTGCCCCGCCACTATTTGCAACATCATGACCGTGATCCCATAGGCACCCAGTTTCTGATTATAGACCAATTTGTTTCCCACTGGAGAGGCGAATCACGGACAAGTGGGGTGTCCCGTCTAGAAACTTACTGGATCCATGAGCTACGTACATACCAGCCCTTTGGTATGAACGTTGAGTGGGACATAAACTCGTTTATTAACACAGCATAATTTCATTGTTAGTTTCCTTTTCTCAACATGTTTCGTTGTTTTATTTTTATTAACCTATTGATTCATGTTTTCATCATTTGTACATGTTGTTCATGATATGTATATCAGACTCTAATTTTGTGTTACCGTTGATGTTCCCATAGGATGGGTCACTAAATCTCCATTCTAGTTCCAGCTGCCCTGTAATATGTGGCTTTGCCACTAGATGGCGTTTATGCCCTTTTTTATTCCTGGCCCATGTAACGTTCTCCTGCCCTATTACAGTCGGTCGGCGGGGGCGTTGTGTTTTTTGTGTGTCACGTTCTCTCGCGATGACACGTGATGTAGCGCGTTGAAGCCTGATGCATTTCCTGGTGGCTGCTCACCTTGCGCTCAGTGCGTCGCGTGGCCTCGCGATGACACGTGACACAGCGTTTTGTCGCTGGGCGGGTTTCACGTAGACAGCTGACCCCGCGCCGATACGCACCGCGGCAGGTCCGTTTGGTTTACGTCCCTGACGTCACGCGTCACTGCGGTGACGTAATTTAGTGCTCTATCCCGATTGGTTGTGTCCCCATCCTCCATCACAACTAGGTTTCCGCTCTGTGCCTCCACCAGGCGGTCACCCCTTCACTTACCCCACAACCTGACCACTGTGCAGCCCAGTGTGTTGGATGATTACGTTACAGGAGACCATACATTGAATATACCTTTATTGATGAATGGTCGAGCCCCTGCCTTTTCTCTCCCCATGTGTTTTAGTTATCCTTTTAGAAAAGTGACCCTTCTGTACTTATCACAGCACCCCCCTACCGCAATACTATGTGGAGACTGTGCTTCTGCCCTATTTTTTGTGGCTTTTTTATCTATGATTGGGAGTGTTTCAATGTGAGTCCTCCTCCCACTGGCCCATCCTTCATAGCTGTTGTTCTGTTACACCTTTCTATAGTCACACTAGGTCTCACCAAGACTTGTTGTATAATTATGGGTGTGTTTTATGATGATGCTTTGCCATTTGTCCAACATGTCATGTGTTGTTCTCCTTCCAATCACGTATTTGATTGGATGATTGACTTGATTGGCCTGGCTGTGCTTTGTTCATGAATGTTTAGTATTTATATATGAGCAATGTGGGGGAACAGGTTGATGCCCCAGTTGAAGTCCCTCTAGGACGAAACGCGTAGGGCTTGGTTTATTACCCTTTCCCGCATTGCTTTCATTTTATTTGTGATCACTTTTATACCATTGGTTTTATTAAAATAAAACCGTTACCTCATTTATCTGCACCATTTGGGTTGCGTTTTTTGTTTCTTTTCCCCTCTCTATATGGTGCTTGGAGCCATCCGGTCGCTTCCACCCTATCCATCCGAGAGTTCCACTATTGCCATCCCATTTCTTCCAAGAACTCCACCAAGACATTGTGCATGTCCGGCTTTTCATTGAAGATTTGTATCGCTTCTACTGTGTTCGAATGAGCCCAGCTGACTGTGCCATAAGGAGTTCTCAGGCTGTACCGATCTGCTGTTCATGACAGACAGGTCCTACTGTTCCGGTAAGAGCATACCACTTCTGTTTTTTGATTCAAGTGTCATCCTATCCGAGGATCTATGAAGTACAGTGCTTTTTCATCTACTGATTTCCCATTTGTGGATGGACTTTTATATATGTTTTCTTTGTGTTATCATTGATGTACTTCAACATTTCCCTACCAGGACTTTTTCCACTCATGTGGTTTGTTGGGACTACACCATTCATTCAGTACTTATGTTGTCATTATTTTTATGTTTCACAGCGCTACATGTTTTCCACATTTCTATTCAATTTTTGTCAAATTGTAGTGTAGCCGCTTTAGTTTTAGTTTTATTTATAGTTTTCTTTTCACCCTGGTTAGCGCAATATTTTTCCTTATTTGTATTTTACTTTGACCCTCGTATATTGCTGCTTTCCCATCCTTCATTATGGATGTATTTGACTACAGATCATCTCGGTCATTGAATGTAGGTGGTGTTTTCACCTCCACTGCACCTGATACTGAAATCAGTGGTATGTTCATCAGGCTTAAAAACCTGATGACCACGGAGATACATCTACAGTGGGATCTGGCCTTTTTAGAACAATATGTTAAGGAGGGGATGGTTCCCAGAGGCCTCCGTTGGGATATTTCTCCACAACAGGGTGACTCTGATACGGAATCTTGGTATCAATATTTTAACAGTGTCGGTATCAAACTTTTGATGTTTTTAAATGAAAAGAAGCACCTTAAGCTTTCCCTCATAGATATAGAAATCAAAGACCTCCAAGAGAAACTGACCTCTCATAAAACATCCTTTGAGTACACGCGCACTTTCTACTGTTTTACAAAAACATCTTGAAAAGGAGGAAAGAGACCAAAAACTTAAAAAGCAAAAAAAGTACAACAGAGATGTTACTGATTATAAATCTGGTCTTGTTTTCAGTTGGCAGAAGAAAATCAGTCAACCCCCTCCTTCTGGAAATGAGGCTGCCCAGATGGATGTTACACAATCTGATATGCCTAATCTTGACAGGGTACTTACGTTTGACCCCGCTACTAGAGATAGTCCAGTGCATGTCCCGGCCGCTCCTAGGCCCTCCAAATTCAAGCCTTTCAAACCGGTAAATACACGCAAAAAGCCGTATGTTTCTGGTCCCAATTCGGTTCAACCGCCCCCAGTGAGGGGGGGTGGTTCAGCCAGCAGAGGAAGAGGTTCTCAGTCCAATCAGCCAGGTACACGGTATTCCTATATGAGTCCCAGGAGACCTACCGGTGTTTGGAACCCTAGGGGGCCCCCTCCGGGTTGGAGCCCCAGAGGACCTCCTCCTGGTTGGCACGATCACCGTGGTGATTACCGCCACGACGACCGTGACCACTCTAAGGCCCCATACACACGATCGGATATATCCGATGAAAACGGTCCGCGGACCATTTCCATCGGATATGTCCGATCGGAAGTTTGATCCGATGGCGTGTACACACCATCGGATCAAATTCCCGCCGCCGGACGGCCGGACGGCGCGGTGAGGCGATGACGCGCGGCGGTGACCGTTGACGCCGCCGCGTCACCGCTACGTCACCGCACCAGGAAGTAAAACACTTCCGCGCATGCACCGAATCCATTCGGCAGCGGCGCGGCGGCGGTGGGAGCCGACATGTCTGCTGGTAAGTGTACTAACCAGCAGACATGTCGGGCGGACAGATTCCCACCGGATAGATTTCAAAGCTTGCTTTGAAATCTGTCGGGTGGACAAATCTGTCCGCTAGCCCATACACACGAGCGGAGATGTCTGCTGAAATGGTCCATCGGACCGTTTTCAGCGGACATATCCCCTCGTGTGTACGCGGCCTCACAGGACACCGATGTCCACTCAAAATAGTTTTTTTCCCTTACAGGATGATTATCTGAGAGCTGATCGCCATTATCCCGGCAATTATTATGACAGGAGAGATGATCCATCTTCTCAATCATCCTTCAATTATGACTATAATCAGCCGGGACCCTCCTACCAATTCGGGTTTGCACAGGGAAACACGAGAACACCCCGAAAACCCAGAAGGGCAAGAGGGACTCGAGGGGGGTGGAGGATCCAAAGCAAAAAGAAAACGAGTCTGAGCGGTTCAGGAGTCTTCAATTTGAGCACCACGGTCCTCACCGAGGAAGAAAAACATGTCCTCGATAAGGGTCTGAAATACGTTCCCCCCAGAGCACAAAATAAATTTACCACATTTATAGATGTGCAGAAATTCATCCGTAAGCTCAACATCCAAAGACACTTTTTAGCCCCCCCGCCCATCCCTACTCCCACTATGTCTAAGCCATTGGACACACATGTTCACAGTGGGTTGGCCAACCCCTCCTTATTCAACCCATCTGGAAACATGGCACCAGCCATTAATGTTTTTAGGAGTCTAGTTCTACAAGATCTAGACGCACTGCCTAAACAAAAAGACATATGTCAATTCCAACTAAAAAATGAAGATTGAGAAAAAATTTATGTGAGAAAAAGGATTTGATCATCCGTCCAAGCCGACAAGGGGGGTGCCGTTGTCGCATGCTGGACAAAGTGCTTACAACAAAGAAATGAATAGGATTTTGGGCGATGTTGACACCTATACTCCCATTCATACTAATCCCACTTCCCGTTTCAAGAAAGCTTTGGTTCAATTGGTGGACGAAGGATTTTCTCTAGGGATTTTAAATAAAAAAGGATGAGGCCGCTTTCTGGTCCCTGTTGCACCCAGGATACCTGTATTTACTACCTCCCCCAGGTCCACCAAGGACCCAGTCAGTCCCCTGGGCCGTCCCTATAGTCAGTGGATTGACTCGGTCACGGCCCGCATTGGTAAATATGTGATTTTTACCTTCAGCCGCTGGTCAGGGTCATGCCCTCTTATCTAAAGGACACGGGGGATACCATCCGGCTATTGGAATCCGTTGAGTTCCAGGATGGGATGATCCTGGCCACGGCTGATGTGACAGCACTCTATACGTGCATCCCTCATGAGTTGGGTTTCGAGGCAGTTGAATACTATCTCTCCCAAAGTACTACTCTCTCTCTCATCCAACGCAATTTCATTATGCAATTACTCAGATTCGCGGCCCAACATAATTATTTTTGGTTCCAGAATTCCTTTTTTCTTCAGGTTAAAGGAGTCGCTATGGGGGCCAAGTTTGCCCCCAGTTTGGCCAATCTTTATATGGCCAAATGGGAGGAGGATGTCGTCTATGCTCTTAAGAGACCAGAATTGGTTCTTTGGGCCAGGTACATGGTTCTTATGGAAAGGCGACCTAGATTCTTTGAATGAGTTTATGTCCACACTCAATTCAAACGATCGAGGTATTAAACTCAGTTATGAGGCGAGTACTAGCTCCATACATTTTTTGGATCTAGAGATCAAAGTGGCCAATCACCAACTTGAATTTTGCACCTATTTCAAACCCACCGATCGTAACGGTTATATCCCGGTCGACAGTGGACACCATCCTCAGTGGCTCAAATCAGTCCCATGGAGCCAATTTCTCCGCTTGAGGCGAAATTGTACTAAAGTTGAGGACTTCATGATCCAGTCTGCCACTTTGAGAGAACGATTCATCGAAAAGGGCTATGTTGCCAATGATCTTGATGCTGAAATCAATCGGATTGGCATGACTGATCGTGGCTCCTTACTTCAAGTCCGCCCAAAGAAGATTAAAGATGAGAAGTTTAGGTGGTCCTTTTTTTACCACTTTTTCTACCCAATCTATGCGGATTAAAGAAATCTTTAGAAAACACTGGGGTGTCCTTCGAAACGATCGTTGTTTTGGGAACCAGCCCTTCCTGAACAG